>CANTUQ010000147.1:0-99830 GCA_947683425.1 Excoecaria cochinchinensis | reverse complement strand
AAATTTCACCACTTTCGGCGATTTCTCGATTTCGGCGATTTCCCCTAGTATAATGCCTTCAGAAGCCCGTAAAAATTCGTCAGATCACGACGAAGCCAATCCTCGACGCATTGTGACCGGCAGGCTCCCAGTAGCTATTCCGATCAGGTTTTCCTGAATTATTCGACCCGGATCCAAAATTTCACCACTTTCGGCGATTTCTCGATTTCGGCGATTTCCCCTAGTATAATGCCTTCAGAAGCCCGTAAAAATTCGTCAGATCACGACGAAGCCAATCCTCGACGCATTGTGACCGGCAGGCTCCCAGTAGCTATTCCGATCAGGTTTTCCTGAATTATTCGACCCGGATCCAAAATTTCACCACTTTCGGCGATTTCTCGATTTCGGCGATTTCCCCTAGTATAATGCCTTCAGAAGCCCGTAAAAATTCGTCAGATCACGACGAAGCCAATCCTCGACGCATTGTGACCGGCAGGCTCCCAGTAGCTATTCCGATCAGGTTTTCCTGAATTATTCGACCCGGATCCAAAATTTCACCACTTTCGGCGATTTCTCGATTTCGGCGATTTCCCCTAGTATAATGCCTTCAGAAGCCCGTAAAAATTCGTCAGATCACGACGAAGCCAATCCTCGACGCATTGTGACCGGCAGGCTCCCAGTAGCTATTCCGATCAGGTTTTCCTGAATTATTCGACCCGGATCCAAAATTTCACCACTTTCGGCGATTTCTCGATTTCGGCGATTTCCCCTAGTATAATGCCTTCAGAAGCCCGTAAAAATTCGTCAGATCACGACGAAGCCAATCCTCGACGCATTGTGACCGGCAGGCTCCCAGTAGCTATTCCGATCAGGTTTTCCTGAATTATTCGACCCGGATCCAAAATTTCACCACTTTCGGCGATTTCTCGATTTCGGCGATTTCCCCTAGTATAATGCCTTCAGAAGCCCGTAAAAATTCGTCAGATCACGACGAAGCCAATCCTCGACGCATTGTGACCGGCAGGCTCCCAGTAGCTATTCCGATCAGGTTTTCCTGAATTATTCGACCCGGATCCAAAATTTCACCACTTTCGGCGATTTCTCGATTTCGGCGATTTCCCCTAGTATAATGCCTTCAGAAGCCCGTAAAAATTCGTCAGATCACGACGAAGCCAATCCTCGACGCATTGTGACCGGCAGGCTCCCAGTAGCTATTCCGATCAGGTTTTCCTGAATTATTCGACCCGGATCCAAAATTTCACCACTTTCGGCGATTTCTCGATTTCGGCGATTTCCCCTAGTATAATGCCTTCAGAAGCCCGTAAAAATTCGTCAGATCACGACGAAGCCAATCCTCGACGCATTGTGACCGGCAGACTCCCAGTAGCTATTCCGATCAGGTTTTCCTGAATTATTCGACCCGGATCCAAAATTTCACCACTTTCGGCGATTTCTCGATTTCGGCGATTTCCCCTAGTATAATGCCTTCAGAAGCCCGTAAAAATTCGTCAGATCACGACGAAGCCAATCCTCGACGCATTGTGACCGGCAGGCTCCCAGTAGCTATTCCGATCAGGTTTTCCTGAATTATTCGACCCGGATCCAAAATTTCACCACTTTCGGCGATTTCTCGATTTCGGCGATTTCCCCTAGTATAATGCCTTCAGAAGCCCGTAAAAATTCGTCAGATCACGACGAAGCCAATCCTCGACGCATTGTGACCGGCAGGCTCCCAGTAGCTATTCCGATCAGGTTTTCCTGAATTATTCGACCCGGATCCAAAATTTCACCACTTTCGGCGATTTCTCGATTTCGGCGATTTCCCCTAGTATAATGCCTTCAGAAGCCCGTAAAAATTCGTCAGATCACGACGAAGCCAATCCTCGACGCATTGTGACCGGCAGGCTCCCAGTAGCTATTCCGATCAGGTTTTCCTGAATTATTCGACCCGGATCCAAAATTTCACCACTTTCGGCGATTTCTCGATTTCGGCGATTTCCCCTAGTATAATGCCTTCAGAAGCCCGTAAAAATTCGTCAGATCACGACGAAGCCAATCCTCGACGCATTGTGACCGGCAGGCTCCCAGTAGCTATTCCGATCAGGTTTTCCTGAATTATTCGACCCGGATCCAAAATTTCACCACTTTCGGCGATTTCTCGATTTCGGCGATTTCCCCTAGTATAATGCCTTCAGAAGCCCGTAAAAATTCGTCAGATCACGACGAAGCCAATCCTCGACGCATTGTGACCGGCAGGCTCCCAGTAGCTATTCCGATCAGGTTTTCCTGAATTATTCGACCCGGATCCAAAATTTCACCACTTTCGGCGATTTCTCGATTTCGGCGATTTCCCCTAGTATAATGCCTTCAGAAGCCCGTAAAAATTCGTCAGATCACGACGAAGCCAATCCTCGACGCATTGTGACCGGCAGGCTCCCAGTAGCTATTCCGATCAGGTTTTCCTGAATTATTCGACCCGGATCCAAAATTTCACCACTTTCGGCGATTTCTCGATTTCGGCGATTTCCCCTAGTATAATGCCTTCAGAAGCCCGTAAAAATTCGTCAGATCACGACGAAGCCAATCCTCGACGCATTGTGACCGGCAGGCTCCCAGTAGCTATTCCGATCAGGTTTTCCTGAATTATTCGACCCGGATCCAAAATTTCACCACTTTCGGCGATTTCTCGATTTCGGCGATTTCCCCTAGTATAATGCCTTCAGAAGCCCGTAAAAATTCGTCAGATCACGACGAAGCCAATCCTCGACGCATTGTGACCGGCAGGCTCCCAGTAGCTATTCCGATCAGGTTTTCCTGAATTATTCGACCCGGATCCAAAATTTCACCACTTTCGGCGATTTCTCGATTTCGGCGATTTCCCCTAGTATAATGCCTTCAGAAGCCCGTAAAAATTCGTCAGATCACGACGAAGCCAATCCTCGACGCATTGTGACCGGCAGGCTCCCAGTAGCTATTCCGATCAGGTTTTCCTGAATTATTCGACCCGGATCCAAAATTTCACCACTTTCGGCGATTTCTCGATTTCGGCGATTTCCCCTAGTATAATGCCTTCAGAAGCCCGTAAAAATTCGTCAGATCACGACGAAGCCAATCCTCGACGCATTGTGACCGGCAGGCTCCCAGTAGCTATTCCGATCAGGTTTTCCTGAATTATTCGACCCGGATCCAAAATTTCACCACTTTCGGCGATTTCTCGATTTCGGCGATTTCCCCTAGTATAATGCCTTCAGAAGCCCGTAAAAATTCGTCAGATCACGACGAAGCCAATCCTCGACGCATTGTGACCGGCAGGCTCCCAGTAGCTATTCCGATCAGGTTTTCCTGAATTATTCGACCCGGATCCAAAATTTCACCACTTTCGGCGATTTCTCGATTTCGGCGATTTCCCCTAGTATAATGCCTTCAGAAGCCCGTAAAAATTCGTCAGATCACGACGAAGCCAATCCTCGACGCATTGTGACCGGCAGGCTCCCAGTAGCTATTCCGATCAGGTTTTCCTGAATTATTCGACCCGGATCCAAAATTTCACCACTTTCGGCGATTTCTCGATTTCGGCGATTTCCCCTAGTATAATGCCTTCAGAAGCCCGTAAAAATTCGTCAGATCACGACGAAGCCAATCCTCGACGCATTGTGACCGGCAGGCTCCCAGTAGCTATTCCGATCAGGTTTTCCTGAATTATTCGACCCGGATCCAAAATTTCACCACTTTCGGCGATTTCTCGATTTCGGCGATTTCCCCTAGTATAATGCCTTCAGAAGCCCGTAAAAATTCGTCAGATCACGACGAAGCCAATCCTCGACGCATTGTGACCGGCAGGCTCCCAGTAGCTATTCCGATCAGGTTTTCCTGAATTATTCGACCCGGATCCAAAATTTCACCACTTTCGGCGATTTCTCGATTTCGGCGATTTCCCCTAGTATAATGCCTTCAGAAGCCCGTAAAAATTCGTCAGATCACGACGAAGCCAATCCTCGACGCATTGTGACCGGCAGGCTCCCAGTAGCTATTCCGATCAGGTTTTCCTGAATTATTCGACCCGGATCCAAAATTTCACCACTTTCGGCGATTTCTCGATTTCGGCGATTTCCCCTAGTATAATGCCTTCAGAAGCCCGTAAAAATTCGTCAGATCACGACGAAGCCAATCCTCGACGCATTGTGACCGGCATGCTCCCAGTAGCTATTCCGATCAGGTTTTCCTGAATTATTCGACCCGGATCCAAAATTTCACCACTTTCGGCGATTTCTCGATTTCGGCGATTTCCCCTAGTATAATGCCTTCAGAAGCCCGTAAAAATTCGTCAGATCACGACGAAGCCAATCCTCGACGCATTGTGACCGGCAGGCTCCCAGTAGCTATTCCGATCAGGTTTTCCTGAATTATTCGACCCGGATCCAAAATTTCACCACTTTCGGCGATTTCTCGATTTCGGCGATTTCCCCTAGTATAATGCCTTCAGAAGCCCGTAAAAATTCGTCAGATCACGACGAAGCCAATCCTCGACGCATTGTGACCGGCAGGCTCCCAGTAGCTATTCCGATCAGGTTTTCCTGAATTATTCGACCCGGATCCAAAATTTCACCACTTTCGGCGATTTCTCGATTTCGGCGATTTCCCCTAGTATAATGCCTTCAGAAGCCCGTAAAAATTCGTCAGATCACGACGAAGCCAATCCTCGACGCATTGTGACCGGCAGGCTCCCAGTAGCTATTCCGATCAGGTTTTCCTGAATTATTCGACCCGGATCCAAAATTTCACCACTTTCGGCGATTTCTCGATTTCGGCGATTTCCCCTAGTATAATGCCTTCAGAAGCCCGTAAAAATTCGTCAGATCACGACGAAGCCAATCCTCGACGCATTGTGACCGGCAGGCTCCCAGTAGCTATTCCGATCAGGTTTTCCTGAATTATTCGACCCGGATCCAAAATTTCACCACTTTCGGCGATTTCTCGATTTCGGCGATTTCCCCTAGTATAATGCCTTCAGAAGCCCGTAAAAATTCGTCAGATCACGACGAAGCCAATCCTCGACGCATTGTGACCGGCAGGCTCCCAGTAGCTATTCCGATCAGGTTTTCCTGAATTATTCGACCCGGATCCAAAATTTCACCACTTTCGGCGATTTCTCGATTTCGGCGATTTCCCCTAGTATAATGCCTTCAGAAGCCCGTAAAAATTCGTCAGATCACGACGAAGCCAATCCTCGACGCATTGTGACCGGCAGGCTCCCAGTAGCTATTCCGATCAGGTTTTCCTGAATTATTCGACCCGGATCCAAAATTTCACCACTTTCGGCGATTTCTCGATTTCGGCGATTTCCCCTAGTATAATGCCTTCAGAAGCCCGTAAAAATTCGTCAGATCACGACGAAGCCAATCCTCGACGCATTGTGACCGGCAGGCTCCCAGTAGCTATTCCGATCAGGTTTTCCTGAATTATTCGACCCGGATCCAAAATTTCACCACTTTCGGCGATTTCTCGATTTCGGCGATTTCCCCTAGTATAATGCCTTCAGAAGCCCGTAAAAATTCGTCAGATCACGACGAAGCCAATCCTCGACGCATTGTGACCGGCAGGCTCCCAGTAGCTATTCCGATCAGGTTTTCCTGAATTATTCGACCCGGATCCAAAATTTCACCACTTTCGGCGATTTCTCGATTTCGGCGATTTCCCCTAGTATAATGCCTTCAGAAGCCCGTAAAAATTCGTCAGATCACGACGAAGCCAATCCTCGACGCATTGTGACCGGCAGGCTCCCAGTAGCTATTCCGATCAGGTTTTCCTGAATTATTCGACCCGGATCCAAAATTTCACCACTTTCGGCGATTTCTCGATTTCGGCGATTTCCCCTAGTATAATGCCTTCAGAAGCCCGTAAAAATTCGTCAGATCACGACGAAGCCAATCCTCGACGCATTGTGACCGGCAGGCTCCCAGTAGCTATTCCGATCAGGTTTTCCTGAATTATTCGACCCGGATCCAAAATTTCACCACTTTCGGCGATTTCTCGATTTCGGCGATTTCCCCTAGTATAATGCCTTCAGAAGCCCGTAAAAATTCGTCAGATCACGACGAAGCCAATCCTCGACGCATTGTGACCGGCAGGCTCCCAGTAGCTATTCCGATCAGGTTTTCCTGAATTATTCGACCCGGATCCAAAATTTCACCACTTTCGGCGATTTCTCGATTTCGGCGATTTCCCCTAGTATAATGCCTTCAGAAGCCCGTAAAAATTCGTCAGATCACGACGAAGCCAATCCTCGACGCATTGTGACCGGCAGGCTCCCAGTAGCTATTCCGATCAGGTTTTCCTGAATTATTCGACCCGGATCCAAAATTTCACCACTTTCGGCGATTTCTCGATTTCGGCGATTTCCCCTAGTATAATGCCTTCAGAAGCCCGTAAAAATTCGTCAGATCACGACGAAGCCAATCCTCGACGAATTGTGACCGGCAGGCTCCCAGTAGCTATTCCGATCAGGTTTTCCTGAATTATTCGACCCGGATCCAAAATTTCACCACTTTCGGCGATTTCTCGATTTCGGCGATTTCCCCTAGTATAATGCCTTCAGAAGCCCGTAAAAATTCGTCAGATCACGACGAAGCCAATCCTCGACGCATTGTGACCGGCAGGCTCCCAGTAGCTATTCCGATCAGGTTTTCCTGAATTATTCGACCCGGATCCAAAATTTCACCACTTTCGGCGATTTCTCGATTTCGGCGATTACCCCTAGTATAATGCCTTCAGAAACCCGTAAAAATTCGTCAGATCACGACGAAGCCAATCCTCGACGCATTGTGACCGGCAGGCTCCCAGTAGCTATTCCGATCAGGTTTTCCTGAATTATTCGACCCGGATCCAAAATTTCACCACTTTCGGCGATTTCTCGATTTCGGCGATTTCCCCTAGTATAATGCCTTCAGAAGCCCGTAAAAATTCGTCAGATCACGACGAAGCCAATCCTCGACGCATTGTGACCGGCAGGCTACCAGTAGCTATTCCGATCAGGTTTTCCTGAATTATTCGACCCGGATCCAAAATTTCACCACTTTCGGCGATTTCTCGATTTCGGCGATTTCCCCTAGTATAATGCCTTCAGAAGCCCGTAAAAATTCGTCAGATCACGACGAAGCCAATCCTCGACGCATTGTGACCGGCATGCTCCCAGTAGCTATTCCGATCAGGTTTTCCTGAATTATTCGACCCGGATCCAAAATTTCACCACTTTCGGCGATTTCTCGATTTCGGCGATTTCCCCTAGTATAATGCCTTCAGAAGCCCGTAAAAATTCGTCAGATCACGACGAAGCCAATCCTCGACGCATTGTGACCGGCAGGCTCCCAGTAGCTATTCCGATCAGGTTTTCCTGAATTATTCGACCCGGATCCAAAATTTCACCACTTTCGGCGATTTCTCGATTTCGGCGATTTCCCCTAGTATAATGCCTTCAGAAGCCCGTAAAAATTCGTCAGATCACGACGAAGCCAATCCTCGACGCATTGTGACCGGCAGGCTCCCAGTAGCTATTCCGATCAGGTTTTCCTGAATTATTCGACCCGGATCCAAAATTTCACCACTTTCGGCGATTTCTCGATTTCGGCGATTTCCCCTAGTATAATGCCTTCAGAAGCCCGTAAAAATTCGTCAGATCACGACGAAGCCAATCCTCGACGCATTGTGACCGGCAGGCTCCCAGTAGCTATTCCGATCAGGTTTTCCTGAATTATTCGACCCGGATCCAAAATTTCACCACTTTCGGCGATTTCTCGATTTCGGCGATTTCCCCTAGTATAATGCCTTCAGAAGCCCGTAAAAATTCGTCAGATCACGACGAAGCCAATCCTCGACGCATTGTGACCGGCAGGCTCCCAGTAGCTATTCCGATCAGGTTTTCCTGAATTATTCGACCCGGATCCAAAATTTCACCACTTTCGGCGATTTCTCGATTTCGGCGATTTCCCCTAGTATAATGCCTTCAGAAGCCCGTAAAAATTCGTCAGATCACGACGAAGCCAATCCTCGACGCATTGTGACCGGCATGCTCCCAGTAGCTATTCCGATCAGGTTTTCCTGAATTATTCGACCCGGATCCAAAATTTCACCACTTTCGGCGATTTCTCGATTTCGGCGATTTCCCCTAGTATAATGCCTTCAGAAGCCCGTAAAAATTCGTCAGATCACGACGAAGCCAATCCTAGACGCATTGTGACCGGCAGGCTCCCAGTAGCTATTCCGATCAGGTTTTCCTGAATTATTCGGCCCGGATCCAAAATTTCACCACTTTCGGAGATTTCTCGATTTCGGCCATTTCCCCTAGTATAATGCCTTCAGAAGCCCGTAAAAATTCGTCAGATCACGACGAAGCCAATCCTCAACGCATTGTGACCGGCAGGCTCCCAGTAGCTATTCCGATCAGGTTTTCCTGAATTATTCGACCCGGATCCAAAATTTCACCACTTTCGGCGATTTCCCCTAGTATAATGCCTTCAGAAGCCCGTAAAAATTCGTCAGATCACGACAAAGCCAATCCTCGACGCATTGTGACCGGCAGGCTCCCAGTAGCTATTCCGATCAGGTTTTCCTGAATTATTCGACCCGGATCCAAAATTTCACCACTTTCGGCGATTTCTCGATTTCGGCGATTTCCCCTAGTATAATGCCTTCAGAAGCCCGTAAAAATTCGTCAGATCACGACGAAGCCAATCCTCGACGCATTGTGACCGGCAGGCTCCCAGTAGCTATTCCGATCAGGTTTTCCTGAATTATTCGACCCGGATCCAAAATTTCACCACTTTCGGCGATTTCTCGATTTCGGCGATTTCCCCTAGTATAATGCCTTCAGAAGCCCGTAAAAATTCGTCAGATCACGACGAAGCCAATCCTCGACGCATTGTGACCGGCAGGCTCCCAGTAGCTATTCCGATCAGGTTTTCCTGAATTATTCGACCCGGATCCAAAATTTCACCACTTTCGGCGATTTCTCGATTTCGGCCATTTCCCCTAGTATAATGCCTTCAGAAGCCCGTAAAAATTCGTCAGATCACGACGAAGCCAATCGTCGACGCATTGTGACCGGCAGGCTCCCAGTAGCTATTCCGATCAGGTTTTCCTGAATTATTCGACCCGGATCCAAAATTTCACCACTTTCGGCGATTTCCCCTAGTATAATGCCTTCAGAAGCCCGTAAAAATTCGTCAGATCACGAGAAGCCAATCCTCGACGCATTGTGACCGGCAGGCTCCCAGTAGCTATTCCGATCAGGTTTTCCTGAATTATTCGACCCGGATCCAAAATTTCACCACTTTCGGCGATTTCTCGATTTCGGCCATTTCCCCTAGTATAATGCCTTCAGAAGCCCGTAAAAATTCGTCAGGTCACGACGAAGCCAATCCTCGACGCATTGTGACCGGCAGGCTCCCAGTAGCTATTCTGATCAGGTTTTCCTGAATTATTCGACCCGGATCCAAAATTTCACCACTTTTGGCGATTTCTCGATTTCGGCGATTTCCCCTAGTATAATGCCTTCAGAAGCCCGTAAAAATTCGTCAGGTCACGACGAAGCCAATCCTCGACGCATTGTGACCGGCAGGCTCCCAGTAGCTATTCCGATCAGGTTTTCCTGAATTATTCGACCCGGATCCAAAATTTCACCACTTTTGGCGATTTCTCGATTTCGGCGATTTCCCCTAGTATAATGCCTTCAGAAGCCCGTAAAAATTCGTCAGGTCACGACGAAGCCAATCCTCGACGCATTTTGACCGGCAGGCTCCCAGTAGCTATTCTGATCAGGTTTTCCTGAATTATTCGACCCGGATCCAAAATTTCACCACTTTTGGCGATTTCTCGATTTCGGCGATTTCCCCTAGTATAATGCCTTCAGAAGCCCGTAAAAATTCGCCAGGTCACGACGAATCCAATCCTCTACGCATTGTGACCGTCAGGCTCCCAGTAGCTATTCCGATCAGGTTTTCCTGAATTATTCGACCCGGATCCAAAATTTCACCACTTTTGGCGATTTCTCGATTTCGGCGATTTCCCCTAGTATAATGCCTTCAGAAGCCCGTAAAAATTCGTCAGGTCACGACGAAGCCAATTCTCGACGCATTGTGACCGGCAGGCTCCCAGTAGCTATTCCGATCAGGTTTTCCTGAATTATTCGACCCGGATCCAAAATTTCACCACTTTTGGCGATTTCTCGATTTCGGCGATTTTCCCTAGTATAATGACTTCAGAAGCCCGTAAAAATTCGCCAGGTCACGACGAAGCCAATCCTCGACGCATTGTGACCGGCAGGCTCCCAGTAGCTATTCCGATCAGGTTTTCCTGAATTATTCGACCCGGATCCAAAATTTCACCACTTTTGGCGATTTCTCGATTTCGGCGATTTCCCCTAGTATAATGCCTTCAGAAGCCCGTAAAAATTCGTCAGGTCACGACGAAGCCAATCCTCGACGCATTGTGACCGGCAGGCTCCCAGTAGCTATTCCGATCAGGTTTTCCTAAATTATTCGATCCGGATCCAAAATTTCACCACTTTCGGCGATTTCTCGATTTCGGCGATTTCCCCTAGTATAATGCCTTCAGAAGCCCGTAAAAATTCGTCAGGTCACGACGAAGCCAACCCTCGACGCATTGTGACCGGCAGGCTCCCAGTAGCTATTCCGATCAGGTTTTCCTGAATTATTCGACCCGGATCCAAAATTTCACCACTTTTGGCGATTTCTCGATTTCGGCGATTTCCCCTAGTATAATGCCTTCAGAAGCCCGTAAAAATTCGTCAGGTCACGACGAAGCCAATCCTCGACGCATTGTGACCGGCAGGCTCCCAGTAGCTATTCCGATCAGGTTTTCCTGAATTATTCGACCCGGATCCAAAATTTCACCACTTTTGGCGATTTCTCGATTTCGGCGATTTCCCCTAGTATAATGCCTTCAGAAGCCCGTAAAAATTCGTCAGGTCACGACGAAGCCAATCCTCGACGCATTGTGACCGACAGGCTCCCAGTAGCTATTCCGATCAGGTTTTCCTGAATTATTCGACCCGGATCAAAAATTTCACCACTTTTGGCGATTTCACCTAGTATAATGCCTTCAGAAGCCCGTAAAAATTCGTCATATCACGATGAAGCCAATCCTCGACGCATTGTGACCGGCAGGCTCCCAGTAGCTATTCCGATCAGGTTTTCCTGAATTATTCGACCCGGATCAAAAATTTCACCACTTTTGGCAATTTCTCGATTTCGGCGATTTCCCCTAGTATAATGCCTTCAGAAGCCCGTAAAAATTCGTCAGATCACGACGAAGCAAATCCTCGACGTATTGTGACCGGCAGGCTCCCAGTAGCTATTCCGATCAGGTTTTCCTGAATTATTCGTCCCGGATCCAAAATTTCACCACTTTTGGCGATTTCTCGATTTCGGCGATTTCCCCTAGTATAATGCCTTCAGAAGCCCGTAAAAATTCGTCAGATCACGACGAAGCCAATCCTCGACGCATTGTGACCGGCAGGCTCCCAGTAGCTATTCCGATCAGGTTTTCCTTAATTATTCCACCCGGATCAAAAATTTCACCACTTTTGGCGATTTCTCGATTTCGGCGATTTCCCCTAGTATAATGCCTTCAAAGCCCGTAAAAATTCGTCAGGTCACGACGAAGCCAATCCTCGACGCATTGTGACCGGCAGGCTCCCAGTAGCTATTCCGATCAGGTTTTCCTGAATTATTCGACCCGGATCCAAAATTTCACCACTTTTGGCGATTTCTCGATTTCGGCGATTTCCCCTAGTATAATGCCTTCAGAAGACCGTAACAATTCGTCAGGTCACGACGAAGCCAATCCTCGACGTATTGTGACCGGAAGGCTCCCAGTAGCTATTCCGATCAGGTTTTCCTGAATTATTCGACCCGGATCCAAAATTTCACCACTTTTGGCGATTTCTCGATTTCGGCGATTTTCCCTAGTATAATGCCTTCAGAAGCCCGTAAAAATTCGTCAGGTCACGACGAAGCCAATCCTCGACGCATTGTGACCGTCAGGCTCCCAGTAGCTATTCCGATCAGGTTTTCCTGAATTATTCGACCCGGATCCAAAATTTCACCACTTTTGGCGATTTCTCGATTTCGGCGATTTCCCCTAGTATAATGCCTTCAGAAGCCCGTAAAAATTCGTCAGGTCACGACGAAGCCAATCCTCGACGCATTGTGACCGGCAGGCTCCCAGTAGCTATTCCGATCAGGTTTTCCTGAATTATTCGACCCGGATCCAAAATTTCACCACTTTTGGCGATTTCTCGATTTCGGCGATTTCCCCTAGTATAATGCCTTCAGAAGCCCGTAAAAATTCGTCAGGTCACGACGAAGCCAATCCTCGATGCATTGTGACCGGCAGGCTCCCAGTAGCTATTCCGATCAGGTTTTCCTGAATTCTTCGACCCGGATCCAAAATTTCACCACTTTTGGCGATTTCTCGATTTCGGCGATTTCCCCTAGTATAAAGCCTTCAGAAGCCCGTAAAAATTCGTCAGGTCACGACGAAGCCAATTCTCGACGTATTGTGACCGGCAGGCTCCCAGTAGCTATTCCGATCAGGTTTTCCTGAATTATTCGACCCGGATCCAAAATTTCACCACTTTTGGCGATTTCTCGATTTCGGCGATTTCCCCTAGTATAATGCCTTCAGAAGCCCGTAAAAATTCGTCAGGTCACGACGAAGCCAATCCTCGATGCATTGTGACCGGCAAGCTCCCAGTAGCTATTGCGATCAGGTTTTCCTGAATTATTCGACCCGGATCCAAAATTTCACCACTTTTGGCGATTTCTCGATTTCGGCGATTTCCCCTAGTATAATGCCTTCAGAAGCCCGTAAAAATTCGTCAGATCACGACGAAGCCAATCCTCGACGCATTGTGACCGGCAGGCTCCCAGTAGCTATTCCGATCAGGTTTTCCTTAATTATTCCACCCGGATAAAAAATTTCACCACTTTTGGCGATTTCTCGATTTCGGCGATTTCCCCTAGTATAATGCCTTCAAAGCCCGTAAAAATTCGTCAGGTCACGACGAAGCCAATCCTCGACGCATTGTGACCGGCAGGCTCCCAATAGCTATTCCGATCAGGTTTTCCTGAATTATTCGACCCGGATCCAAAATTTCACCACTTTTGGCGATTTCTCGATTTCGGCGATTTCCCCTAGTATAATGCCTTCAGAAGCCCGTAACAATTCGTCAGGTCACGACGAAGCCAATCCTCGACGTATTGTGACCGGAAGGCTCCCAGTAGCTATTCCGATCAGGTTTTCCTGAATTATTCGACCCGGATCCAAAATTTCACCACTTTTGGCGATTTCTCGATTTCGGCGATTTTCCCTAGTATAATGCCTTCAGAAGCCCGTAAAAATTCGTCAGGTCATGACGAAGCAAATCCTCGACGCATTGTGACCGTCAGGCTCCCAGTAGCTATTCCGATCAGGTTTTCCTGAATTATTCGACCCGGATCCAAAATTTCACCACTTTTGGCGATTTCTCGATTTCGGCGATTTCCCCTAGTATAATGCCTTCAGAAGCCCGTAAAAATTCGTCAGGTCACGACGAAGCCAATCCTCGACGTATTGTGACCGGCAGGCTCCCAGTAGCTATTCCGATCAGGTTTTCCAGAATTATTCGACCCGGATCAAAAATTTCACCACTTTTGGCGATTTCTCGATTTCAGCGATTTCCCCTAGTATAATGCCTTCAGAAGCCCGTAAAAATTCGTCAGGTCACGACGAAGCCAATCCTCAATGCATTGTGACCGGCAGGCTCCCAGTAGCTATTCCGATCAGGTTTTCCTGAATTATTCGACCCGGATCCAAAATTTCACCACTTTTGGCGATTTCTCGATTTCGGCGATTTCCCCTATTATAATGCCTTCAGAAGCCCGTAAAAATTCGTCAGGTCACGACGAAGCCAATCCTTGACGTATTGTGACCGGCAGGCTCCCAGTAGCTATTTCGATCAGGTTTTCCTGAATTATTCGACCCGGATCCAAAATTTCACCACTTTTGGCGATTTCTCGATTTCGGCGATTTCCCCTAGTATAATGCCTTCAGAAGCCCGTAAAAATTCGTCAGGTCACGACGAAGCCAATTGATAGGAGCTTAATTAATGTATAATTAAGTATATGTTTAGTATGAGTTTAATTAAATTAATTATATAATTAAGTGAATATTTGATGTTATATGTGTTAGTTTATGTATATTAGTATTAGTCTGTTAGTTTTTATGTTTACTGGTATGTTTAGGTGAAAAAATGAAGAAAAGAGGTAGAAGAAGGAGAAGATCACGAGAAGAGGAGCAGGTCACGCCGTGACCAGAGGTCACGGGACGTGACTTGATAAGAAGAAGAAGAGGAAGGAGCAGAGAAGAGAGGAGTTGCAAGAGACGAGTCACGCCGTGACCAGGAGTAACGTGACGTGACTGAAGAAGAGAAGCCATCAAAGAAAGAAAAGAAAGGAAAGAGAAGAAGAAAGAAGAAGAGTCACGGCGTGAGCAAAGGTCACGCGACGTGACGCCACAGAGAGGCTAGGAAAGGAAAGGAAGGAAAAGGAGAGGAGAAGAGACGCGACGTGAGCGCCAGTCACGCCACACGCGAAGAAGGCACGCCGTGATGGGGAGTCACGCGACCTGACTGGCCAGAGAGGGAAGCGAAAACCGAGAGAAAGAAAGAAGGAAGAAATGGGCAAGCGCGTTCTGTCGCGAGCGCGACACCGTTGCGAGCGCAACAGAAACGACCGTTGGACGGTTTTGGGCCAAAAATCACTTCAAAAGTCACATATTTTCACCAAATTGTGCAACTTTTCCCAAGAGACATCTTCAAGGGACATCAACTTTCAATCAATATCTATAAATATTAGTTTAAATGTAATTTATTAGGATGATGAATATTTTTAGTTAAGGAAATTTTCTGTATTTTGTAAACAGTTCTTCTTTAGTTAAATTTATTATTTAGTTCTATGATTTGAAGAAGAAGATCAAGGAGGAGAAAATCTATTTCAAGAGATTGGGAAAAAGGGTTGAAAGGCTTCTATCTTATTCTCTTATTTTTAATTCTTCTCCATTATTTTTATGAATATTATTTTAATGAACTTGTATATTATAATTCTTTCTATTTCTATCTACTTTCATAATCTTTCATTGTAGATTCTCTATTAATATCTTTTGCATGATTTTTACAAGTTAAAGTAATTCGAGAGTTTGCTTTATCCGACATTTAATAGAGATTTGTTATCAAGGTATATTTGAGAGATTGGTATATTGAGATAATTGCTATAGGTTAGTGTTTATTCTTAAAATATGTAATTAGAAACCTCTAATTCATTAATGAAAATTGTGAGTTAGAATTTTAATTATATGTTTTAGGCATTTTAATTCATGTCGAGAGAGTGAGTTAAAAGTTTATTCTAACTTGGCTTGCATAAAAAGATGAAAGATGTTAATCTAAATGATGGAATCAAGTTCATTGTTTTTAATTCTTCATGATTTATTTTATCTTCTTTTGACTATCATTAACTAGGTTTAATAAGTTTACATATTAGATTAAATTAGAACCACTTCTCTATCATTTTATCATTGTAAACAAGATTAAAATCAATTAGTAATAGTGTGTAACACGTTCCCTGTGGGATCGATATCTAAAGTACTATTGCGGTACACCGTATACTTGCGGTATGTTGCATCATTAGAAAAATGCACAACAAGTTTTTGGCGCCGTTGCCGGGGAACGGTTGTTTGCCATTATAAAAATTGATTTATGATTTTGGATTACAATATTTTGTTTTGTATTAATTTGTTTATTTGTTTAAATTAATTTTGTGTTTTGTATTTGTTTTACAGGATTTGAGAAGTTCATGCCTAGTACAAGGAGTTCTTTAGAAGAGCTTGAGCCTTTAAATCCTGAAATTGAGAGGTTTTTATTGAGTAACCGAAAATCCAATAAAAAGAAGAACAAAAATAGAAGATCAATTATCATGGCTGATGAAAATCCACCAAGATTGATGGACTTTGCCACACCTGCTTTGAGTGGTGCTCAACAAGGTGTGGTAAGACCAACGGTAAATGCCAATCAATTTGAAATTAAGCCTTCATTGTTACAAATGATTCAAAATAGTATACAATTTTATGGTTTGGCAAATGAGGATCCAAATGCTCATTTGGCAAATTTTCTTGAAATTTGTGATACCTTTAAGATTAATGGGGTTTCAAATGATGCAATCAAGCTTAGGCTTTTTCCATTCACATTGAAGGATAAAGCAAAGGCTTGGTTGAATTCTTTGACAAGAGGATCTATAACTACTTGGGACCAATTGGCCCAAGCATTTTTATCAAAATATTTTCCCTTAGCCAAAACTGCAAAAATCATAAAGGATATTACTACTTTTGTTCAAAATGAAAATGAATCATTATATGAGGCTTGGGAAAGATTCAAGGAATTGCAAAGGATGTGTCCACACCATAACTTGCCAAGAGAGTTGTTGATGCAAACATTCTATAATGGTGTAAATCCAACCACAAGAGGTACTATTGATGCTGCTGCTGGTGGATCTTTAATGAGAAAAACAATTGATGCAGCATATGAGCTATTGGAAGAAATGGCAATGAATAACTGTATGTGGCCTCCTGAAAGAGTAAGAGAGTATAATAATTCTAATGTTAGGGGGATACATTCAGTAGATTCTATGGTTGCATTACAAGCTCAAGTTGAGGCTTTAACTCATAGAGTTAATAGCCTAGGCATGGGAGGTAATGTATCAAATGCTTGCAATGTGTGTGGTCAAAATGGGCATGATAGTGGCAATTGCACTTTAGGTATAGCTAATAAAGAGCAAGTTAATTTTCTTCAAAGCCAAGGTCGTGGAAATCCTTATTCTAATACCTATAATCCTGGTTGGAGAAACCATCCTAATCTTTCATGGGGAAATAATAATGTTAACAACCAAAATAGAAGTGTAGGATACCACCAACCTCAAGATAGGTTTGGGGCCTTTGAAGGTAAAATTGATAAGTTTATTGAGGAAATTAATTATAAGATGCATTCTCAAGATGAAAGCCAAAAGAAACTTGAGGCAAAAATTGATCAAATAACTAAAAATCATGCAGCCTCTATTCATAATCTTGAGGTTCAAATAGGCCAACTTGCTAATTGTTTACCTTCTAGGAATCTAGGATGCCTTCCAAGTAATACTGAGGAAAATCCTAGGGAGAATATTAAGCCATGATTTGTCTATTTCTTTTATTTAGGTTACTTAATTATATTGTTTTTATTTATGTTTTGTACTTTGTTTTAAATTTGTTTATATAGTTTTATTTTTGTATTCTAGATTTTCATGTTACTAATATATTTGTTTTATTTCACAGCTAATTTAGTAAGATTAGTTTAGTTTAATAAATATATAAAAAATAATAAATAAAAAAAAGAAGCAAAGAAGAATAAAAAAATAAAATTTATGCAGACGTTGTATTCTGTCGCGATCGCGGCAAGTATCGCGATCGCGACAGAAGGCGATGAAGCAAAAAGCGAGAAATTTCTGCAGGGTTCACGTCGTGATGTACCTTCACGTGATGTGCTGAGCTGAGGAAGAGGGACTTCGCCCAGGTAAGGCCGAAGCGTCACGGCGTGATGTACCTTCACGCGACGTAACGCTCTTTGGTTTTCGCTTGAGTGGAATTCGCCCAGGTATGTGGAGAGCGTCACGCGTCGTGACTTTGCCTCACGACGTGACGCGTTAAGTGCAGACTCAGGTAAGTTTTAAATGTTTTCTTTATTTTCTGATTTCACTTATTATTTTTTCTATTATTTGGTTTTATTTTATTTTCTTTTCTGATTTAGATTATTAAATTCAATTACATTAACTTAATTTTACCAATTAAGCATTAAAACACAGGAAACTAAAAAATTAAAAGCGGGAACTCTAATTTTTAAACCCTAACGTCGTGACCTTTCCTCTTCTTTCTCATTTCAACTGTTAGTTTTATTTGCCCTACACAGGTGACGTTTCCAATTTTTCTTTAGTTCCTTGTTTACCTCATTTCTCACTTGACTCTTCATTCTTTCTCTTAGTGTTATTTTGCCCAAAACAGGTCACGAGTTACAGACTTTCATTACCCACTTTTCTTCTTCCTTTCTTTTCGCTTCATTTTTTTTTCTTTTTCTTCCACAGAGATTTTCGAACTACCCTAATCTGTTTTCCTTTCGTTTTTATTGTTCTACATTTTAGCTTTCTATTTCTTTTCTTCCAAAGACTGACTTAGGGCTCACGTGATTTTCATTCTCCATTCAGGTTTGTCATTTTATTTTTCTTTTCATTTCTTCTTTCTCTCATTCCATTTAATTTCGGCATGTTTATGAATAACTAGATCACATTTGTTTATAGTTATTCTCAATTTACATTCCTGTTTCGTTTATCTATTCTGTTTTTCTTTAGTGTATTTGGTTTTGTTAATTTTTTTTGTTTGTCTTCAGATTTTACTTCTCTTTAGTTGTCATTGTCTGTTTACCCAACACAATCAGAAATGGTGAGAACAAAGAATCCAACGGTTTCCCGAACTGAGCAAGAAGAGCAGGAAGTTGAAGTGGTGAACATTGCATCTCATTATGGTGCACTGTTTCCTATCTTTTCTGTAGATGAGGGCAGTAAGTATTTACTATTTCGTAATAGGCATTTGATGCACTGTAAGTTTTTTCCTGACTCTTTACTTAATCAAATTGGTATGCTAGAAGTAGTTAATGACATGTTAAGGGTATGTGGGTTGTTTAAATTTGCTTCTATGCATGAAAATGTGCGTCCTGATTTAGTTTTAGAATTCTATACCACATTAAAAAAGAATGATGATAATGAGAATTGGTTAGATTTTAGGATGGCTGGACAACCTTATACTTTAACCTATTTTATGATGAATAGGATATTTAGATTTTCTCAAGCTGGTTTAACCGAGCCACCTAAATCGTTTAAGCCACATGAATTTTGGACATTTTTGACTGATTTGCAAACACGTTATAGAGCTAGGGATGCTAAATCCATGTTTATTAAAGATTTAAGATATTGGATTTTGCATAGGATTTTAGCTTCTTTAGTTTTTAATAGGTCCGAATTCAATAGAGTTTCATATAATGAGTTGTTTTTGATGTGGTGTGTACATAAACGCAAGGACGTATGTTGGCCTTTTTGGATAGTAAATCAATTGTTGCAATGTGTACATAAACATGATTCGCCTTTAACACATGGGCATGTTATTTCTAGTATTGCAACTAATTTAAATGTTGATCTTGATGCCTATTATAGAGTTTTTCCTTGCCATTATTTTAATAAGACTATGTTAGTTCGTGGAGAGGTTGTTGGCAATAATTTTCAGGAAATTCCGGCACTTGCTCGATCATGTTGGAGGGATATTGCTGGAAATGCTGCGCCACAAGTTGAGGAACAAGAAGAAGAAGAGGGTGAGGAGCAATCTAGTGGTGATGCTTCAATGCCTGAGGTTCCTACTGCACCTGAAGTTGGCTCATCTAGCCAAAATATGCCAGAAATGTTTGATCAAATTCTTAGCAACTTGCACCATATACAAGATCAACAAACCATTTTAGCTAGAAGACAAAGAAGGTTGGAGTACAAATTTGACAACTTCATAACACAAGTTGGGTTTCGGGTTCCTTCACCTCCACCATCACCATGATAGGGGAGTTTTTTTTTTCTTTTCATGTTATTTGTTTCTTTTTATTTGTTTTTGTGTGTCATTTCTACACATTGAGGATAATGTTGGTTCTAAGTGTGGGGGAGTGACTGTGTTATGTGTTGTGATGTTTGTGACTGTGTTTGTGAGTTTGTATATATATTATTTATGTCAATTGCATGATTGTTTTTGTTTATGTGTTTTTATATTTCAATTAGGCTTTTTAAGTAAACTTTATTATAAAACATTGTTTATTTGGTATATTGTATAGGTTGTTAAGTCATTTATCTTTGATACTCATTTTTTATCAGTTTTTCAAAAATTTTTAGCATGTATTTTAAGTTTTTCAAGTTATTTGGTTTTACTTATTTCAACATTATAGATTATTTAGTCTTTCTAACTAACCATGTTTTTAAAGTTAGAATTTACTCATTTAGTTTATAATTTTCAATTTCTAGTTGTTTAAGGAAACTATAGCCATAATACTTACCTTTTATCTTTTCAATAATGGATGAGGATTAAATTTAAAAAGAAAAGTTAAAAGTGGGATGGAGCATAAAATGCACCCACTAAAGTCATAAAATCAAGAAAAGCAAGATATATATCAAAAATTGCAAAAATATGGGATGGAGCGTAAAACGCACCCATATACTTTCTCTTGCTAGAAATCAAAAAGAAAAATCAAAGAAAAAGAAAAAGTAAAGTTTAAAAATGCCATGAGATTGGATTAAGGGTAAGTGAGCTCAAAATGTCCTAAGTGCAGCTAGTAGCTTGAGAATTTAAACTTTATGATTAATTTTCTTTCTTTATTTCATGTTTAGTTTTAATAGACTACATACTCTTTATGTTGGTATTAGTAAAGTTAAATAATTTGTTGAATTTGGGATGCATACTTTTAAATTTTGACTTACTGATTTTATTATGAGTGAATGAGATATTTTGGTTCTTTTCAATTCTATTATATATGCTAAATAACAGTGTTTTGTAGTAATTTTTACTGGTTATTAAATTTTCTTATTTCTTTGATCTTACTTGAGGACAAGCAAGGGTTAAGTGTGGGGGAATTTGATAGGAGCTTAATTAATGTATAATTAAGTATATATTTAGTATGAGTTTAATTAAATTAATTATATAATTAAGTGAATATTTGATGTTATATGTGTTAGTTTATGTATATTAGTATTAGTCTGTTAGTTTTTATGTTTACTGGTATGTTTAGGTGAAAAAATGAAGAAAAGAGGTAGAAGAAGGAGAAGATCACGAGAAGAGGAGCAGGTCACGCCGTGACCAGAGGTCACGGGACGTGACTTGATAAGAAGAAGAAGAGGAAGGAGGATGAATTTTTTAGTTAAGGAATTTTCTGTATTTTATAAACAGTTCTTCTTTAGTTAAATTTCATTAGTTAGTTTCATGTTTTGAAGAAGAAGATCAAGGAGAAGGAAATTTATTTCAAGAGATTTAGAAAAGGGTTGAAGAACTTCTATCTTATTCTCTTATTTTTAATTCTTCTCCAATATTTCTATGAATATCATTTTAATGAATTTGTATGTTATGATTATTTCTATTTTCATCTACTTTAATAGTCTTTCATTGTAGATTCTCTATTAATATCTTTTGCATGATCTTTACAAGTTAAAGTAATTCGAGAGTTTGCTTTATCCGACATTCAATAGAGATTCATTATCAAGGTATATTTGAGAGATTGGTATATTGAGATAATTGCTATAGGTTAGTGTTTATTCTTAAAATATGTAATTAGAAACCTCTAATTCATTAATGAAAATTGTGAGTTAGAATTTTAATTATATGTTTTAGGCATTTTAATTCATGTCGAGAGAGTGAGTTAAAAGTTTATTCTAACTTGGCTTGCATAAAAAGATGAAAGATGTTAATCTAAATGATGGAATCAAGTTCATTGTTTTTAATTCTTCATGATTTATTTTATCTTCTTTTGACTATCATTAACTAGGTTTAATAAGTTTACATATTAGATTAAATTAGAACCACTTTTCTATCATTTTATAATTGTAAACAAGATTAAAATCAATTAGTAATAGTGTGTAACACGTTCCCTGTGGGATCGATATCTAAAGTACTATTGCGGTACACCGTATACTTGCGGTATGTTGCATCATTAGAAAATGCACAACAAAAATTAACCAAATCAGAATAGCAACAAGCATGATATTTTTAATCAAATTCCCTTCTTAAGAATATAAATTTGCTGCTAGCTCTTAATTTATACTTACTATATATTTTTTTCTCTCTTTGTTTTTATTTTCTTATTTTTTTTTTCTTAGGATAGCAAGAGAATTCAGTGTGGGTGCATTTTAATGCCCCATCCCTCACATAAGTAATTTAGATGTACATCTTGCTAATCCCATTTTTTTTCTTTTATTTTATTTCTACTAGCAGTTGGAATTCTAACTTTGAAAAGAAGGACTTTGCAATTGCAAGTTTTTACTAAATTCATGCTTTTCAATGACAAATATATCTCCCATGCTATATCAATCCTAATCCCTCCACAATAGGGTAATTAAAAAGAAATTAGGCCTTGTTTAAGCAAAAGTTTGGGTTAGTAATATGTTTAAACAAGAAAAAACAGATATAGGCTCAAAATTGGCTACCTAAAGTTAAAAGGTAAGGAATTTTAAAAGTAAGCCAAAATAGGATCATTCTAAATGCCCTTATCATATCCCGTGTACATCCTCTACTAAAATGTAATCTCGAAATTTATTACAAACAAGTTCTAGAGGATATGGCATAATAAGGCTCTCATACAAATGAAAATTTTTTGTGTATAAGACTGCAAAAGCTCACATGGCTATAGTTTAAACTATAATAGGCAATAAATTGGCAAAACAATCTTTATTTACATATAAAAAGATACTTAACTTAAAAAGAACCTACACCAAAGTGTTTTACTAAGTCATACCCTTCACTATGTACAACAAAAAGCTAAAGTAAAACGAATAAGGAAAATGGTCAAAAAGTTACTATCTAAGCTAATGATCAAAAACATAAAACCTATACATGCTCCAATTTTCAAATATTAATCAAATACTAAGCTCCAAAAAATTTTGCCTAAAACAACCTAAAACACTATAAAACAACACATACCTAAATCTAGCAGTTCATGCAAACACAAGCTATACTACACAATAACACATATAACCACACATGCATATATGTATTAAAAACGAAAACATATCAAAACAAAGCCAATCCTCAACGCATTGTGACCGGCAGGCTCCCAGTAGCTATTCCGATCAGGTTTTCCTAAATTATTCGACCCGGATCCAAAATTTCACCACTTTTGGCGATTTCTCGATTTCGGCGATTTCCCCTAGTATAATGCCTTCAGAAGCCCGTAAAAATTCGTCAGATCACGACGAAGCCAATCCTCGACGCATTGTGACCGGCAGGCTCCCAGTAGCAATTCCGATCAGGTTTTCCTGAATTATTCGGCCCGGATCCAAAATTTCACCACTTTTGGCGATTTCTCGATTTCGGCGATTTCCCCTAGTATAATGCCTTCAGAAGCCTGTAAAAATTCGTCAGATCACGACGAAGCCAATCCCCGACGCATTGTGACCGGCAGGCTTCCAGTAGCTATTCCGATCAGGTTTTCCTGAATTATTCGACCCGTATCCAAAATTTCACCACTTTTGGCGATTTCTCGATTTCGGCGATTTCCCCTAGTATAATGCCTTCAGAAGCCCGTAAAAATTCGTCAGATCACGACGAAGCCAATCCCCGACGCATTGTGACCGGCAGGCTCCCAATAGCTATTCCGATCAGGTTTTCCTGAATTATTCGACCCGGATCCAAAATTTCACCACTTTTGGCGATTTCTCGATTTCGGCGATTTCCCCTAGTATAATGCCTTCACAAGCCCGTAAAAATTCGTCAAATCACGACGAAGCCAATCCCCGACGCATTGTGACCGGCAGGCTCCCAGTAGCTATTCCGATCAGGTTTTCCTGAATTATTCGACCCGGATCCAAAATTTCACCACTTTTGGCGATTTCTCGATTTCGGCGATTTCCCCTAGTATAATGCATTCAGAAGCCCGTAAAAATTCGTCAGATCACGACGAAGCCAATCCCCGACGCATTGTGACCGGCAGGCTCCCAGTAGCTATTCCAATCAGGTTTTCCTGAATTATTCGACCCGGATCCAAAATTTCACCACTTTTGGCGATTTCTCGATTTCGGCGATTTCCCCTAGTATAATGCCTTCAGAAGCCCGTAAAAATTCGTCAGATCACGACGAAGCCAATCCCCGACGCATTGTGACCGGCAGGCTCCCAGTAGCTATTCCGATCAGGTTTTCCTGAATTATTCGACCCGGATCCAAAATTTCACCACTTTTGGCGATTTCTCGATTTCGGCGATTTCCCCTAGTATAATGCCTTCAGAAGCCCGTAAAAATTCGTCAGATCACGACGAAGCCAATCCCCGACGCATTGTGACCGGCAGGCTCCGAGTAGCTATTCCGATCAGGTTTTCCTGAATTATTCGACCCGGATCCAAAATTTCACCACTTTTGGCGATTTCTCGATTTCGGCGATTTCCCCTAGTATAATGCCTTCAGAAGCCCGTAAAAATTCGTCAGATCACGACGAAGCCAAATCCCGACGCATTGTGACCGGCAGGCTCCCAGTAGCTATTCCGATCAGGTTTTCCTGAATTATTCGACCCGGATCCAAAATTTTACCACTTTTGGCGATTTCTCGATTTCGGCGATTTCCCCTAGTATAATGCCTTCAGAAGCCCGTAAAAATTCGTCAGATCACGACGAAGCCAATCCCCGACGCATTGTGACCGGCAGGCTCCCAGTAGCTATTCCGATCAGGTTTTCCTGAATTATTCGACCCGGATCCAAAATTTCACCACTTTTGGCGATTTCTCGATTTCGGCGATTTCCCCTAGTATAATGCCTTCAGAAGCCCGTAAAAATTCGTCAGATCACGACGAAGCCAATCCCCGACGCATTGTGACCGGCAGGCTCCCAGTAGCTATTCCGATCAGGTTTTCCTGAATTATTTGACCCGGATCCAAAATTTGACCGGCAGGCTCCCAGTAGCTATTCCAATCAGGTTTTCCTGAATTATTCGACCCGGATCCAAAATTTCACCACTTTTGGCAATTTCGGCGATTTCCCCTAGTATAATGCCTTCAGAAGCCCGTAAAAATTCGTCAGATCACGACGAAGCCAATCCCCGACGCATTGTGACCGGCAGGCTCCCAGTAGCTATTCCGATCAGGTTTTCCTGAATTATTCGACCCGGATCCAAAATTTCACCACTTTTGGCGATTTCTCGATTTCGGCGATTTCCCCTAGTATAATGCCTTCAGAAGCCCGTAAAAATTCGTCAGATCACGACGAAGCCAATCCTCGACGCATTGTGACCGGCAGGCTCCCAGTAGCTATTCCGATCAGGTTTTCCTGAATTATTCGACCCGGATCCAAAATTTCACCACTTTTAGCGATTTCGGCGATTTTCCCTAGTATAATGCCTTCAGAAGCCCGTAAAAATTCGTCAGATAACGACGAAGCCAATCCTCGACGCATTGTGACCGACAGGCTCCCAGTAGCTATTCCGATCAGGTTTTCTTGAATTATTCGACCCGGATCCAAAATTTCACCACTTTTGGCGATTTCTCGATTTCGGCGATTTCCCCTAGTATAATGCCTTCAGAAGCCCGTAAAAATTCGTCAGATCACGACGAAGCCAATCCCCGACGCATTGTGACCGGCAGGCTCCCAGTAGCTATTCCGATCAGGTTTTCCTGAATTATTCGACCCGGATCCAAAATTTCACCACTTTTGGCGATTTCTCGATTTCGGCGATTTCCCCTAGTATAATGCCTTCAGAAGCCCGTAAAAATTCGTCAGATCACGACGAAGCCAATCCCCGACGCATTGTGACCGGCAGGCTCCCAGTAGCTATTCCGATCAGGTTTTCCTGAATTATTCGACCCGGATCAAAAATTTCACCACTTTTGGCGATTTCTCGATTTCGGCGATTTCCCCTAGTATAATGCCTTCAGAAGCCCGTAAAAATTCGTCAGATCACGACGAAGCCAATCCTCGACGCATTGTGACCGGCAGGCTCCCAGTAGCTATTCCGATCAGGTTTTCCTGAATTATTCGACCCGGATCCAAAATTTGACCGGCAGGCTCCCAGTAGCTATTCCAATCAGGTTTTCCTGAATTATTCGACCCGGATCGAAAATTTCACCACTTTGGCGATTTCGGCGATTTCCCCTAGTATAATGCCTTCAGAAGCCCGTAAAAATTCGTCAGATCACGACGAAGCCAATCCTCGACGCATTGTGACCGGCAGGCTCCCAGTAGCTATTCCGATCAGGTTTTCCTGAATTATTCGACCCGGATCAAAAATTTCACCACTTTTGGCGATTTCTCGATTTCGGCGATTTCCCCTAGTATAATGCCTTCAGAAGCCCGTAAAAATTCGTCAGATCACGACGAAGCCAATCCTCGACGCATTGTGACCGGCAGGCTCCCAGTAGCTATTCCGATCAGGTTTTCCTGAATTATTTGACCCGGATCCAAAATTTGACCGGCAGGCTCCCAGTAGCTATTCCAATCAGGTTTTCCTGAATTATTCGACCCGGATCCAAAATTTCACCACTTTTGGCAATTTCGGCGATTTCCCCTAGTATAATGCCTTCAGAAGCCCGTAAAAATTCGTCAGATCACGACGAAGCCAATCCTCGACGCATTGTGACCGGCAGGCTCCCAGTAGCTATTCCGATCAGGTTTTCCTGAATTATTCGACCCGGATCCAAAATTTCACCACTTTTGGCGATTTCTCGATTTCGGCGATTTCCCCTAGTATAATGCCTTCAGAAGCCTGTAAAAATTCGTCAGATCACGACGAAGCCAATCCCCGACGCATTGTGACCGGCAGGCTTCCAGTAGCTATTCCGATCAGGTTTTCCTGAATTATTCGACCCGTATCCAAAATTTCACCACTTTTGGCGATTTCTCGATTTCGGCGATTTCCCCTAGTATAATGCCTTCAGAAGCCCGTAAAAATTCGTCAGATCACGACGAAGCCAATCCCCGACGCATTGTGACCGGCAGGCTCCCAGTAGCTATTCCGATCAGGTTTTCCTGAATTATTCGACCCGGATCCAAAATTTCACCACTTTTGGCGATTTCTCGATTTCGGCGATTTCCCCTAGTATAATGCCTTCAGAAGCCCGTAAAAATTCGTCAGATCACGACGAAGCCAATCCCCGACGCATTGTGACCGGCAGGCTCCCAGTAGCTATTCCGATCAGGTTTTCCTGAATTATTCGACCCGGATCAAAAATTTCACCACTTTTGGCGATTTCTCGATTTCGGCGATTTCCCCTAGTATAATGCCTTCAGAAGCCCGTAAAAATTCGTCAGATCACGACGAAGCCAATCCTCGACGCATTGTGACCGGCAGGCTCCCAGTAGCTATTCCGATCAGGTTTTCCTGAATTATTCGACCCGGATCCAAAATTTGACCGGCAGGCTCCCAGTAGCTATTCCAATCAGGTTTTCCTGAATTATTCGACCCGGATCCAAAATTTCACCACTTTGGCGATTTCGGCGATTTCCCCTAGTATAATGCCTTCAGAAGCCCGTAAAAATTCGTCAGATCACGACGAAGCCAATCCTCGACGCATTGTGACCGGCAGGCTCCCAGTAGCTATTCCGATCAGGTTTTCCTGAATTATTCGACCCGGATCAAAAATTTCACCACTTTTGGCGATTTCTCGATTTCGGCGATTTCCCCTAGTATAATGCCTTCAGAAGCCCGTAAAAATTCGTCAGATCACGACGAAGCCAATCCTCGACGCATTGTGACCGGCAGGCTCCCAGTAGCTATTCCGATCAGGTTTTCCTGAATTATTTGACCCGGATCCAAAATTTGACCGGCAGGCTCCCAGTAGCTATTCCAATCAGGTTTTCCTGAATTATTCGACCCGGATCCAAAATTTCACCACTTTTGGCAATTTCGGCGATTTCCCCTAGTATAATGCCTTCAGAAGCCCGTAAAAATTCGTCAGATCACGACGAAGCCAATCCTCGACGCATTGTGACCGGCAGGCTCCCAGTAGCTATTCCGATCAGGTTTTCCTGAATTATTCGACCCGGATCCAAAATTTCACCACTTTTGGCGATTTCTCGATTTCGGCGATTTCCCCTAGTATAATGCCTTCAGAAGCCTGTAAAAATTCGTCAGATCACGACGAAGCCAATCCCCGACGCATTGTGACCGGCAGGCTTCCAGTAGCTATTCCGATCAGGTTTTCCTGAATTATTCGACCCGTATCCAAAATTTCACCACTTTTGGCGATTTCTCGATTTCGGCGATTTCCCCTAGTATAATGCCTTCAGAAGCCCGTAAAAATTCGTCAGATCACGACGAAGCCAATCCCCGACGCATTGTGACCGGCAGGCTCCCAGTAGCTATTCCGATCAGGTTTTCCTGAATTATTCGACCCGGATCCAAAATTTCACCACTTTTGGCGATTTCTCGATTTCGGCGATTTCCCCTAGTATAATGCCTTCAGAAGCCCGTAAAAATTCGTCAGATCACGACGAAGCCAATCCCCGACGCATTGTGACCGGCAGGCTCCCAGTAGCTATTCCGATCAGGTTTTCCTGAATTATTCGACCCGGATCAAAAATTTCACCACTTTTGGCGATTTCTCGATTTCGGCGATTTCCCCTAGTATAATGCCTTCAGAAGCCCGTAAAAATTCGTCAGATCACGACGAAGCCAATCCTCGACGCATTGTGACCGGCAGGCTCCCAGTAGCTATTCCGATCAGGTTTTCCTGAATTATTCGACCCGGATCCAAAATTTGACCGGCAGGCTCCCAGTAGCTATTCCAATCAGGTTTTCCTGAATTATTCGACCCGGATCCAAAATTTCACCACTTTGGCGATTTCGGCGATTTCCCCTAGTATAATGCCTTCAGAAGCCCGTAAAAATTCGTCAGATCACGACGAAGCCAATCCTCGACGCATTGTGACCGGCAGGCTCCCAGTAGCTATTCCGATCAGGTTTTCCTGAATTATTCGACCCGGATCAAAAATTTCACCACTTTTGGCGATTTCTCGATTTCGGCGATTTCCCCTAGTATAATGCCTTCAGAAGCCCGTAAAAATTCGTCAGATCACGACGAAGCCAATCCTCGACGCATTGTGACCGGCAGGCTCCCAGTAGCTATTCCGATCAGGTTTTCCTGAATTATTTGACCCGGATCCAAAATTTGACCGGCAGGCTCCCAGTAGCTATTCCAATCAGGTTTTCCTGAATTATTCGACCCGGATCCAAAATTTCACCACTTTTGGCAATTTCGGCGATTTCCCCTAGTATAATGCCTTCAGAAGCCCGTAAAAATTCGTCAGATCACGACGAAGCCAATCCTCGACGCATTGTGACCGGCAGGCTCCCAGTAGCTATTCCGATCAGGTTTTCCTGAATTATTCGACCCGGATCCAAAATTTCACCACTTTTGGCGATTTCTCGATTTCGGCGATTTCCCCTAGTATAATGCCTTCAGAAGCCCGTAAAAATTCGTCAGATCACGACGAAGCCAATCCTCGACGCATTGTGACCGGCAGGCTCCCAGTAGCTATTCCGATCAGGTTTTCCTGAATTATTCGACCCGGATCCAAAATTTCACCACTTTTGGCGATTTCTCGATTTCGGCAATTTCCCCTAGTATAATGCCTTCAGAAGCCCGTAAAAATTCGTCAGATCACGACGAAGCCAATCCTCGATGCATTGTGACCGGCAGGCTCCCAGTAGCTATTCCGATCAGGTTTTCCTGAATTATTCGACCCGGATCCAAAATTTCACCACTTTTGGCGATTTCTCGATTTCGGCGATTTCCCCTAGTATAATGCCTTCAGAAGCCCGTAAAAATTCGTCAGATCACGACGAAGCCAATCCTCGACGCATTGTGACCGGCAGGCTCCCAGTAGCTATTCCGATCAGGTTTTCCTGAATTATTCGACCCGGATCCAAAATTTCACCACTTTTGGCGATTTCTCGATTTCGGCGATTTCCCCTAGTATAATGCCTTCAGAAGCCCGTAAAAATTCG
Source organism: Excoecaria cochinchinensis (assembly GCA_947683425.1). Classification (NCBI taxonomy): domain Eukaryota; kingdom Viridiplantae; phylum Streptophyta; class Magnoliopsida; order Malpighiales; family Euphorbiaceae; genus Excoecaria; species Excoecaria cochinchinensis. Next base: position 70,003 of record CANTUQ010000147.1, on the reverse strand, counting down.
TCAGATCACGACGAAGCCAATCCTCGACGCATTGTGACCGGCAGGCTCCCAGTAGCTATTCCGATCAGGTTTTCCTGAATTATTCGACCCGGATCCAAAATTTCACCACTTTTGGCGATTTCTGCGATTTCCCCTAGTATAATGCCTTCAGAAGCCCGTAAAAATTCGTCAGATCACGACGAAGCCAATCCTCGACGCATTGTGACCGGCAGGCTCCCAGTAGCTATTCCGATCAGGTTTTCCTAAATTATTCGACCCGGATCCAAAATTTCACCACTTTTGGCGATTTCGGCGATTTCCCCTAGTATAATGCCTTCAGAAGCCCGTAAAAATTCGTCAGATCACGACGAAGCCAATCCTCGACGCATTGTGACCGGCAGGCTCCCAGTAGCTATTCCAATCAGGTTTTCCTGAATTATTCGACCCGGATCCAAAATTTCACCACTTTTGGCGATTTCTCGATTTCGGCGATTTCCCTTAGTATAATGCCTTCAGAAGCCCGTAAAAATTCGTCAGATCACGACGAAGCCAATCCTCGACGCATTGTGACCGGCAGGCTCCCAGTAGCTATTCCGATCAGGTTTTCCTGAATTATTCGACCCGGATCCAAAATTTCACCACTTTTGGCGATTTCTCGATTTCGGCGATTTCCCCTAGTATAATGCCTTCAGAAGCCCGTAAAAATTCGTCAGATCACGACGAAGCAAATCCTCGACGCATTGTGACCGGCAGGCTCCCAGTAGCTATTCCGATCAGGTTTTCCTGAATTATTCGACCCGGATCCAAAATTTCACCACTTTTGGCGATTTCTCGATTTCGGCGATTTCCCCTAGTATAATGCCTTCAGAAGCCCGTAAAAATTCGTCAGATCACGACGAAGCCAATCCTCGACGCATTGTGACCGGCAGGCTCCCAGTAGCTATTCCGATTAGGTTTTCCTGAATTATTCGATCCGGATCCAAAATTTCACCACTTTTGGCGATTTCTCGATTTCGGCGATTTCCCCTAGTATAATGCCTTCAGAAGCCCGTAAAAATTCGTCAGATCACGACGAAGCCAATCCTCGACGCATTTTGACCGGCAGGCTCCCAGTAGCTATTCCGATCAGGTTTTCCTGAATTATTCGAGGATTGGCGATTTCTCGATTTCGGCGATTTCCCCTAGTATAATGCCTTCAGAAGCCCGTAAAAATTCGTCAGATCACGACGAAGCCAATCCTCGACGCATTGTGACCGGCAGGCTCCCAGTAGCTATTCCGATCAGGTTTTCCTGAATTATTCGACCCGGATCCAAAATTTCACCACTTTTGGCGATTTCGGCGATTTCCCCTAGTATAATGCCTTCAGAAGCCCGTAAAAATTCGTCAGATCACGACGAAGCCAATCCTCGACGCATTGTGACCGGCAGGCTCCCAGTAGCTATTCCGATCAGGTTTTCCTGAATTATTCGACCCGGATCAAAAATTTCACCACTTTTGGCGATTTCGGCGATTTCCCCTAGTATAATGCCTTCAGAAGCCCGTAAAAATTCGTCAGATCACGACGAAGCCAATCCTCGACGCATTGTAACCGGCAGGCTCCCAGTAGCTATTCCGATCAGGTTTTCCTGAATTATTCGACCCGGATCCAAAATTTCACCACTTTTGGCGATTTCTCGATTTCGGCGATTTCCCCTAGTATAATGCCTTCAGAAGCCCGTAAAAATTCGTCAGATCACGACGAACCCAATCCTCGACGCATTGTGACCGGCAGGCTCCCAGTAGCTATTCCGATCAGGTTTTCCTGAATTATTCGACCCGGATCCAAAATTTCACCACTTTTGGCGATTTCTCGATTTCGGCGATTTCCCCTAGTATAATGCCTTCAGAAGCCCGTAAAAATTCGTCAGATCACGACGAAGCCAATCCTCGACGCATTGTGACCGGCAGGCTCCCAGTAGCTATTCCGATCAGGTTTTCCTGAATTATTCGACCCGGATCCAAAATTTCACCACTTTTGGCGATTTCTCGATTTCGGCGATTTCCCCTAGTATAATGCCTTCAGAAGCCCGTAAAAATTCGTCAGATCAGGACGAAGCCAATCCTCGACGCATTGTGACCGGCAGGCTCCCAGTAGCTATTCCGATCAGGTTTTCCTGAATTATTCGACCCGGATCCAAAATTTCACCACTTTTGGCGATTTCTGCGATTTCCCCTAGTATAATGCCTTCAGAAGCCCGTAAAAATTCGTCAGATCACGACGAAGCCAATCCTCGACGCATTGTGACCGGCAGGCTCCCAGTAGCTATTCCGATCAGGTTTTCCTGAATTATTCGACCCGGATCCAAAAATTCACCACTTTTGGCGATTTCTGCGATTCCCCCTAGTATAATGCCTTCAGAAGCCCGTAAAAATTCGTCAGATCACGACGAAGCCAATCCTCGACGCATTGTGACCGGCAGGCTCCCAGTAGCTATTCCGATCAGGTTTTCCTGAATTATTCGACCCGGATCCAAAATTTCACCACTTTTGGCGATTTCGGCGATTTCCCCTAGTATAATGCCTTCAGAAGCCCGCAAAAATTCGTCAGATCACGACGAACCCAATTCTCGACGCATTGTGACCGGCTGGCTCCCAGTAGCTATTCCGATCAGGTTTTCCTGAATTATTCGACCCGGATCCAAAATTTCACCACTTTTGGCGATTTCTCGATTTCCCCTAGTATAATGCCTTCAGAAGCCCGTAAAAATTCGTCAGATCACGACGAAGCCAATCCTCGACGCATTGTGACCGGCAGGCTCCCAGTAGCTATTTCGATCAGGTTTTCCTGAATTATTCGACCCGGATCCAAAATTTCACCACTTTTGGCGATTTCTCGATTTCGGCGATTTCCCCTAGTATAATGCCTTCAGAAACCCGTAAAAATTCGTCAGATCACGACTAAGCAAATCCTCGACGCATTGTGACCGGCAGGCTCCCAGTAGCTATTCCGATCAGGTTTTCCTAAATTATTCGACCCGGATCCAAAATTTCACCACTTTTGGCGATTTCTCGATTTCGGCGATTTCCCCTAGTATAATGCCTTCAGAAGCCCGTAAAAATTCGTCAGATCACGACGAAGCCAATCCTCGACGCATTGTGACCGGCAGGCTCCCAGTAGCTATTCCGATCAGGTTTTCCTGAATTATTCGACCCGGATCCAAAATTTCACCACTTTTGGCGATTTCTCGATTTCGGCGATTTCCCCTAGTATAATGCCTTCAGAAGCCCGTAAAAATTCGTCAGATCACGACGAAGCCAATCCTCGACGCATTTTGACCGGCAGGCTCCCAGTAGCTATTCCGTTCAGGTTTTCCTGAATTATTCGAGGATTGGCGATTTCTCGATTTCGGCGATTTCCCCTAGTATAATGCCTTCAGAAGCCCGTAAAAATTCGTCAGATCACGACGAAGCCAATCCTCGACGCATTGTGACCGGCAGGCTCCCAGTAGCTATTCCGATCAGGTTTTCCTGAATTATTCGACCCGGATCAAAAATTTCACCACTTTTGGCGATTTCTCGATTTCGGCGATTTCCCCTAGTATAATGCCTTCAGAAGCCCGTAAAAATTCGTCAGATCACGACGAAGCCAATCCTCGACGCATTGTGACCGGCAGGCTCCCAGTAGCTATTCCGATCAGGTTTTCCTGAATTATTCGACCCGGATCCAAAATTTCACCACTTTTGGCGATTTCGGCGATTTCCCCTAGTATAATGCCTTCAGAAGCCCGCAAAAATTCGTCAGATCACGACGAACCCAATTCTCGACGCATTGTGACCGGCAGGCTCCCAGTAGCTATTCCGATCAGGTTTTCCTGAATTATTCGACCCGGATCCAAAATTTCACCACTTTTGGCGATTTCTCGATTTCGGAGATTTCCCCTAGTATAATGCCTTCAAAAGTCCGTAAAAATTCGTCAGATCACGACGAAGCCAATTCTCGACGCATTGTGACCGGCAGGCTCCCAGTAGCTATTCCGATCAGGTTTTCCTGAATTATTTAACCCGGATCCAAAATTTCACCACTTTTGGCGATTTCTCGATTTCGGCGATTTCCCCTAGTATAATGCCTTCAGAAGCCCGTAAAAATTCGTCAGATCACGACGAAGCCAATCCTCGACGCATTGTGACCGGCAGGCTCCCAGTAGCTATTCCGATCAGGTTTTCCTGAATTATTCGACCCGGATCCAAAATTTCACCACTTTTGGCGATTTCTCGATTTCGGCGATTTCCCCTAGTATAATGCCTTCAGAAGCCCGTAAAAATTCGTCAGGTCACGACGAAGCCAATCCTCGACGTATTGTGACCGGCAGGCTCCCAGTAGCTATTCCGATCAGGTTTTCCAGAATTATTCGACCCGGATCAAAAATTTCACCACTTTTGGCGATTTCTCGATTTCGGCGATTTCCCCTAGTATAATGCCTTCAGAAGCCCGTAAAAATTCGTCAGATCACGACGAAGCCAATCCTCGACGCATTGTGACCGGCAGGCTCCCAGTAGCTATTTCGATCAGGTTTTCCTGAATTATTCGACCCGGATCAAAAATTTCACCACTTTTGGCGATTTCTCGATTTCGGCGATTTCCCCTAGTATAATGCCTTCAGAAGCCCGTAAAAATTCGTCAGATCACGACGAAGCCAATCTTCGACGCATTGTGACCGGCAGGCTCCCAGTAGCTATTCCGATCAGGTTTTCCTGAATTATTCGACCCGGATCCAAAATTTCACCACTTTTGGCGATTTCGGCGATTTCCCCTAGTATAATGCCTTCAGAAGCCCGCAAAAATTCGTCAGATCACGACGAACCCAATTCTCGACGCATTGTGACCGGCAGGCTCCCAGTAGCTATTCCGATCAGGTTTTCTTGAATTATTCGACCCGGATCCAAAATTTCACCACTTTTGGCGATTTCTCGATTTCGGAGATTTCCCCTAGTATAATGCCTTCACAAGCCCGTAAAAATTCGTCAGATCACGACGAAGCCAATCCTCGACGCATTGTGACCGGCAGGCTCCCAGTAGCTATTCCGATCAGGTTTTCCTGAATTATTTAACCCGGATCCAAAATTTCACCACTTTTGGCGATTTCTCGATTTCGGCGATTTCCCCTAGTATAATGCCTTCAGAAGCCCGTAAAAATTCGTCAGATCACGACGAAGCCAATCCTCGACGCATTGTGACCGGCAGGCTCCCAGTAGCTATTCCGATCAGGTTTTCCTGAATTATTCGACCCGGATCCAAAATTTCACCACTTTTGGCGATTTCTCGATTTCGGCGATTTCCCCTAGTATAATGCCTTCAGAAGCCCGTAAAAATTCGTCAGATCACGACGAAGCCAATCCTCGACGCATTGTGACCGGCAGGCTCCCAGTAGCTATTTCGATCAGGTGTTCCTGAATTATTCGACCCGGATCCAAAATTTCACCACTTTTGGCGATTTCTCGATTTCGGCGATTTCCCCTAGTATAATGCCTTCAGAAACCCGTAAAAATTCGTCAGATCACGACTAAGCAAATCCTCGACGCATTGTGACCGGCAGGCTCCCAGTAGTTATTCCGATCAGGTTTTCCTAAATTATTCGACCCGGATCCAATATTTCACCACTTTTGGCGATTTCTCGATTTCGGCGATTTCCCCTAGTATAATGCCTTCAGAAGCCCGTAAAAATTCGTCAGATCACGACGAAGCCAATCCTCGACGCATTGTGACTGGCAGGCTCCCAGTAGCTATTCCGATCAGGTTTTCCTGAATTATTCGACCCGGATCCAAAATTTCACCACTTTTGGCGATTTCTCGATTTCGGCGATTTCCCCTAGTATAATGCTTTCAGAAGCCCGTAAAAATTCGTCAGATCACGACGAAGCCAATCCTCGACGCATTTTGACCGGCAGGCTCCCAGTAGCTATTCCGATCAGGTTTTCCTGAATTATTCGAGGATTGGCGATTTCTCGATTTCGGCGATTTCCCCTAGTATAATGCCTTCAAAAGCCCGTAAAAATTCGTCAGATCACGACGAAGCCAATCCTCGACGCATTGTGACCGGCAGGCTCCCAGTAGCTATTCCGATCAGGTTTTCCTGAATTATTTAACCCGGATCCAAAATTTCACCACTTTTGGCGATTTCTCGATTTCGGCGATTTCCCCTAGTATAATGCCTTCAGAAGCCCGTAAAAATTCGTCAGATCACGACGAAGCCAATCCTCGACGCATTGTGACCGGCAGGCTCCCAGTAGCTATTCCGATCAGGTTTTCCTGAATTATTCGACCCGGATCCAAAATTTCACCACTTTTGGCGATTTCTCGATTTCGGCGATTTCCCCTAGTATAATGCCTTCAGAAGCCCGTAAAAATTCGTCAGATCACGACGAAGCCAATCCTCGACGCATTGTGACCGGCAGGCTCCCAGTAGCTATTCCGATCAGGTTTTCCTGAATTATTCGACCCGGATCCAAAATTTCACCACTTTTGGCGATTTCTCGATTTCGGCGATTTCCCCTAGTATAATGCCTTCAGAAACCCGTAAAAATTCGTCAGATCACGACTAAGCAAATCCTCGACGCATTGTGACCGGCAGGCTCCCAGTAGCTATTCCGATCAGGTTTTCCTAAATTATTCGACCCGGATCCAAAATTTCACCACTTTTGGCGATTTCTCGATTCCGGCGATTTCCCCTAGTATAATGCCTTCAGAAGCCCGTAAAAATTCGTCAGATCACGACGAAGCCAATCCTCGACGCATTGTGACCGGCAGGCTCCCAGTAGCTATTCCGATCAGGTTTTCCTGAATTATTCGACCCGGATCCAAAATTTCACCACTTTTGGCGATTTCTCGATTTCGGCGATTTCCCCTAGTATAATGCTTTCAGAAGCCCGTAAAAATTCGTCAGATCACGACGAAGCCAATCCTCGACGCATTTTGACCGGCAGGCTCCCAGTAGCTATTCCGATCAGGTTTTCCTGAATTATTCGAGGATTGGCGATTTCTCGATTTCGGCGATTTCCCCTAGTATAATGCCTTCAGAAGCCCGTAAAAATTCGTCAGATCACGACGAAGCCAATCCTCGACGCATTGTGACCGGCAGGCTCCCAGTAGCTATTCCGATCAGGTTTTCCTGAATTATTCGACCCGGATCAAAAATTTCACCACTTTTGGCGATTTCTCGATTTCGGCGATTTCCCCTAGTATAATGCCTTCAGAAGCCCGTAAAAATTCGTCAGATCACGACGAAGCCAATCCTCGACGCATTGTGACCGGCAGGCTCCCAGTAGCTATTCCGATCAGGTTTTCCTAAATTATTCGACCCGGATCCAAAATTTCACCACTTTTGGCGATTTCTCGATTTCGGCGATTTCCCCTAGTATAATGCCTTCAGAAGCCCGTAAAAATTCGTCAGATCACGACGAAGCCAATCCTCGACGCATTGTGACCGGCAGGCTCCCAGTAGCTATTCCGATCAGGTTTTCCTGAATTATTCGACCCGGATCCAAAATTTCACCACTTTTGGCGATTTCTCGATTTCGGCGATTTCCCCTAGTATAATGCCTTCAGAAGCCCGTAAAAATTCGTCAGATCACGAAGAAGCCAATCCTCGACGAATTGTGAACAGCAGGCTCCCAGTAGCTATTCCGATCAGGTTTTCCTGAATTATTCGACCCGGATCCAAAATTTCACCACTTTTGGCGATTTCTCGATTTCGGCGATTTCCCCTAGTATAATGCCTTCAGAAGCCCGTAAAAATTCGTCAGATCACGACGAAGCCAATCCTTGACGCATTGTGACCGGCAGGCTCCCAGTAGCTATTCCAATCAGGTTTTCCTGAATTATTCGACCCGGATCCAAAATTTCACCACTTTTGTCGATTTCGGCGATTTCCCCTAGTATAATGCCTTGAGAAGCCCGTAAAAATTCGTCAGATCACGACGAAGCCAATCCTCGACGCATTGTGACCGGCAGGCTCTCAGTAGCTATTCCGATCAGGTTTTCCTGAATTATTCGAGGATTGGCGATTTCTGGATTTCGGCGATTTCCCCTAGTATAATGCCTTCAGAAGCCCGTAAAAATTCGTCAGATCACGAAGAAGCCAATCCTCGACGAATTGTGAACAGCAGGCTCCCAGTAGCTATTCCGATCAGGTTTTCCTGAATTATTCGACCCGGATCCAAAATTTCACCACTTTTGGCGATTTCTCGATTTCGGCGATTTCCCCTAGTATAATGCCTTCAGAAGCCCGTAAAAATTCGTCAGATCACGACGAAGCCAATCCTCGACGCATTGTGACCGGCAGGCTCCCAGTAGCTATTCCAATCAGGTTTTCCTGAATTATTCAACCCGGATCCAAAATTTCACCACTTTTGGCGATTTCTCGATTTCGGCGATTTCCCCTAGTATAATGCCTTCAGAAGCCCGTAAAAATTCGTCAGATCACGACGAAGCCAATCCTCGACGCATTGTGACCGGCAGGCTCCCAGTAGCTATTCCGATCAGGTTTTCCTGAATTATTCGAGGATTGGCGATTTCTCGATTTCGGCGATTTTCCCTAGTATAATGCCTTCAGAAGCCCGTAAAAATTCGTCAGATCACGACGAAGCCAATCCTCGAAGCATTGTGACCGGCAGGCTCCCAGTAGCTATTCCGATCAGGTTTTCCTGAATTATTCGACCCGGATCAAAAATTTCACCACTTTTGGCGATTTCTCGATTTCGGCGATTTCCCCTAGTATAATGCCTTCAGAAGCCCGTAAAAATTCGCCAGATCACAACGAAGCCAATCCTCGACGCATTGTGACCGGCAGGCTCCCACTAGCTATTCCGATCAGGTTTTCCTGAATTATTCGACCCGGATCCAAAATTTCACCACTTTTGGCGATTTCTCGATTTCGGCGATTTCCCCTAGCATAATGCCTTCAGAAGCCCGAAAAAATTCGTCAGATCACGACGAAGCCAATCCTCGACGCATTGTGACCGGCAGGCTCCCAGTAGCTATTCCGATCAGGTTTTCCTGAATTATTCGACACGGATCCAAAATTTCACCACTTTTGGCGATTTCTCGATTTCGGCGATTTCCCCTAGTATAATGCCTTCAGAAGCCCGTAAAAATTCGTCAGATCACGACGAAGCCAATCCTCGACGCATTGTGACCGGCAGGCTCCCAGTAGCTATTCCGATCAGGTTTTCCTGAATTATTCGACCCGGATCCAAAATTTTACCACTTTTGGCGATTTCTCGATTTCGGCGATTTCCCCTAGTATAATGCCTTCAGAAGCCCGTAAAAATTCGTCAGATCACGAAGAAGCCAATCCTCGACGAATTGTGAACAGCAGGCTCCCAGTAGCTATTCCGATCAGGTTTTCCTGAATTATTCGACCCGGATCCAAAATTTCACCACTTTTGGCGATTTCTCGATTTCGGCGATTTCCCCTAGTATAATGCCTTCAGAAGCCCGTAAAAATTCGTCAGATCACGACGAAGCCAATCCTCGACGCATTGTGACCGGCAGGCTCCCAGTAGCTATTCCAATCAGGTTTTCCTGAATTATTCAACCCGGATCCAAAATTTCACCACTTTTGGCGATTTCTCGATTTCGGCGATTTCCCCTAGTATATTGCCTTCAGAAGCCCGTAAAAATTCGTCAGATCACGACGAAGCCAATCCTCGACGCATTGTGACCGGCAGGCTCCCAGTAGCTATTCCGATCAGGTTTTCCTGAATTATTCGAGGATTGGCGATTTCTCGATTTCGGCGATTTTCCCTAGTATAATGCCTTCAGAAGCCCGTAAAAATTCGTCAGATCACGACGAAGCCAATCCTCGACGCATTGTGACCGGCAGGCTCCCAGTAGCTATTCCGATCAGGTTTTCCTGAATTATTCGACCCGGATCCAAAATTTCACCACTTTTGGCGATTTCTCGATTTCGGCTATTTCCCCTAGTATAATGCCTTCAGAAGCCCGTCAAAATTCGCCAGATCACAACGAAGCCAATCCTCGACGCATTGTGACCGGCAGGCTCCCACTAGCTATTCCGATCAGGTTTTCCTGAATTATTCGACCCGGATCCAAAATTTCACCACTTTTGGCGATTTCTCGATTTCGGCGATTTCCCCTAGTATAATGCCTTCAGAAGCCCGAAAAAATTCGTCAGATCACGACGAAGCCAATCCTCGACGCATTGTGACCGGCAGGCTCCCAGTAGCTATTCCGATCAGGTTTTCCTGAATTATTCGACACGGATCCAAAATTTCACCACTTTTGGCGATTTCTCGATTTCGGCGATTTCCCCTAGTATAATGCCTTCAGAAGCCCGTAAAAATTCGTCAGATCACGACGAAGCCAATCCTCGACGCATTGTGACCGGCAGGCTCCCAGTAGCTATTCCGATCAGGTTTTCCTGAATTATTCGACCCGGATCCAAAATTTTACCACTTTTGGCGATTTCTCGATTTCGGCGATTTCCCCTAGTATAATGCCTTCAGAAGCCCGTAAAAATTCGTCAGATCACGACGAAGCCAATCCTCGACGCATTGTGACCGGCAGGCTCCCAGTAGCTATTCCGATCAGGTTTTCCTGAATTATTCGAGGATTGGCGATTTCTCGATTTCGGCGATTTCCCCTAATATAATGCCTTCAGAAGCCCGTAAAAATTCGTCAGATCACGACGAAGCCAATCCTCGACGCATTGTGTCCGGCAGGCTCCCAGTAGCTATTCCGATCAGGTTTTCCTGAATTATTCGACCCGGATCCAAAATTTCACCACTTTTGGCGATTTCTCGATTTCGGCGATTTCCCCTAGTATAATGCCTTCAGAAGCCCGTAAAAATTCGTCAGATCACGACGAAGCCAATCCTCGACGCATTGTGACCGGCAGGCTCCCAGTAGCTATTCCGATCAGGTTTTCCTGAATTATTCGACCCGGATCCAAAATTTCACCACTTTTGGCGATTTCTCGATTTCGGCGATTTCCCCTAGTATAACGCCTTCAGAAGCCCGTAAAAATTCGTCAGATCACGACGAAACCAATCCTCGACGCATTGTGACCGGCAGGCTCCCAGTAGTTATTCCGATCAGGTTTTCCTGAATTATTCGACCCGGATCCAAAATTTCACCACTTTTGGCGATTTCTCGATTTCGGCGATTTCCCCTAGTTTAATGCCTTCAGAAGCCCGTAAAAATTCGTCAGATCACGACGAAGCCAATCCTCGACGCATTGTGACCAGCAGGCTCCCAGTAGCTATTCCGATCAGGTTTTCCTGAATTATTCGACCCGGATCTAAAATTTCACCACTTTTGGCGATTTCTCGATTTCGGCGATTTCCCCTAGTATAATGCCTTCAGAAGCCCGTAAAAATTCGTCAGATCACGACGAAGCCAATCCTCGACGCATTGTGACCGGCAGGCTCCCAGTAGCTATTCCGATCAGGTTTTCCTGAATTATTCGACCCGGATCCTAAATTTCACCACTTTTGGCGATTTCGGCGATTTCCCCTTGTATAATGCCTTCAGAAGCCCGTAAAAATTCGTCAGATCACGACGAAGCCAATCCTCGACGCATTGTGTCCGGCAGGCTCCCAGTAGCTATTCCGATCAGGTTTTCCAGAATTATTCGACCCGGATCCAAAATTTCACCACTTTTGGCGATTTCTCGATTTCGGCGATTTCCCCTAGTATAATGCCTTCAGAAGCCCGTAAAAATTCGTCAGATCACGACGAAGCCAATCCTCGACGCATTGTGACCGGCAGGCTCCCAGTAGCTATTTCGATCAGGTTTTCCTGAATTATTCGACCCGGATCCAAAATTTCACCACTTTTGGCGATTTCTCGATTTCGGCGATTTCCCCTAGTATAATGCCTTCAGAAGCCCGTAAAAATTCGTCAGATCACGACGAAGCCAATCCTCGACGCATTGTGACCGGCAGGCTCCCAGTAGCTATTCCGATCAGGTTTTCCTGAATTATTCGACCCGGATCCTAAATTTCACCACTTTTGGCGATTTCGGCGATTTCCCCTTGTATAATGCCTTCAGAAGCCCGTAAAAATTCGTCAGATCACGACGAAGCCAATCCTCGACGCATTGTGTCCGGCAGGCTCCCAGTAGCTATTCCGATCAGGTTTTCCAGAATTATTCGACCCGGATCCAAAATTTCACCACTTTTGGCGATTTCTCGATTTCGGCGATTTCCCCTAGTATAATGCCTTCAGAAGCCCGTAAAAATTCGTCAGATCACGACGAAGCCAATCCTCGACGCATTGTGACCGGCAGGCTCCCAGTAGCTATTTCGATCAGGTTTTCCTGAATTATTCGACCCGGATCCAAAATTTCACCACTTTTGGCGATTTCTCGATTTCGGCGATTTCCCCTAGTATAATGCCTTCAGAAACCCGTAAAAATTCGTCAGATCACGACGAAGCAAATGCTCGACGCATTGTGACCGGCAGGCTCCCAGTAGCTATTCCGATCAGGTTTTCCTAAATTATTCGACCCGGATCCAAAATTTTACCACTTTTGGCGATTTCTCGATTTCGGCGATTTCCCCTAGTATAATGCCTTCAGAAGCCCGTAAAAATTCGTCAGATCACGACGAAGCCAATCCTCGACGCATTGTGACCGGCAGGCTCCCAGTAGCTATTCCGATCAGATTTTCCTGAATTATTCGACCCGGATCAAAAATTTCACCACTTTTGGCGATTTCTCGATTTCGGCGATTTCCCCTAGTATAATGCCTTCAGAAGCCCGTAAAAATTCGTCAGATCACGACGAAGCCAATCCTCGACGCATTTTGACCGGCAGGCTCCCAGTAGCTATTCCGATCAGGTTTTCCTGAATTATTCGAGGATTGGCGATTTCTCGATTTCGGCGATTTCCCCTAGTATAATGCCTTCAGAAGCCCGTAAAAATTCGTCAGATCACGACGAAGCCAATCCTCGACGCATTGTGACCGGCAGGCTCCCAGTAGCTATTCCGATCAGGTTTTCCTTAATTATTCGACCCGGATCAAAAATTTCACCACTTTTGGCGATTTCTCGATTTCGGCGATTTCCCCTAGTATAATGCCTTCAGAAGCCCGTAAAAATTCGTCAGATCACGACGAAGCCAATCCTCGACGCATTGTGACCGGCAGGCTCCCAGTAGCTATTCCGATCAGGTTTTCCTGAATTATTCGACCCGGATCCAAAATTTCACCACTTTTGGCGATTTCTCGATTTCGGCGATTTCCCCTAGTATAATGCCTTCAGAAGCCCGTAAAAATTCGTCAGATCACGACGAAGCCAATCCTCGACGCATTGTGACCGGCAGGCTCCCAGTAGCTATTCCGATCAGGTTTTCCTGAATTATTCGACCCGGATCCAAAATTTCACCACTTTTGGCGATTTCTCGATTTCGGCGATTTCCCCTAGTATAATGCCTTCAGAAGCCCGTAAAAATTCGTCAGATCACGACGAAGCCAATCCTCGACGCATTGTGACCGGCAGGCTCCCAGTAGCTATTCCGATCAGGTTTTCCTGAATTATTCGACCCGGATCCAAAATTTCACCACTTTTGGCGATTTCTCGATTTCGGCGATTTCCCCTAGTATAATGCCTTCAGAAGCCCGTAAAAATTTGTCAGATCACGACGAAGCCAATCCTCGACGCATTGTGACCGGCAGGCTCCCAGTAGCTATTCCGATCAGGTTTTCCTGAATTATTCGACCCGGATCCAAAATTTCACCACTTTTGGCGATTTCTCGATTTCGGCGATTTCCCCTAGTATAATGCCTTCAGAAGCCCGTAAAAATTCGTCAGATCACGACGAAGCCAATCCTCGACGCATTGTGACCGGCAGGCTCCCAGTAGCTATTCCGATCAGGTTTTCCTGAATTATTCGACCCGGATCCAAAATTTCACCACTTTTGGCGATTTCTCGATTTCGGCGATTTCCCCTAGTATAATGCCTTCAGAAGCCCGTAAAAATTCGTCAGATCACGAAGAAGCCAATCCTCGACGCATTGTGACCGGCAGGCTCCCAGTAGCTATTCCGATCAGGTTTTCCTGAATTATTCGACCCGGATCCAAAATTTCACCACTTTTGGCGATTTCTCGATTTCGGCGATTTCCCCTAGTATAATGCCTTCAGAAGCCCGTAAAAATTCGTCAGATCACGACGAAGCCAATCCTCGACGCATTGTGACCGGCAGGCTCCCAGTAGCTATTCCGATCAGGTTTTCCTGAATTATTCGACCCGGATCCAAAATTTCACCACTTTTGGCGATTTCTCGATTTCGGCGATTTCCCCTAGTATAATGCCTTCAGAAGCCCGTAAAAATTCGTCAGATCACGACGAAGCCAATCCTCGACGCATTGTGACCGGCAGGCTCCCAGTAGCTATTCCGATCAGGTTTTCCTGAATTATTCGACCCGGATCCAAAATTTCACCACTTTTGGCGATTTCTCGATTTCGGCGATTTCCCCTAGTATAATGCCTTGAGAAGCCCGTAAAAATTCGTCAGATCACGACGAAGCCAATCCTCGACGCATTGTGACCGGCAGGCTCCCAGTAGCTATTCCGATCAGGTTTTCCTGAATTATTCGAGGATTGGCGATTTCTGGATTTCGGCGATTTCCCCTAGTATAATGCCTTCAGAAGCCCGTAAAAATTCGTCAAATCACGACGAAGCCAATCCTCGACGCATTGTGACCGGCAGGCTCCCAGTAGCTATTCCGATCAGGTTTTCCTGAATTATTCAACCCGGATCCAAAATTTCACCACTTTTGGCGATTTCTCGATTTCGGCGATTTCCCCTAGTATAATGCCTTCAGAAGCCCGTAAAAATTCGTCAGATCACGACGAAGCCAATCCTTGACGCATTGTGACCGGCAGGCTCCCAGTAGCTATTCCAATCAGGTTTTCCTGAATTATTCAACCCGGATCCAAAATTTCACCACTTTTGGCGATTTCTCGATTTCGGCGATTTCCCCTAGTATAATGCCTTCAGAAGCCCGTAAAAATTCGTCAGATCACGACGAAGCCAATCCTCGACGCATTGTGACCGGCAGGCTCCCAGTAGCTATTTCGATCAGGTTTTCCTGAATTATTCGAGGATTGGCGATTTCTCGATTTCGGCGATTTCCCCTAGTATAATGCCTTCAGAAGCCCGTAAATATTCGTCAGATCACGACGAAGCCAATCCTCGACGCATTGTGACCGGCAGGCTCCCAGTAGCTATTCCGATCAGGTTTTCCTGAATTATTCGACCCGGATCCAAAATTTCACCACTTTTGGTGATTTCTCGATTTCGGCGATTTCCCCTAGTATAATGCCTTCAGAAGCCCGTAAAAATTCGCCAGATCACGACGAAGCCAATCCTCGACGCATTGTGACCGGCAGGCTCCCACTAGCTATTCCGATCAGGTTTTCCTGAATTATTCGACCCGGATCCAAAATTTCACCACTTTTGGCGATTTCTGGATTTCGGCGATTTCCCCTGGTATAATGCCTTCAGAAGCCCGAAAAAATTCGTCAGATCACGACGAAGCCAATCCTCGACGCATTGTGACCGGCAGGCTCCCAGTAGCTATTCCGATCAGGTTTTCCTGAACTATTCGACCCGGATCCTAAATTTCACCACTTTTGGCGATTTCTCGATTTCGGCGATTTCCCCTAGTATAATGCCTTCAGAAGCCAGTAAAAATTCGTCAGATCACGACGAAGCCAATCCTCGACGCATTGTGACCGGCAGGCTCCCAGTAGCTATTCCGATCAGGTTTTCCTGAATTATTCGACCCGGATCCAAAATTTCACCACTTTTGGCGATTTCTCGATTTCGGCGATTTCCCCTAGTATAATGCCTTCAGAAGCCCGTAAAAATTCGTCAGATCACGACGAAGCCAATCCTCGACGCATTGTGACCGGCAGGCTCCCAGTAGCTATTCCGATCAGGTTTTCCTGAATTATTCGACCCGGATCCAAAATTTCACCACTTTTGGCGATTTCTCGATTTCGGCGATTTCCCCTAGTATTATGCCTTCAGAAGCCCGTAAAAATTCGTCAGATCACGACGAAGCCAATCCTCGACGCATTGTGACCGGCAGGCTCCCAGTAGCTATTCCGATCAGGTTTTCCTGAATTATTCGACCCGGATCCTAAATTTCACCACTTTTGGCGATTTCGGCGATTTCCCCTAGTATAATGCCTTCAGAAGCCCGTAAAAATTCGTCAGATCACGACGAAGCCAATCCTCGACGCATTGTGACCGGCAGGCTACCAGTAGCTATTCCGATCAGGTTTTCCTGAATTATTCGACCCGGATCCAAAATTTCACCACTTTTGGCGATTTCTCGATTTCGGCGATTTCCCCTAGTATAATGCCTTCAGAAGCCCGTAAAAATTCGTCAGATCACGACGAAGCCAATCCTCGACGCATTGTGACCGGCAGGCTCCCAGTAGCTATTCCGATCAGGTTTTCCTGAATTATTCGACCCGGATCCAAAATTTCACCACTTTTGGCGATTTTTCGATTTCGGCGATTTCCCCTAGTATAATGCCTTCAGAAGCCCGTAAAAATTCGTCAGATCACGACGAAGCCAATCCTCGACGCATTGTGACCGGCAGGCTCCCAGTAGCTATTCCGATCAGGTTTTCCTGAATTATTCGACCCGGATCCAAAATTTCACCACTTTTGGCGATTTCTCGATTTCGGCGATTTCCCCTAGTATTATGCCTTCAGAAGCCCGTAAAAATTCGTCAGATCACGACGAAGCCAATCCTCGACGCATTGTGACCGGCAGGCTCCCAGTAGCTATTCCGATCAGGTTTTCCTGAATTATTCGACCCGGATCCAAAATTTCACCACTTTTGGCGATTGCTCGATTTCGGCGATTTCCCCTAGTATAATGCCTTCAGAAGCCCGTAAAAATTCGTCAGATCACGACGAAGCCAATCCTCGACGCATTGTGACCGGCAGGCTGCCAGTAGCTATTCCGATCAGGTTTTCCTGAATTATTCGACCCGGATCCTAAATTTCACCACTTTTGGCGATTTCGGCGATTTCCCCTAGTATAATGCCTTCAGAAGCCCGTAAAAATTCGTCAGATCACGACGAAGCCAATCCTCGACGCATTGTGACCGGCAGGCTACCAGTAGCTATTCCGATCAGATTTTCCTGAATTATTCGACCCGGATCCAAAATTTCACCACTTTTGGCGATTTCTCGATTTCGGCGATTTCCCCTAGTATAATGCCTTCAGAAGCCCGTAAAAATTCGTCAGATCACGACGAAGCCAATCCTCGACGCATTGTGACCGGCAGGCTCCCAGTAGCTATTCCGATCAGGTTTTCCTGAATTATTCGACCCGGATCCAAAATTTCACCACTTTTGGCGATTTTTCGATTTCGGCGATTTCCCCTAGTATAATGCCTTCAGAAGCCCGTAAAAATTCGTCAGATCACGACGAAGCCAATCCTCGACGCATTGTGACCGGCAGGCTCCCAGTAGCTATTCCGATTAGGTTTTCCTGAATTATTCGACCCGGATCCAAAATTTCACCACTTTTGGCGATTTCTCGATTTCGGCGATTTCCCCTAGTATTATGCCTTCAGAAGCCCGTAAAAATTCGTCAGATCACGACGAAGCCAATCCTCGACGCATTGTGACCGGCAGGCTCCCAGTAGCTATTCCGATCAGGTTTTCCTGAATTATTCGACCCGGATCCAAAATTTCACCACTTTTGGCGATTTCTCGATTTCGGCGATTTCCCCTAGTATAATGCCTTCAGAAGCCCGTAAAAATTCGTCAGATCACGACGAAGCCAATCCTCGACGCATTGTGACCGGCAGGCTCCCAGTAGCTATTCTGATCAGGTTTTCCTGAATTATTCGAGGATTGGCGATTTCTCGATTTCGGCGATTTCCCCTAGTATAATGCCTTCAGAAGCCCGTAAAAATTCGTCAGATCACGACGAAGCCAATCCTCGACGCATTGTGACCGGCAGGCTCCCAGTAGCTATTCCGATTAGGTTTTCCTGAATTATTCGACCCGGATCCAAAATTTCACCACTTTTGGCGATTTCTCGATTTCGGCGATTTCCCCTAGTATTATGCCTTCAGAAGCCCGTAAAAATTCGTCAGATCACGACGAAGCCAATCCTCGACGCATTGTGACCGGCAGGCTCCCAGTAGCTATTCCGATCAGGTTTTCCTGAATTATTCGACCCGGATCCAAAATTTCACCACTTTTGGCGATTTCTCGATTTCGGCGATTTCCCCTAGTATAATGCCTTCAGAAGCCCGTAAAAATTCGTCAGATCACGACGAAGCCAATCCTCGACGCATTGTGACCGGCAGGCTCCCAGTAGCTATTCTGATCAGGTTTTCCTGAATTATTCGAGGATTGGCGATTTCTCGATTTCGGCGATTTCCCCTAGTATAATGCCTTCAGAAGCCCGTAAAAATTCGTCAGATCACGACGAAGCCAATCCTCGACGCATTGTGACCGGCAGGCTCCCAGTAGCTATTCCGATCAGGTTTTCCTGAATTATTCGACCCGGATCCAAAATTTCACCACTTTTGGCGATTGCTCGATTTCGGCGATTTCCCCTAGTATAATGCCTTCAGAAGCCCGTAAAAATTCGTCAGATCACGACGAAGCCAATCCTCGACGCATTGTGACCGGCAGGCTCCCAGTAGCTATTCCGATCAGGTTTTCCTGAATTATTCGAGGATTGGCGATTTCTCGATTTCGGCGATTTCCCCTAGTATAATGCCTTCAGAAGCCCGTAAAAATTCGTCAGATCACGACGAAGCCAATCCTCTACGCATTGTGACCGGCAGGCTCCCAGTAGCTATTCCGATCAGGTTTTCCTGAATTATTCGACCCGGATCCAAAATTTCACCACTTTTGGCGATTTCTCGATTTCGGCGATTTCCCCTAGTATAATGCCTTCAGAAGCCCGTAAAAATTCGTCAGATCACGACGAAGCCAATCCTCGATGCATTGTGACCGGCAGGCTCCCAGTAGCTATTCCGATCAGGTTTTCCTGAATTATTCGACCCGGATCTAAAATTTCACCACTTTTGGCGATTTCTCGATTTCGGCGATTTTCCCTAGTATAATGCCTTCAGAAGCCCGTAAAAATTCGTCAGATCACGACGAAGCCAATCCTCGACGCATTGTGACCGGCAGGCTCCCAGTAGCTATTCCGATCAGGTTTTCCTGAATTATTCGACCCGGATCCTAAATTTCACCACTTTTGGCGATTTCGGCGATTTCCCCTAGTATAATGCCTTCAGAAGCCCGTAAAAATTCGTCAGATCACGACGAAGCCAATCCTCGACGCATTGTGACCGGCAGGCTACCAGTAGCTATTCCGATCAGGTTTTCCTGAATTATTCGACCCGGATCCAAAATTTTACCACTTTTGGCGATTTCTCGATTTCGGCGATTTCCCCTAGTATAATGCCTTCAGAAGCCCGTAAAAATTCGTCAGATCACGACGAAGCCAATCCTCGACGCATTGTGACCGGCAGGCTCCCAGTAGCTATTCCGATCAGGTTTTCCTGAATTATTCGACCCGGATCCAAAATTTCACCACTTTTGGCGATTTTTCGATTTCGGCGATTTCCCCTAGTATAATGCCTTCAGAAGCCCGTAAAAATTCGTCAGATCACGACGAAGCCAATCCTCGACGCATTGTGACCGGCAGGCTCCCAGTAGCTATTCCGATCAGGTTTTCCTGAATTATTCGACCCGGATCCAAAATTTCACCACTTTTGGCGATTTCTCGATTTCGGCGATTTCCCCTAGTATAATGCCTTCAGAAGCCCGTAAAAATTCGTCAGATCACGACGAAGCCAATCCTCGACGCATTGTGACCGGCAGGCTCCCAGTAGCTATTCCGATCAGGTTTTCCTGAATTATTCGACCCGGATCCAAAATTTCACCACTTTTGGCGATTTCTCGATTTCGGCGATTTCCCCAAGTATAATGCCTTCAGAAGCCCGTAAAAATTCGTCAGATCACGACGAAGCCAATCCTCGACGCATTGTGACCGGCAGGCTCCCAGTAGCTATTCCGATCAGGTTTTCCTGAATTATTCGAGGATTGGCGATTTCTCGATTTCGGCGATTTCCCCTAGTATAATGCCTTCAAAAGCCCGTAAAAATTCGTCAGATCACGACGAAGCCAATCCTCGACGCATTGTGACCGGCAGGCTCCTCCCAGTAGCTATTCCGATCAGGTTTTCCTGAATTATTCGACCCGGATCCAAAATTTCACCACTTTTGGTGATTTCTCGATTTCGGCGATTTCCCCTAGTATAATGCCTTCAGAAGCCCGTAAAAATTCGCCAGATCACGACGAAGCCAATCCTCGACGGATTGTGACCGGCAGGCTCCCACTAGCTATTCCGATCAGGTTTTCCTGAATTATTCGACCCGGATCCAAAATTTCACCACTTTTGGCGATTTCTCGATTTCGGCGATTTCCCCTAGTATAATGCCTTCAGAAGCCCGAAAAAATTTGTCAGATCACGACGAAGCCAATCCTCGACGCATTGTGACCGGCAGGCTCCCAGTAGCTATTCCGATCAGGTTTTCCTGAATAATTCGACCCGGATCCTAAATTTCACCACTTTTGGCGATTTCTCGATTTCGGCGATTTCCCCTAGTATAATGCCTTCAGAAGCCCGTAAAAATTCGTCAGATCACGACGAAGCCAATCCTCGATGCATTGTGACCGGCAGGCTCCCAGTAGCTATTCCGATCAGGTTTTCCTGAATTATTCGACCCGGATCCAAAATTTCACCACTTTTGGCGATTTCTCGATTTCGGCGATTTCCCCTAGTATAATGCCTTCAGAAGCCCGTAAAAATTCATCAGATCACGACGAAGCCAATCCTCGACGCATTGTGACCGGCAGGCTCCCAGTAGCTATTCCGATCAGGTTTTCCTGAATTATTCGAGGATTGACGATTTCTCGATTTCGGCGATTTCCCCTAATATAATGCCTTCAGAAGCCCGTAAAAATTCGTCAGATCACGACGAAGCCAATCCTCGACGCATTGTGACCGGCAGGCTCCCAGTAGCTATTCCGATCAGGTTTTCCTGAATTATTCAACCCGGATCCAAAATTTCACCACTTTTGGCGATTTCTCGATTTCGGCGATTTCCCCTAGTATAATGCCTTCAGAAGCCCGTAAAAATTCGTCAGATCACGACGAAGCCAATCCTCGACGCATTGTGACCGGCAGGCTCCCAGTAGCTATTCCGATCAGATTTTCCTGAATTATTCGACCCGGATCCAAAATTTCACCACTTTTGGCGATTTCTCGATTTCGGCGATTTCCCCTAGTATAACGCCTTCAGAAGCCCGTAAAAATTCGTCAGATCACGACGAAACCAATCCTCGACGCATTGTGACCGGCAGGCTCCCAGTAGCTATTCCGATCAGGTTTTCCTGAATTATTCGACCCGGATCCAAAATTTCACCACTTTTGGCGATTTCTCGATTTCGGCGATTTCCCCTAGTATAATGCCTTCAGAAGCCCGTAAAAATTCGTCAGATGACGACGAAGCCAATCCTCGACGCATTGTGACCGGCAGGCTCCCAGTAGCTATTCCGATCAGGTTTTCCTGAATTATTCGACCCGGATCTAAAATTTCACCACTTTTGGCGATTTCTCGATTTCGGCGATTTCCCCTAGTATAATGCCTTCAGAAGCCCGTAAAAATTCGTCAGATCACGAAGAAGCCAATCCTCGACGCATTGTGACCGGCAGGCTCCCAGTAGCTATTCCGATCAGGTTTTCCTGAATTATTCGA
This sequence comes from Excoecaria cochinchinensis, assembly GCA_947683425.1. NCBI lineage: Eukaryota > Viridiplantae > Streptophyta > Magnoliopsida > Malpighiales > Euphorbiaceae > Excoecaria > Excoecaria cochinchinensis. Next base: position 48,202 of record CANTUQ010000147.1, on the reverse strand, counting down.
CCCGGATCCAAAATTTCACCACTTTTGGCGATTTCTCGATTTCGGCGATTTCCCCTAGTATAATGCCTTCAGAAGACCGTAAAAATTCGTCAGATCACGACGAAGCCAATCCTCGACGCATTGTGACCGGCAGGCTCCCAGTAGCTATTCCGATCAGGTTTTCCTGAATTATTCGACCCGGATCCAAAATTTCACCACTTTTGGCGATTTCTCGATTTCGGCGATTTCCCCTAGTATAATGCCTTCAGAAGCCCGTAAAAATTCGTCAGATCACGACGAAGCCAATCCTCGACGCATTGTGACCGGCAGGCTCCCAGTAGCTATTCCGATCAGGTTTTCCTGAATTATTCGACCCGGATCCAAAATTTCACCACTTTTGGCGATTTCTCGATTTCGGCGATTTCCCCTAGTATAATGCCTTAAGAAGCCCGTAAAAATTCGTCAGATCACGACGAAGCCAATCCTCGATGCATTGTGACCGGCAGGCTCCCAGTAGCTATTCCGATCAGGTTTTCCTGAATTATTCGACCCGGATCTAAAATTTCACCACTTTTGGCGATTTCTCGATTTCGGCGATTTTCCCTAGTATAATGCCTTCAGAAGCCCGTAAAAATTCGTCAGATCACGACGAAGCCAATCCTCGACGCATTGTGACCGGCAGGCTCCCAGTAGCTATTCCGATCAGGTTTTCCTGAATTATTCGACCCGGATCTAAAATTTCACCACTTTTGGCGATTTCTCGATTTCGGCGATTTCCCCTAGTATAATGCCTTCAGAAGCCCGTAAAAATTCGTCAGATCACGACGAAGCCAATCCTCGATGCATTGTGACCGGCAGGCTCCCAGTAGCTATTCCGATCAGGTTTTCCTGAATTATTCGACCCGGATCTAAAATTTCACCACTTTTGGCGATTTCTCGATTTCGGCGATTTTCCCTAGTATAATGCCTTCAGAAGCCCGTAAAAATTCGTCAGATCACGACGAAGCCAATCCTCGACGCATTGTGACCGGCAGGCTCCCAGTAGCTATTCCGATCAGGTTTTCCTGAATTATTCGACCCGGATCCTAAATTTCACCGCTTTTGGCGATTTCGGCGATTTCCCCTAGTATAATGCCTTCAGAAGCCCGTAAAAATTCGTCAGATCACGACGAAGCCAATACTCGACGCATTGTGACCGGCAGGCTACCAGTAGCTATTCCGATCAGGTTTTCCTGAATTATTCGACCCGGATCCAAAATTTTACCACTTTTGGCGATTTCTCGATTTCGGCGATTTCCCCTAGTATAATGCCTTCAGAAGCCCGTAAAAATTCGTCAGATCACGACGAAGCCAATCCTCGACGCATTGTGACCGGCAGGCTCCCAGTAGCTATTCCGATCAGGTTTTCCTGAATTATTCGACCCGGATCCAAAATTTCACCACTTTTGGCGATTTTTCGATTTCGGCGATTTCCCCTAGTATAATGCCTTCAGAAGCCCGTAAAAATTCGTCAGATCACGACGAAGCCAATCCTCGACGCATTGTGACCGGCAGGCTCCCAGTAGCTATTCCGATCAGGTTTTCCTGAATTATTCGACCCGGATCCAAAATTTCACCACTTTTGGCGATTTCTCGATTTCGGCGATTTCCCCTAGTATAATGCCTTCAGAAGCCCGTAAAAATTCGTCAGATCACGACGAAGCCAATCCTCGACGCATTGTGACCGGCAGGCTCCCAGTAGCTATTCCGATCAGGTTTTCCTGAATTATTCGACCCGGATCCAAAATTTCACCACTTTTGGCGATTTCTCGATTTCGGCGATTTCCCCTAGTATAATGCCTTCAGAAGCCCGTAAAAATTCGTCAGATCACGACGAAGCCAATCCTCGACGCATTGTGACCGGCAGGCTCCCAGTAGCTATTCCGATCAGGTTTTCCTGAATTATTCGAGGATTGGCGATTTCTCGATTTCGGCGATTTCCCCTAGTATAATGCCTTCAAAAGCCCGTAAAAATTCGTCAGATCACGACGAAGCCAATCCTCGACGCATTGTGACCGGCAGGCTCCCAGTAGCTATTCCGATCAGGTTTTCCTGAATTATTCGACCCGGATCCAAAATTTCACCACTTTTGGTGATTTCTCGATTTCGGCGATTTCCCCTAGTATAATGCCTTCAGAAGCCCGTAAAAATTCGCCAGATCACGACGAAGCCAATCCTCGACGCATTGTGACCGGCAGGCTCCCACTAGCTATTCCGATCAGGTTTTCCTGAATTATTCGACCCGGATCCAAAATTTCACCACTTTTGGCGATTTCTCGATTTCGGCGATTTCCCCTAGTATAATGCCTTCAGAAGCCCGAAAAAATTCGTCAGATCACGACGAAGCCAATCCTCGACGCATTGTGACCGGCAGGCTCCCAGTAGCTATTCCGATCAGGTTTTCCTGAATAATTCGACCCGGATCCTAAATTTCACCACTTTTGGCGATTTCTCGATTTCGGCGATTTCCCCTAGTATAATGCCTTCAGAAGCCCGTAAAAATTCGTCAGATCACGACGAAGCCAATCCTCGATGCATTGTGACCGGCAGGCTCCCAGTAGCTATTCCGATCAGGTTTTCCTGAATTATTCGACCCGGATCCAAAATTTCACCACTTTTGGCGATTTCTCGATTTCGGCGATTTCCCCTAGTATAATGCCTTCAGAAGCCCGTAAAAATTCGTCAGATCACGACGAAGCCAATCCTCGACGCATTGTGACCGGCAGGCTCCCAGTAGCTATTCCGATCAGGTTTTCCTGAATTATTCGAGGATTGACGATTTCTCGATTTCGGCGATTTCCCCTAATATAATGCCTTCAGAAGCCCGTAAAAATTCGTCAGATCACGACGAAGCCAATCCTCGACGCATTGTGACCGGCAGGCTCCCAGTAGCTATTCCGATCAGGTTTTCCTGAATTATTCGACCCGGATCCAAAATTTCACCACTTTTGGCGATTTCTCGATTTCGGCGATTTCCCCTAGTATAATGCCTTCAGAAGCCCGTAAAAATTCGTCAGATCACGACGAAGCCAATCCTCGACGCATTGTGACCGGCAGGCTCCCAGTAGCTATTCCGATCAGATTTTCCTGAATTATTCGACCCGGATCCAAAATTTCACCACTTTTGGCGATTTCTCGATTTCGGCGATTTCCCCTAGTATAACGCCTTCAGAAGCCCGTAAAAATTCGTCAGATCACGACGAAACCAATCCTCGACGCATTGTGACCGGCAGGCTCCCAGTAGCTATTCCGATCAGGTTTTCCTGAATTATTCGACCCGGATCCAAAATTTCACCACTTTTGGCGATTTCTCGATTTCGGCGATTTCCCCTAGTATAATGCCTTCAGAAGCCCGTAAAAATTCGTCAGATGACGACGAAGCCAATCCTCGACGCATTGTGACCGGCAGGCTCCCAGTAGCTATTCCGATCAGGTTTTCCTGAATTATTCGACCCGGATCTAAAATTTCACCACTTTTGGCGATTTCTCGATTTCGGCGATTTCCCCTAGTATAATGCCTTCAGAAGCCCGTAAAAATTCGTCAGATCACGAAGAAGCCAATCCTCGACGCATTGTGACCGGCAGGCTCCCAGTAGCTATTCCGATCAGGTTTTCCTGAATTATTCGACCCGGATCCAAAATTTCACCACTTTTGGCGATTTCTCGATTTCGGCGATTTCCCCTAGTATAATGCCTTCAGAAGACCGTAAAAATTCGTCAGATCACGACGAAGCCAATCCTCGACGCATTGTGACCGGCAGGCTCCCAGTAGCTATTCCGATCAGGTTTTCCTGAATTATTCGACCCGGATCCAAAATTTCACCACTTTTGGCGATTTCTCGATTTCGGCGATTTCCCCTAGTATAATGCCTTCAGAAGCCCGTAAAAATTCGTCAGATCACGACGAAGCCAATCCTCGACGCATTGTGACCGGCAGGCTCCCAGTAGCTATTCCGATCAGGTTTTCCTGAATTATTCGAGGATTGGCGATTTCTCGATTTCGGCGATTTCCCCTAATATAATGCCTTCAGAAGCCCGTAAAAATTCGTCAGATCATGACGAAGCCAATCCTCGACGCATTGTGACCGGCAGGCTCCCAGTAGCTATTCCGATCAGGTTTTCCTGAATTATTCGACCCGGATCCAAAATTTCACCACTTTTGGCGATTTCTCGATTTCGGCGATTTCCCCTAGTATAATGCCTTCAGAAGCCCGTAAAAATTCGTCAGATCACGACGAAGCCAATCCTCGACGCATTATGACCGGCAGGCTCCCAGTAGCTATTCCGATCAGGTTTTCCTGAATTATTCGACCCGGATCCAAAATTTCACCACTTTTGGCGATTTCTCGATTTCGGCGATTTCCCCTAGTATAACGCCTTCAGAAGCTCGTAAAAATTCGTCAGATCACGACGAAACCAATCCTCGACGCATTGTGACCGGTAGGCTCCCAGTAGCTATTCCGATCAGGTTTTCCTGAATTATTCGACCCGGATCCAAAATTTCACCACTTTTGGCGATTTCTCGATTTCGGCGATTTCCCCTAGTATAATGCCTACAGAAGCCTGTAAAAATTCGTCAAATCACGACGAAGCCAATCCTCGATGCATTGTGACCGGAAGGCTCCCAGTAGCTATTCCGATCAGGTTTTCCTGAATTATTCGACCCGGATCTAAAATTTCAGCACTTTTGGCGATTTCTCGATTTCGGCGATTTCTCCTAGTATAATGCCTTCAGAAGCCCGTAAAAATTCGTCAGATCACGACGAAGCCAATCCTCGACGCATTGTGACCGGCAGGCTCCCAGTAGCTATTCCGATCAGGTTTTCCTGAATTATTCGACCCGGATCCTAAATTTCACCACTTTTGGCGATTTCGGCGATTTCCCCTAGTATAATGCCTTCAAAAGCCCGTAAAAATTCGTCAGATCACGACGAAGCCAATCCTCGACGCATTGTGACCGGCAGGCTACCAGTAGCTATTCCGATCAGGTTTTCCTGAATTATTCGACCCGGATCCAAAATTTCACCACTTTTGGCGATTTCTCGATTTCGGCGATTTCCCCTAGTATAATGCCTTCAGAAGCCCGTAAAAATTCGTCAGATCACGACGAAGCCAATCCTCGACGCATTGTGACCGGCAGGCTCCCAGTAGCTATTCCGATCAGGTTTTCCTGAATTATTCGACCCGGATCCAAAATTTCACCACTTTTGGCGATTTTTCGATTTCGGCGATTTCCCCTAGTATAATGCCTTCAGAAGCCCGTAAAAATTCGTCAGATCACGACGAAGCCAATCCTCGACGCATTGTGACCGGCAGGCTCCCAGTAGCTATTCCGATCAGGTTTTCCTGAATTATTCGACCCGGATCAAAAATTTCACCACTTTTGGCGATTTCTCGATTTCGGCGATTTCCCCTAGTATAATGCCTTCAGAAGCCCGTAAAAATTCGTCAGATCACGACGAAGCCAATCCTCGACGCATTGTGACCGGCAGGCTCCCAGTAGCTATTCCGATCAGGTTTTCCTGAATTATTCTACCCGGATCCAAAATTTCACCACTTTTGGCGATTTCTCGATTTCGGCGATTTCCCCTAGTATAATGCCTTCAGAAGCCCGTAAAAATTCGTCAGATCACGACGAAGCCAATCCTCGACGCATTGTGACCGGCAGGCTCCCAGTAGCTATTCTGATCAGGTTTTCCTGAAGATTTCTCGATTTCGGCGATTTCCCCTAGTATAATGCCTTCAGAAGCCCGTAAAAATTCGTCAGATCACGACGAAGCCAATCCTCGACGCATTGTGACCGGCAGGCTCCCAGTAGCTATTCCGATCAGATTTTCCTGAATTATTCGACCCGGATCCAAAATTTCACCACTTTTGGCGATTTCTCGATTTCGGCGATTTCCCCTAGTATAATGCCTTCAGAAGCCCGTAAAAATTCGTCAGATCACGACGAAGCCAATCCTCGACGCATTGTGACCGGCAGGCTCCCAGTAGCTATTCCGATAAGGTTTTCCTGAATTATTCGAGGATTGGCGATTTCTCGATTTCGGCGATTTCCCCTAGTATAATGCCTTCAGAAGCCCGTAAAAATTCGTCAGATCACGACGAAGCCAATGCTCGACGCATTGTGACCGGCAGGCTCCCAGTAGCTATTCCGATCAGGTTTTCCTGAATTATTCGACCCGGATCCAAAATTTCACCACTTTTGGCGATTTCTCGATTTCGGCGATTTCCCCTAGTATAATGCCTTCAGAAGACCGTAAAAATTCGTCAGATCACGACGAAGCCAATCCTCGACGCATTGTGACCGGCAGGCTCCCAGTAGCTATTCCGATCAGGTTTTCCTGAATTATTCGACCCGGATCCAAAATTTCACCACTTTTGGCGATTTCTCGATTTCGGCGATTTCCCCTAGTATAATGCCTTCAGAAGCCCGTAAAAATTCGTCAGATCACGACGAAGCCAATCCTCGACGCATTGTGACCGGCAGGCTCCCAGTAGCTATTCCGATCAGGTTTTCCTGAATTATTCGACCCGGATCCAAAATTTCACCACTTTTGGCGATTTCTCGATTTCGGCGATTTCCCCTAGTATAATGCCTTAAGAAGCCCGTAAAAATTCGTCAGATCACGACGAAGCCAATCCTCGATGCATTGTGACCGGCAGGCTCCCAGTAGCTATTCCGATCAGGTTTTCCTGAATTATTCGACCCGGATCTAAAATTTCACCACTTTTGGCGATTTCTCGATTTCGGCGATTTTCCCTAGTATAATGCCTTCAGAAGCCCGTAAAAATTCGTCAGATCACGACGAAGCCAATCCTCGACGCATTGTGACCGGCAGGCTCCCAGTAGCTATTCCGATCAGGTTTTCCTGAATTATTCGACCCGGATCTAAAATTTCACCACTTTTGGCGATTTCTCGATTTCGGCGATTTCCCCTAGTATAATGCCTTCAGAAGCCCGTAAAAATTCGTCAGATCACGACGAAGCCAATCCTCGATGCATTGTGACCGGCAGGCTCCCAGTAGCTATTCCGATCAGGTTTTCCTGAATTATTCGACCCGGATCTAAAATTTCACCACTTTTGGCGATTTCTCGATTTCGGCGATTTTCCCTAGTATAATGCCTTCAGAAGCCCGTAAAAATTCGTCAGATCACGACGAAGCCAATCCTCGACGCATTGTGACCGGCAGGCTCCCAGTAGCTATTCCGATCAGGTTTTCCTGAATTATTCGACCCGGATCCTAAATTTCACCGCTTTTGGCGATTTCGGCGATTTCCCCTAGTATAATGCCTTCAGAAGCCCGTAAAAATTCGTCAGATCACGACGAAGCCAATCCTCGACGCATTGTGACCGGCAGGCTACCAGTAGCTATTCCGATCAGGTTTTCCTGAATTATTCGACCCGGATCCAAAATTTTACCACTTTTGGCGATTTCTCGATTTCGGCGATTTCCCCTAGTATAATGCCTTCAGAAGCCCGTAAAAATTCGTCAGATCACGACGAAGCCAATCCTCGACGCATTGTGACCGGCAGGCTCCCAGTAGCTATTCCGATCAGGTTTTCCTGAATTATTCGACCCGGATCCAAAATTTCACCACTTTTGGCGATTTTTCGATTTCGGCGATTTCCCCTAGTATAATGCCTTCAGAAGCCCGTAAAAATTCGTCAGATCACGACGAAGCCAATCCTCGACGCATTGTGACCGGCAGGCTCCCAGTAGCTATTCCGATCAGGTTTTCCTGAATTATTCGACCCGGATCCAAAATTTCACCACTTTTGGCGATTTCTCGATTTCGGCGATTTCCCCTAGTATAATGCCTTCAGAAGCCCGTAAAAATTCGTCAGATCACGACGAAGCCAATCCTCGACGCATTGTGACCGGCAGGCTCCCAGTAGCTATTCCGATCAGGTTTTCCTGAATTATTCGACCCGGATCCAAAATTTCACCACTTTTGGCGATTTCTCGATTTCGGCGATTTCCCCTAGTATAATGCCTTCAGAAGCCCGTAAAAATTCGTCAGATCACGACGAAGCCAATCCTCGACGCATTGTGACCGGCAGGCTCCCAGTAGCTATTCCGATCAGGTTTTCCTGAATTATTCGAGGATTGGCGATTTCTCGATTTCGGCGATTTCCCCTAGTATAATGCCTTCAAAAGCCCGTAAAAATTCGTCAGATCACGACGAAGCCAATCCTCGACGCATTGTGACCGGCAGGCTCCCAGTAGCTATTCCGATCAGGTTTTCCTGAATTATTCGACCCGGATCCAAAATTTCACCACTTTTGGTGATTTCTCGATTTCGGCGATTTCCCCTAGTATAATGCCTTCAGAAGCCCGTAAAAATTCGCCAGATCACGACGAAGCCAATCCTCGACGCATTGTGACCGGCAGGCTCCCACTAGCTATTCCGATCAGGTTTTCCTGAATTATTCGACCCGGATCCAAAATTTCACCACTTTTGGCGATTTCTCGATTTCGGCGATTTCCCCTAGTATAATGCCTTCAGAAGCCCGAAAAAATTCGTCAGATCACGACGAAGCCAATCCTCGACGCATTGTGACCGGCAGGCTCCCAGTAGCTATTCCGATCAGGTTTTCCTGAATAATTCGACCCGGATCCTAAATTTCACCACTTTTGGCGATTTCTCGATTTCGGCGATTTCCCCTAGTATAATGCCTTCAGAAGCCCGTAAAAATTCGTCAGATCACGACGAAGCCAATCCTCGATGCATTGTGACCGGCAGGCTCCCAGTAGCTATTCCGATCAGGTTTTCCTGAATTATTCGACCCGGATCCAAAATTTCACCACTTTTGGCGATTTCTCGATTTCGGCGATTTTCCCTAGTATAATGCCTTCAGAAGCCCGTAAAAATTCGTCAGATCACGACGAAGCCAATCCTCGACGCATTGTGACCGGCAGGCTCCCAGTAGCTATTCCGATCAGGTTTTCCTGAATTATTCGAGGATTGACGATTTCTCGATTTCGGCGATTTCCCCTAATATAATGCCTTCAGAAGCCCGTAAAAATTCGTCAGATCACGACGAAGCCAATCCTCGACGCATTGTGACCGGCAGGCTCCCAGTAGCTATTCCGATCAGGTTTTCCTGAATTATTCGACCCGGATCCAAAATTTCACCACTTTTGGCGATTTCTCGATTTCGGCGATTTCCCCTAGTATAATGCCTTCAGAAGCCCGTAAAAATTCGTCAGATCACGACGAAGCCAATCCTCGACGCATTGTGACCGGCAGGCTCCCAGTAGCTATTCCGATCAGATTTTCCTGAATTATTCGACCCGGATCCAAAATTTCACCACTTTTGGCGATTTCTCGATTTCGGCGATTTCCCCTAGTATAACGCCTTCAGAAGCCCGTAAAAATTCGTCAGATCACGACGAAACCAATCCTCGACGCATTGTGACCGGCAGGCTCCCAGTAGCTATTCCGATCAGGTTTTCCTGAATTATTCGACCCGGATCCAAAATTTCACCACTTTTGGCGATTTCTCGATTTCGGCGATTTCCCCTAGTATAATGCCTTCAGAAGCCCGTAAAAATTCGTCAGATGACGACGAAGCCAATCCTCGACGCATTGTGACCGGCAGGCTCCCAGTAGCTATTCCGATCAGGTTTTCCTGAATTATTCGACCCGGATCTAAAATTTCACCACTTTTGGCGATTTCTCGATTTCGGCGATTTCCCCTAGTATAATGCCTTCAGAAGCCCGTAAAAATTCGTCAGATCACGAAGAAGCCAATCCTCGACGCATTGTGACCGGCAGGCTCCCAGTAGCTATTCCGATCAGGTTTTCCTGAATTATTCGACCCGGATCCAAAATTTCACCACTTTTGGCGATTTCTCGATTTCGGCGATTTCCCCTAGTATAATGCCTTCAGAAGACCGTAAAAATTCGTCAGATCACGACGAAGCCAATCCTCGACGCATTGTGACCGGCAGGCTCCCAGTAGCTATTCCGATCAGGTTTTCCTGAATTATTCGACCCGGATCCAAAATTTCACCACTTTTGGCGATTTCTCGATTTCGGCGATTTCCCCTAGTATAATGCCTTCAGAAGCCCGTAAAAATTCGTCAGATCACGACGAAGCCAATCCTCGACGCATTGTGACCGGCAGGCTCCCAGTAGCTATTCCGATCAGGTTTTCCTGAATTATTCGAGGATTGGCGATTTCTCGATTTCGGCGATTTCCCCTAATATAATGCCTTCAGAAGCCCGTAAAAATTCGTCAGATCATGACGAAGCCAATCCTCGACGCATTGTGACCGGCAGGCTCCCAGTAGCTATTCCGATCAGGTTTTCCTGAATTATTCGACCCGGATCCAAAATTTCACCACTTTTGGCGATTTCTCGATTTCGGCGATTTCCCCTAGTATAATGCCTTCAGAAGCCCGTAAAAATTCGTCAGATCACGACGAAGCCAATCCTCGACGCATTATGACCGGCAGGCTCCCAGTAGCTATTCCGATCAGGTTTTCCTGAATTATTCGACCCGGATCCAAAATTTCACCACTTTTGGCGATTTCTCGATTTCGGCGATTTCCCCTAGTATAACGCCTTCAGAAGCTCGTAAAAATTCGTCAGATCACGACGAAACCAATCCTCGACGCATTGTGACCGGTAGGCTCCCAGTAGCTATTCCGATCAGGTTTTCCTGAATTATTCGACCCGGATCCAAAATTTCACCACTTTTGGCGATTTCTCGATTTCGGCGATTTCCCCTAGTATAATGCCTACAGAAGCCTGTAAAAATTCGTCAAATCACGACGAAGCCAATCCTCGATGCATTGTGACCGGAAGGCTCCCAGTAGCTATTCCGATCAGGTTTTCCTGAATTATTCGACCCGGATCTAAAATTTCAGCACTTTTGGCGATTTCTCGATTTCGGCGATTTCTCCTAGTATAATGCCTTCAGAAGCCCGTAAAAATTCGTCAGATCACGACGAAGCCAATCCTCGACGCATTGTGACCGGCAGGCTCCCAGTAGCTATTCCGATCAGGTTTTCCTGAATTATTCGACCCGGATCCTAAATTTCACCACTTTTGGCGATTTCGGCGATTTCCCCTAGTATAATGCCTTCAAAAGCCCGTAAAAATTCGTCAGATCACGACGAAGCCAATCCTCGACGCATTGTGACCGGCAGGCTACCAGTAGCTATTTCGATCAGGTTTTCCTGAATTATTCGACCCGGATCCAAAATTTCACCACTTTTGGCGATTTCTCGATTTCGGCGATTTTCCCTAGTATAATGCCTTCAGAAGCCCGTAAAAATTCGTCAGATCACGACGAAGCCAATCCTCGACGCATTGTGACCGGCAGGCTCCCAGTAGCTATTCCGATCAGGTTTTCCTGAATTATTCGACCCGGATCCAAAATTTCACCACTTTTGGCGATTTTTCGATTTCGGCGATTTCCCCTAGTATAATGCCTTCAGAAGCCCGTAAAAATTCGTCAGATCACGACGAAGCCAATCCTCGACGCATTGTGACCGGCAGGCTCCCAGTAGCTATTCCGATCAGGTTTTCCTGAATTATTCGACCCGGATCCAAAATTTCACCACTTTTGGCGATTTCTCGATTTCGGCGATTTCCCCTAGTATAATGCCTTCAGAAGCCCGTAAAAATTCGTCAGATCACGACGAAGCCAATCCTCGACGCATTGTGACCGGCAGGCTCCCAGTAGCTATTCCGATCAGGTTTTCCTGAATTATTCTACCCGGATCCAAAATTTCACCACTTTTGGCGATTTCTCGATTTCGGCGATTTCCCCTAGTATAATGCCTTCAGAAGCCCGTAAAAATTCGTCAGATCACGACGAAGCCAATCCTCGACGCATTGTGACCGGCAGGCTCCCAGTAGCTATTCTGATCAGGTTTTCCTGAAGATTTCTCGATTTCGGCGATTTCCCCTAGTATAATGCCTTCAGAAGCCCGTAAAAATTCGTCAGATCACGACGAAGCCAATCCTCGACGCATTGTGACCGGCAGGCTCCCAGTAGCTATTCCGATCAGATTTTCCTGAATTATTCGACCCGGATCCAAAATTTCACCACTTTTGGCGATTTCTCGATTTCGGCGATTTCCCCTAGTATAATGCCTTCAGAAGCCCGTAAAAATTCGTCAGATCACGACGAAGCCAATCCTCGACGCATTGTGACCGGCAGGCTCCCAGTAGCTATTCCGATAAGGTTTTCCTGAATTATTCGAGGATTGGCGATTTCTCGATTTCGGCGATTTCCCCTAGTATAATGCCTTCAGAAGCCCGTAAAAATTCGTCAGATCACGACGAAGCCAATGCTCGACGCATTGTGACCGGCAGGCTCCCAGTAGCTATTCCGATCAGGTTTTCCTGAATTATTCGACCCGGATCCAAAATTTCACCACTTTTGGCGATTTCTCGATTTCGGCGATTTCCCCTAGTATAATGCCTTCAGAAGCCCGTAAAAATTCGTCAGATCACGACGAAGCCAATCCTCGATGCATTGTGACCGGCAGGCTCCCAGTAGCTATTCCGATCAGGTTTTCCTGAATTATTCGACCCGGATCTAAAATTTCACCACTTTCGGCGATTTCTCGATTTCGGCGATTTCCCCTAGTATAATGCCTTCAGAAGCCCGTAAAAATTCGTCAGATCACGACGAAGCCAATCCTCGACGCATTATGACCGGCAGGCTCCCAGTAGCTATTCCGATCAGGTTTTCCTGAATTATTCGACCCGGATCCTAAATTTCACCACTTTTGGCGATTTCGGCGATTTCCCCTAGTATAATGCCTTCAGAAGCCCGTAAAAATTCGTCAGATCACGACGAAGCCAATCCTCGACGCATTGTGACCGGCAGGCTACCAGTAGCTATTCCGATCAGGTTTTCCTGAATTATTCGACCCGGATCCAAAATTTCACCACTTTTGGCGATTTCTCGATTTCGGCGATTTCCCCTAGTATAATGCCTTCAGAAGCCCGTAAAAATTCGTCAGATCACGACGAAGCCAATCCTCGACGCATTGTGACCGGCAGGCTCCCAGTAGCTATTCCGATCAGGTTTTCCTGAATTATTCGACCCGGATCCAAAATTTCACCACTTTTGGCGATTTTTCGATTTCTGCGATTTCCCCTAGTATAATGCCTTCAGAAGCCCGTAAAAATTCGTCAGATCACGACGAAGCCAATCCTCGACGCATTGTGACCGGCAGGCTCCCAGTAGCTATTCCGATCAGGTTTTCCTGAATTATTCGACCCGGATCCAAAATTTCACCACTTTTGGCGATTTCTCGATTTCGGCGATTTGCCCTAGTATAATGCCTTCAGAAGCCCGTAAAAATTCGTCAGATCACGACGAAGCCAATCCTCGACGCATTGTGACCGGCAGGCTCCCAGTAGCTATTCCGATCAGGTTTTCCTGAATTATTCGACCCGGATCCAAAATTTCACCACTTTTGGCGATTTCTCGATTTCGGCGATTTCCCCTAGTATAATGCCTTCAGAAGCCCGTAAAAATTCGTCAGATCACGACGAAGCCAATCCTCGACGCATTGTGACCGGCAGGCTCCCAGTAGCTATTCCGATCAGGTTTTCCTGAATTATTCGAGGATTGGCGATTTCTCGATTTCGGCGATTTCCCCTAGTATAATGCCTTCAAAAGCCCGTAAAAATTCGTCAGATCACGACGAAGCCAATCCTCGACGCATTGTGACCGCCAGGCTCCCAGTAGCTATTCCGATCAGGTTTTCCTGAATTATTCGACCCGGATCCAAAATTTCACCACTTTTGGTGATTTCTCGATTTCGGCGATTTCCCCTAGTATAATGCCTTCAGAAGTCCGTAAAAATTCGCCAGATCACGACGAAGCCAATCCTCGACGCATTGTGACCGGCAGGCTCCCACTAGCTATTCCGATCAGGTTTTCCTGAATTATTCGACCCGGATCCAAAATTTCACCACTTTTGGCGATTTCTCGATTTCGGCGATTTCCCCTAGTATAATGCCTTCAGAAGCCCGTAAAAATTCGTCAGATCACGACGAAGCCAATCCTCGATGCATTGTGACCGGCAGGCTCCCAGTAGCTATTCCGATCAGGTTTTCCTGAATTATTCGACCCGGATCTAAAATTTCACCACTTTTGGCGATTTCTCGATTTCGGCGATTTCCCCTAGTATAATGCCTTCAGAAGCCCGTAAAAATTCGTCAGATCAGGACGAATCCAATCCTCGACGCATTGTGACCGGCAGGCTCCCAGTAGCTATTCCGATCAGGTTTTCCTGAATTATTCGACCCGGATCCTAAATTTCACCACTTTTGGCGATTTCGGCGATTTCCCCTAGTATAATGCCTTCAGAAGCCCGTAAAAATTCGTCAGATCACGACGAAGCCAATCCTCGACGCATTGTGACCGGCAGGCTACCAGTAGCTATTCCGATCAGGTTTTCCTGAATTATTCGACCCGGATCCAAAATTTCACCACTTTTGGCGATTTCTCGATTTCGGCGATTTCCCCTAGTATAATGCCTTCAGAAGCCCGTAAAAATTCGTCAGATCACGACGAAGCCAATCCTCGACGCATTGTGACCGGCAGGGTCCCAGTAGCTATTCCGATCAGGTTTTCCTGAATTATTCGACCCGGATCCAAAATTTCACCACTTTTGGCGATTTTTCGATTTCGGCGATTTCCCCTAGTATAATGCCTTCAGAAGCCCGTAAAAATTCGTCAGATCACGACGAAGCCAATCCTCGACGCATTGTGACCGGCAGGCTCCCAGTAGCTATTCCGATCAGGTTTTCCTGAATTATTCGACCCGGATCCAAAATTTCACCACTTTTGGCGATTTCTCGATTTCGGCGATTTCCCCTAGTATAATGCCTTCAGAAGCCCGTAAAAATTCGTCAGATCACGACGAAGCCAATCCTCGACGCATTGTGACTGGCAGGCTCCCAGTAGCTATTCCGATCAGGTTTTCCTGAATTATTCGACCCGGATCCAAAATTTCACCACTTTTGGCGATTTCTCGATTTCGGCGATTTCCCCTAGTATAATGCCTTCAGAAGCCCGTAAAAATTCGTCAGATCACGACGAAGCCAATCCTCGACGCATTGTGACCGGCAGGCTCCCAGTAGCTATTCCGATCAGGTTTTCCTGAATTATTCGACCCGGATCCAAAATTTCACCACTTTTGGCGATTTCTCGATTTCGGCGATTTCCCCTAGTATAATGCCTTCAGAAGCCCGTAAAAATTCGTCAGATCACGACGAAGCCAATCCTCGACGCATTGTGACCGGCAGGCTCCCAGTAGCTATTCCGATCAGGTTTTCCTGAATTATTCGAGGATTGGCGATTTCTCGATTTCGGCGATTTCCCCTAATATAATGCCTTCAGAAGCCCGTAAAAATTCGTCAGATCACGACGAAGCCAATCCTCGACGCATTGTGACCGGCAGGCTCCCAGTAGCTATTCCGATCAGGTTTTCCTGAATTATTCGACCCGGATCCAAAATTTCACCACTTTTGGCGATTTCTCGATTTCGGCGATTTCCCCTAGTATAATGCCTTCAGAAGCCCGTAAAAATTCGTCAGATCACGACGAAGCCAATCCTCGACGCATTGTGACCGGCAGGCTCCCAGTAGCTATTCCGATGAGGTTTTCCTGAATTATTCAACCCGGATCAAAAATTTCACCACTTTTGGCGATTTCTCGATTTCGGCGATTTCCCCTAGTATAACGCCTTCAGAAGCCCGTAAAAATTCGTCAGATCACGACGAAACCAATCCTCGACGCATTGTGACCGGCAGGCTCCCAGTAGCTATTCCGATCAGGTTTTCCTGAATTATTCGACCCGGATCCAAAATTTCCCCACTTTTGGCGATTTCTCGATTTCGGCGATTTCCACTAGTATAATGCCTTCAGAAGCCCGTAAAAATTCGTCAGATCACGACGAAGCCAATCCTCGACGCATTGTGACCGGCAGGCTCCCAGTAGCTATTCCGATCAGGTTTTCCTGAATTATTCGACCCGGATCTAAAATTTCACCACTTTTGGCGATTTCTCGATTTCGGCGATTTCCCCTAGTATAATGCCTTCAGAAGCCCGTAAAAATTCGTCAGATCACGACGAAGCCAATCCTCGACGCATTGTGACCGGCAGGCTCCCAGTAGCTATTCCGATCAGATTTTCCTGAATTATTCGACCTGGATCCTAAATTTCACCACTTTTGGCGATTTCGGCGATTTCCCCTAGTATAATGCCTTTAGAAGCCCGTAAAAATTCGTCAGATCACGACGAAGCCAATCCTCGACGCATTGTGACCGGCAGGCTCCCAGTAGCTATTCCGATCAGGTTTTCCTGAATTATTCGACCCGGATCCAAAATTTCACCACTTTTGGCGATTTCTCGATTTCGGCGATTTCCCCTAGTATAACGCCTTCAGAAGCCCGTAAAAATTCGTCAGATCACGACGAAACCAATCCTCGACGCATTGTGACCGGCAGGCTCCCAGTAGCTATTCCGATCAGGTTTTCCTGAATTATTCGACCCGGATCCAAAATTTCACCACTTTTGGCGATTTCTCGATTTCGGCGATTTCCCCTAGTATAATGCCTTCAGAAGCCCGTAAAAATTCGTCAGATCACGACGAAGCCAATCCTCGATGCATTGTGACCGGCAGGCTCCCAGTAGCTATTCCGATCAGGTTTTCCTGAATTATTCGACCCGGATCTAAAATTTCACCACTTTTGGCGATTTCTCGATTTCGGCGATTTTCCCTAGTATAATGCCTTCAGAAGCCCGTAAAAATTCGTCAGATCACGACGAAGCCAATCCTCGATGCATTGTGACCGGCAGGCTCCCAGTAGCTATTTCGATCAGGTTTTCCTGAATTATTCGACCCGGATCCTAAATTTCACCACTTTTGGCGATTTCGGCGATTTCCCCTAGTATAATGCCTTCAGAAGCCCGTAAAAATTCGTCAGATCACGACGAAGCCAATCCTCGACGCATTGTGACCGGCAGGCTCCCAGTAGCTATTCCGATCAGGTTTTCCTGAATTATTCGACCCGGATCCAAAATTTCACCACTTTTGGCGATTTCTCGATTTCGGCGATTTCCCCTAGTATAATGCCTTCAGAAGCCCGTAAAAATTCGTCAGATCACGACGAAGCCAATCCTCGACGCATTGTGACCGGCAGGCTCCCAGTAGCTATTCCGATCAGGTTTTCCTGAATTATTCGACCCGGATCCAAAATTTCACCACTTTTGGCGATTTCTCGATTTCGGCGATTTCCCCTAGTATAATGCCTTCAGAAGCCCGTAAAAATTCGTCAGATCACGACGAAGCCAATCCTCGACGCATTGTGACCGGCAGGCTCCCAGTAGCTATTCCGATAAGGTTTTCCTGAATTATTCGAGGATTGGCGATTTCTCGATTTCGGCGATTTCCCCTAGTATAATGCCTTCAGAAGCCCGTAAAAATTCGTCAGATCACGACGAAGCCAATGCTCGACGCATTGTGACCGGCAGGCTCCCAGTAGCTATTCCGATCAGGTTTTCCTGAATTATTCGACCCGGATCCAAAATTTCACCACTTTTGGCGATTTCTCGATTTCGGCGATTTCCCCTAGTATAATGCCTTCAGAAGCCCGTAAAAATTCGTCAGATCACGACGAAGCCAATCCTCGATGCATTGTGACCGGCAGGCTCCCAGTAGCTATTCCGATCAGGTTTTCCTGAATTATTCGACCCGGATCTAAAATTTCACCACTTTTGGCGATTTCTCGATTTCGGCGATTTTCCCTAGTATAATGCCTTCAGAAGCCCGTAAAAATTCGTCAGATCACGACGAAGCCAATCCTCGACGCATTGTGACCGGCAGGCTCCCAGTAGCTATTTCGATCAGGTTTTCCTGAATTATTCGACCCGGATCCTAAATTTCACCACTTTTGGCGATTTCGGCGATTTCCCCTAGTATAATGCCTTCAGAAGCCCGTAAAAATTCGTCAGATCACGACGAAGCCAATCCTCGACGCATTGTGACCGGCAGGCTCCCAGTAGCTATTCCGATCAGGTTTTTCTGAATTATTCGACCCGGATCCAAAATTTCACCACTTTTGGCGATTTCTCGATTTCGGCGATTTCCCCTAGTATAATGCCTTCAGAAGCCCGTAAAAATTCGTCAGATCACGACGAAGCCAATCCTCGACGCATTGTGACCGGCAGGCTCCCAGTAGCTATTCCGATCAGGTTTTCCTGAATTATTCGACCCGGATCCAAAATTTCACCACTTTTGGCGATTTCTCGATTTCGGCGATTTCCCCTAGTATAATGCCTTCAGAAGCCCGTAAAAATTCGTCAGATCACGACGAAGCCAATCCTCGACGCATTGTGACCGGCAGGCTCCCAGTAGCTATTCCGATAAGGTTTTCCTGAATTATTCGAGGATTGGCGATTTCTCGATTTCGGCGATTTCCCCTAGTATAATGCCTTCAGAAGCCCGTAAAAATTCGTCAGATCACGACGAAGCCAATGCTCGACGCATTGTGACCGGCAGGCTCCCTGTAGCTATTCCGATCAGGTTTTCCTGAATTATTCGACCCGGATCCAAAATTTCACCACTTTTGGCGATTTCTCGATTTCGGCGATTTCCCCTAGTATAATGCCTTCAAAAGCCCGTAAAAATTCGTCAGATCACGACGAAGCCAATCCTCGATGCATTGTGACCGGCAGGCTCCCAGTAGCTATTCCGATCAGGTTTTCCTGAATTATTCGACCCGGATCTAAAATTTCACCACTTTTGGCGATTTCTCGATTTCGGCGATTTCCCCTAGTATAATGCCTTCAGAAGCCCGTAAAAATTCGTCAGATCACGACGAAGCCAATCCTCGACGCATTGTGACCGGCAGGCTCCCAGTAGCTATTCCGATCAGGTTTTCCTGAATTATTCGACCCGGATCCTAAATTTCACCACTTTTGGCGATTTCGGCGATTTCCCCTAGTATAATGCCTTCAGAAGCCCGTAAAAATTCGTCAGATCACGACGAAGCCAATCCTCGACGCATTGTGACCGGCAGGCTACCAGTAGCTATTCCGATCAGGGTTTCCTGAATTATTCGACCCGGATCCAAAATTTCACCACTTTTGGCGATTTCTCGATTTCGGCGATTTCCCCTAGTATAATGCCTTCAGAAGCCCGTAAAAATTCGTCAGATCACGACGAAGCCAATCCTCGACGCATTGTGACCGGCAGGCTCCCAGTAGCTATTCCGATCAGGTTTTCCTGAATTATTCGACCCGGATCCAAAATTTCACCACTTTTGGCGATTTTTCGATTTCTGCGATTTCCCCTAGTATAATGCCTTCAGAAGCCCGTAAAAATTCGTCAGATCACGACGAAGCCAATCCTCGACGCATTGTGACCGGCAGGCTCCCAGTAGCTATTCCGATCAGGTTTTCCTGAATTATTCGACCCGGATCCAAAATTTCACCACTTTTGGCGATTTCTCGATTTCGGCGATTTGCCCTAGTATAATGCCTTCAGAAGCCCGTAAAAATTCGTCAGATCACGACGAAGCCAATCCTCGACGCATTGTGACCGGCAGGCTCCCAGTAGCTATTCCGATCAGGTTTTCCTGAATTATTCGACCCGGATCCAAAATTTCACCACTTTTGGCGATTTCTCGATTTCGGCGATTTCCCCTAGTATAATGCCTTCAGAAGCCCGTAAAAATTCGTCAGATCACGACGAAGCCAATCCTCGACGCATTGTGACCGGCAGGCTCCCAGTAGCTATTCCGATCAGGTTTTCCTGAATTATTCGAGGATTGGCGATTTCTCGATTTCGGCGATTTCCCCTAGTATAATGCCTTCAAAAGCCCGTAAAAATTCGTCAGATCACGACGAAGCCAATCCTCGACGCATTGTGACCGCCAGGCTCCCAGTAGCTATTCCGATCAGGTTTTCCTGAATTATTCGACCCGGATCCAAAATTTCACCACTTTTGGTGATTTCTCGATTTCGGCGATTTCCCCTAGTATAATGCCTTCAGAAGTCCGTAAAAATTCGCCAGATCACGACGAAGCCAATCCTCGACGCATTGTGACCGGCAGGCTCCCACTAGCTATTCCGATCAGGTTTTCCTGAATTATTCGACCCGGATCCAAAATTTCACCACTTTTGGCGATTTCTCGATTTCGGCGATTTCCCCTAGTATAATGCCTTCAGAAGCCCGAAAAAATTCGTCAAATCACGACGAAGCCAATCCTCGACGCATTGTGACCGGCAGGCTCCCAGTAGCTATTCCTATCAGGTTTTCCTGAATTATTCGACCCGGATCCTAAATTTCACCACTTTTGGCGATTTCTCGATTTCGGCGATTTCCCCTAGTATAATGCCTTCAGAAGCCCGTAAAAATTCGTCAGATCACGACGAAGCCAATCCTCGACGCATTGTGACCGGCAGGCTCCCAGTAGCTATTCCGATCAGGTTTTCCTGAATTATTCGACCCGGATCCAAAATTTCACCACTTTTGGCGATTTCTCGATTTCGGCGATTTCCCCTAGTATAACGCCTTCAGAAGCCCGTAAAAATTCGTCAGATCACGACGAAACCAATCCTCGACGCATTGTGACCGGCAGGCTCCCAGTAGCTATTCCGATCAGGTTTTCCTGAATTATTCGACCCGGATCCAAAATTTCACCACTTTTGGCGATTTCTCGATTTCGGCGATTTCCCCTAGTATAATGCCTTCAGAAGCCCGTAAAAATTCGTCAGATCACGACGAAGCCAATCCTCGACGCATTGTGACCGGCAGGCTACCAGTAGCTATTCCGATCAGGGTTTCCTGAATTATTCGACCCGGATCCAAAATTTCACCACTTTTGGCGATTTCTCGATTTCGGCGATTTCCCCTAGTATAATGCCTTCAGAAGCCCGTAAAAATTCGTCAGATCACGACGAAGCCAATCCTCGACGCATTGTGACCGGCAGGCTCCCAGTAGCTATTCCGATCAGGTTTTCCTGAATTATTCGACCCGGATCCAAAATTTCACCACTTTTGGCGATTTTTCGATTTCTGCGATTTCCCCTAGTATAATGCCTTCAGAAGCCCGTAAAAATTCGTCAGATCACGACGAAGCCAATCCTCGACGCATTGTGACCGGCAGGCTCCCAGTAGCTATTCCGATCAGGTTTTCCTGAATTATTCGACCCGGATCCAAAATTTCACCACTTTTGGCGATTTCTCGATTTCGGCGATTTGCCCTAGTATAATGCCTTCAGAAGCCCGTAAAAATTCGTCAGATCACGACGAAGCCAATCCTCGACGCATTGTGACCGGCAGGCTCCCAGTAGCTATTCCGATCAGGTTTTCCTGAATTATTCGACCCGGATCCAAAATTTCACCACTTTTGGCGATTTCTCGATTTCGGCGATTTCCCCTAGTATAATGCCTTCAGAAGCCCGTAAAAATTCGTCAGATCACGACGAAGCCAATCCTCGACGCATTGTGACCGGCAGGCTCCCAGTAGCTATTCCGATCAGGTTTTCCTGAATTATTCGAGGATTGGCGATTTCTCGATTTCGGCGATTTCCCCTAGTATAATGCCTTCAAAAGCCCGTAAAAATTCGTCAGATCACGACGAAGCCAATCCTCGACGCATTGTGACCGCCAGGCTCCCAGTAGCTATTCCGATCAGGTTTTCCTGAATTATTCGACCCGGATCCAAAATTTCACCACTTTTGGTGATTTCTCGATTTCGGCGATTTCCCCTAGTATAATGCCTTCAGAAGTCCGTAAAAATTCGCCAGATCACGACGAAGCCAATCCTCGACGCATTGTGACCGGCAGGCTCCCACTAGCTATTCCGATCAGGTTTTCCTGAATTATTCGACCCGGATCCAAAATTTCACCACTTTTGGCGATTTCTCGATTTCGGCGATTTCCCCTAGTATAATGCCTTCAGAAGCCCGAAAAAATTCGTCAAATCACGACGAAGCCAATCCTCGACGCATTGTGACCGGCAGGCTCCCAGTAGCTATTCCGATCAGGTTTTCCTGAATTATTCGACCCGGATCCTAAATTTCACCACTTTTGGCGATTTCTCGATTTCGGCGATTTCCCCTAGTATAATGCCTTCAGAAGCCCGTAAAAATTCGTCAGATCACGACGAAGCCAATCCTCGACGCATTGTGACCGGCAGGCTCCCAGTAGCTATTCCGATCAGGTTTTCCTGAATTATTCGACCCGGATCCAAAATTTCACCACTTTTGGCGATTTCTCGATTTCGGCGATTTCCCCTAGTATAACGCCTTCAGAAGCCCGTAAAAATTCGTCAGATCACGACGAAACCAATCCTCGACGCATTGTGACCGGCAGGCTCCCAGTAGCTATTCCGATCAGGTTTTCCTGAATTATTCGACCCGGATCCAAAATTTCACCACTTTTGGCGATTTCTCGATTTCGGCGATTTCCCCTAGTATAATGCCTTCAGAAGCCCGTAAAAATTCGTCAGATCACGACGAAGCCAATCCTCGACGCATTGTGACCGGCAGGCTACCAGTAGCTATTCCGATCAGGGTTTCCTGAATTATTCGACCCGGATCCAAAATTTCACCACTTTTGGCGATTTCTCGATTTCGGCGATTTCCCCTAGTATAATGCCTTCAGAAGCCCGTAAAAATTCGTCAGATCACGACGAAGCCAATCCTCGACGCATTGTGACCGGCAGGCTCCCAGTAGCTATTCCGATCAGGTTTTCCTGAATTATTCGACCCGGATCCAAAATTTCACCACTTTTGGCGATTTTTCGATTTCTGCGATTTCCCCTAGTATAATGCCTTCAGAAGCCCGTAAAAATTCGTCAGATCACGACGAAGCCAATCCTCGACGCATTGTGACCGGCAGGCTCCCAGTAGCTATTCCGATCAGGTTTTCCTGAATTATTCGACCCGGATCCAAAATTTCACCACTTTTGGCGATTTCTCGATTTCGGCGATTTGCCCTAGTATAATGCCTTCAGAAGCCCGTAAAAATTCGTCAGATCACGACGAAGCCAATCCTCGACGCATTGTGACCGGCAGGCTCCCAGTAGCTATTCCGATCAGGTTTTCCTGAATTATTCGACCCGGATCCAAAATTTCACCACTTTTGGCGATTTCTCGATTTCGGCGATTTCCCCTAGTATAATGCCTTCAGAAGCCCGTAAAAATTCGTCAGATCACGACGAAGCCAATCCTCGACGCATTGTGACCGGCAGGCTCCCAGTAGCTATTCCGATCAGGTTTTCCTGAATTATTCGAGGATTGGCGATTTCTCGATTTCGGCGATTTCCCCTAGTATAATGCCTTCAAAAGCCCGTAAAAATTCGTCAGATCACGACGAAGCCAATCCTCGACGCATTGTGACCGCCAGGCTCCCAGTAGCTATTCCGATCAGGTTTTCCTGAATTATTCGACCCGGATCCAAAATTTCACCACTTTTGGTGATTTCTCGATTTCGGCGATTTCCCCTAGTATAATGCCTTCAGAAGTCCGTAAAAATTCGCCAGATCACGACGAAGCCAATCCTCGACGCATTGTGACCGGCAGGCTCCCACTAGCTATTCCGATCAGGTTTTCCTGAATTATTCGACCCGGATCCAAAATTTCACCACTTTTGGCGATTTCTCGATTTCGGCGATTTCCCCTAGTATAATGCCTTCAGAAGCCCGAAAAAATTCGTCAAATCACGACGAAGCCAATCCTCGACGCATTGTGACCGGCAGGCTCCCAGTAGCTATTCCGATCAGGTTTTCCTGAATTATTCGACCCGGATCCTAAATTTCACCACTTTTGGCGATTTCTCGATTTCGGCGATTTCCCCTAGTATAATGCCTTCAGAAGCCCGTAAAAATTCGTCAGATCACGACGAAGCCAATCCTCGACGCATTGTGACCGGCAGGCTCCCAGTAGCTATTCCGATCAGGTTTTCCTGAATTATTCGACCCGGATCCAAAATTTCACCACTTTTGGCGATTTCTCGATTTCGGCGATTTCCCCTAGTATAACGCCTTCAGAAGCCCGTAAAAATTCGTCAGATCACGACGAAACCAATCCTCGACGCATTGTGACCGGCAGGCTCCCAGTAGCTATTCCGATCAGGTTTTCCTGAATTATTCGACCCGGATCCAAAATTTCACCACTTTTGGCGATTTCTCGATTTCGGCGATTTCCCCTAGTATAATGCCTTCAGAAGCCCGTAAAAATTCGTCAGATCACGACGAAGCCAATCCTCGACGCATTGTGACCGGCAGGCTCCCAGTAGCTATTCCGATCAGGTTTTCCTGAATTATTCGACCCGGATCCAAAATTTCACCACTTTTGGCGATTTCTCGATTTCGGCGATTTCCCCTAGTATAACGCCTTCAGAAGCCCGTAAAAATTCGTCAGATCACGACGAAACCAATCCTCGACGCATTGTGACCGGCAGGCTCCCAGTAGCTATTCCGATCAGGTTTTCCTGAATTATTCGACCCGGATCCAAAATTTCCCCACTTTTGGCGATTTCTCGATTTCGGCGATTTCCACTAGTATAATGCCTTCAGAAGCCCGTAAAAATTCGTCAGATCACGACGAAGCCAATCCTCGACGCATTGTGACCGGCAGGCTCCCAGTAGCTATTCCGATCAGGTTTTCCTGAATTATTCGACCCGGATCTAAAATTTCACCACTTTTGGCGATTTCTCGATTTCGGCGATTTCCCCTAGTATAATGCCTTCAGAAGCCCGTAAAAATTCGTCAGATCACGACGAAGCCAATCCTCGACGCACTGTGACCGGCAGGCTCCCAGTAGCTATTCCGATCAGGTTTTCCTGAATTATTCGACCCGGATCCTAAATTTCACCACTTTTGGCGATTTCGGCGATTTCCCCTAGTATAATGCCTTTAGAAGCCCGTAAAAATTCGTCAGATCACGACGAAGCCAATCCTCGACGCATTGTGACCGGCAGGCTCCCAGTAGCTATTCCGATCAGGTTTTCCTGAATTATTCGACCCGGATCCAAAATTTCACCACTTTTGGCGATTTCTCGATTTCGGCGATTTCCCCTAGTATAACGCCTTCAGAAGCCCGTAAAAATTCGTCAGATCACGACGAAACCAATCCTCGACGCATTGTGACCGGCAGGCTCCCAGTAGCTATTCCGATCAGGTTTTCCTGAATTATTCGACCCGGATCCAAAATTTCACCACTTTTGGCGATTTCTCGATTTCGGCGATTTCCCCTAGTATAATGCCTTCAGAAGCCCGTAAAAATTCGTCAGATCACGACGAAGCCAATCCTCGATGCATTGTGACCGGCAGGCTCCCAGTAGCTATTCCGATCAGGTTTTCCTGAATTATTCGACCCGGATCTAAAATTTCACCACTTTTGCCGATTTCTCGATTTCGGCGATTTTCCCTAGTATAATGCCTTCAGAAGCCCGTAAAAATTCGTCAGATCACGACGAAGCCAATCCTCGACGCATTGTGACCGGCAGGCTCCCAGTAGCTATTTCGATCAGGTTTTCCTGAATTATTCGACCCGGATCCTAAATTTCACCACTTTTGGCGATTTCGGCGATTTCCCCTAGTATAATGCCTTCAGAAGCCCGTAAAAATTCGTCAGATCACGACGAAGCCAATCCTCGACGCATTGTGACCGGCAGGCTCCCAGTAGCTATTCCGATCAGGTTTTCCTGAATTATTCGACCCGGATCCAAAATTTCACCACTTTTGGCGATTTCTCGATTTCGGCGATTTCCCCTAGTATAATGCCTTCAGAAGCCCGTAAAAATTCGTCAGATCACGACGAAGCCAATCCTCGACGCATTGTGACCGGCAGGCTCCCAGTAGCTATTCCGATCAGGTTTTCCTGAATTATTCGACCCGGATCCAAAATTTCACCACTTTTGGCGATTTCTCGATTTCGGCGATTTCCCCTAGTATAATGCCTTCAGAAGCCCGTAAAAATTCGTCAGATCACGACGAAGCCAATCCTCGACGCATTGTGACCGGCAGGCTCCCAGTAGCTATTCCGATAAGGTTTTCCTGAATTATTCGAGGATTGGCGATTTCTCGATTTCGGCGATTTCCCCTAGTATAATGCCTTCAGAAGCCCGTAAAAATTCGTCAGATCACGACGAAGCCAATGCTCGACGCATTGTGACCGGCAGGCTCCCAGTAGCTATTCCGATCAGGTTTTCCTGAATTATTCGACCCGGATCCAAAATTTCACCACTTTTGGCGATTTCTCGATTTCGGCGATTTCCCCTAGTATAATGCCTTCAGAAGCCCGTAAAAATTCGTCAGATCACGACGAAGCCAATCCTCGATGCATTGTGACCGGCAGGCTCCCAGTAGCTATTCCGATCAGGTTTTCCTGAATTATTCGACCTGGATCTAAAATTTCACCACTTTTGGCGATTTCTCGATTTCGGCGATTTCCCCTAGTATAATGCCTTCAGAAGCCCGTAAAAATTCGTCAGATCACGACGAAGCCAATCCTCGACGCATTGTGACCGGCAGGCTCCCAGTAGCTATTCCGATCAGGTTTTCCTGAATTATTCGACCCGGATCCTAAATTTCACCACTTTTGGCGATTTCGGCGATTTCCCCTAGTATAATGCCTTCAGAAGCCCGTAAAAATTCGTCAGATCACGACGAAGCCAATCCTCGACGCATTGTGACCGGCAGGCTACCAGTAGCTATTCCGATCAGGTTTTCCTGAATTATTCGACCCGGATCCAAAATTTCACCACTTTTGGCGATTTCTCGATTTCGGCGATTTCCCCTAGTATAATGCCTTCAGAAGCCCGTAAAAATTCGTCAGATCACGACGAAGCCAATCCTCGACGCATTGTGACCGGCAGGCTCCCAGTAGCTATTCCGATCAGGTTTTCCTGAATTATTCGACCCGGATCCAAAATTTCACCACTTTTGGCGATTTCTCGATTTCTGCGATTTCCCCTAGTATAATGCCTTCAGAAGCCCGTAAAAATTCGTCAGATCACGACGAAGCCAATCCTCGACGCATTGTGACCGGCAGGCTCCCAGTAGCTATTCCGATCAGGTTTTCCTGAATTATTCGACCCGGATCCAAAATTTCACCACTTTTGGCGATTTCTCGATTTCGGCGATTTGCCCTAGTATAATGCCTTCAGAAGCCCGTAAAAATTCGTCAGATCACGACGAAGCCAATCCTCGACGCATTGTGACCGGCAGGCTCCCAGTAGCTATTCCGATCAGGTTTTCCTGAATTATTCGACCCGGATCCAAAATTTCACCACTTTTGGCGATTTCTCGATTTCGGCGATTTCCCCTAGTATAATGCCTTCAGAAGCCCGTAAAAATTCGTCAGATCACGACGAAGCCAATCCTCGACGCATTGTGACCGGCAGGCTCCCAGTAGCTATTCCGATCAGGTTTTCCTGAATTATTCGAGGATTGGCGATTTCTCGATTTCGGCGATTTCCCCTAGTATAATGCCTTCAAAAGCCCGTAAAAATTCGTCAGATCACGACGAAGCCAATCCTCGACGCATTGTGACCGCCAGGCTCCCAGTAGCTATTCCGATCAGGTTTTCCTGAATTATTCGACCCGGATCCAAAATTTCACCACTTTTGGTGATTTCTCGATTTCGGCGATTTCCCCTAGTATAATGCCTTCAGAAGTCCGTAAAAATTCGCCAGATCACGACGAAGCCAATCCTCGACGCATTGTGACCGGCAGGCTCCCACTAGCTATTCCGATCAGGTTTTCCTGAATTATTCGACCCGGATCCAAAATTTCACCACTTTTGGCGATTTCTCGATTTCGGCGATTTCCCCTAGTATAATGCCTTCAGAAGCCCGAAAAAATTCGTCAAATCACGACGAAGCCAATCCTCGACGCATTGTGACCGGCAGGCTCCCAGTAGCTATTCCGATCAGGTTTTCCTGAATTATTCGACCCGGATCCTAAATTTCACCACTTTTGGCGATTTCTCGATTTCGGCGATTTCCCCTAGTATAATGCCTTCAGAAGCCCGTAAAAATTCGTCAGATCACGACGAAGCCAATCCTCGACGCATTGTGACCGGCAGGCTCCCAGTAGCTATTCCGATCAGGTTTTCCTGAATTATTCGACCCGGATCCAAAATTTCACCACTTTTGGCGATTTCTCGATTTCGGCGATTTCCCCTAGTATAACGCCTTCAGAAGCCCGTAAAAATTCGTCAGATCACGACGAAACCAATCCTCGACGCATTGTGACCGGCAGGCTCCCAGTAGCTATTCCGATCAGGTTTTCCTGAATTATTCGACCCGGATCCAAAATTTCACCACTTTTGGCGATTTCTCGATTTCGGCGATTTCCCCTAGTTTAATGCCTTCAGAAGCCCGTAAAAATTCGTCAGATCACGACGAAGCCAATCCTCGACGCATTATGACCGGCAGGCTCCCAGTAGCTATTCCGATCAGGTTTTCCTGAATTATTCGACCCGGATCCAAAATTTCACCACTTTTGGCGATTTCTCGATTTCGGCGATTTCCCCTAGTATAACGCCTTCAGAAGCCCGTAAAAATTCGTCAGATCACGACGAAACCAATCCTCGACGCATTGTGACCGGCAGGCTCCCAGTAGCTATTCCGATCAGGTTTTCCTGAATTATTCGACCCGGATCCAAAATTTCACCACTTTTGGCGATTTCTCGATTTCGGCGATTTCCCCTAGTATAATGCCTTCAGAAGCCCGTAAAAATTCGTCAGATCACGACGAAGCCAATCCTCGACGCATTGTGACCGGCAGGCTCCCAGTAGCTATTCCGATCAGGTTTTCCTGAATTATTCGACCCGGATCCAAAATTTCACCACTTTTGGCGATTTCTCGATTTCGGCGATTTCCCCTAGTATAATGCCTTCAGAAGCCCGTAAAAATTCGTCAGATCACGACGAAGCCAATCCTCGATGCATTGTGACCGGCAGGCTCCCAGTAGCTATTCCGATCAGGTTTTCCTGAATTATTCGACCCGGATCTAAAATTTCACCACTTTTGGCGATTTCTCGATTTCGGCGATTTCCCCTAGTATAATGCCTTCAGAAGCCCGTAAAAATTCGTCAGATCAGGACGAATCCAATCCTCGACGCATTGTGACCGGCAGGCTCCCAGTAGCTATTCCGATCAGGTTTTCCTGAATTATTCGACCCGGATCCTAAATTTCACCACTTTTGGCGATTTCGGCGATTTCCCCTAGTATAATGCCTTCAGAAGCCCGTAAAAATTCGTCAGATCACGACGAAGCCAATCCTCGACGCATTGTGACCGGCAGGCTACCAGTAGCTATTCCGATCAGGTTTTCCTGAATTATTCGACCCGGATCCAAAATTTCACCACTTTTGGCGATTTCTCGATTTCGGCGATTTCCCCTAGTATAATGCCTTCAGAAGCCCGTAAAAATTCGTCAGATCACGACGAAGCCAATCCTCGACGCATTGTGACCGGCAGGGTCCCAGTAGCTATTCCGATCAGGTTTTCCTGAATTATTCGACCCGGATCAAAAATTTCACCACTTTTGGCGATTTTTCGATTTCGGCGATTTCCCCTAGTATAATGCCTTCAGAAGCCCGTAAAAATTCGTCAGATCACGACGAAACCAATCCTCGACGCATTGTGACCGGCAGGCTCCCAGTAGCTATTCCGATCAGGTTTTCCTGAATTATTCGACCCGGATCCAAAATTTCACCACTTTTGGCGATTTCTCGATTTCGGCGATTTCCCCTAGTATAATGCCTTCAGAAGCCCGTAAAAATTCGTCAGATCACGACGAAGCCAATCCTCGACGCATTGTGACTGGCAGGCTCCCAGTAGCTATTCCGATCAGGTTTTCCTGAATTATTCGACCCGGATCCAAAATTTCACCACTTTTGGCGATTTCTCGATTTCGGCGATTTCCCCTAGTATAACGCCTTCAGAAGCCCGTAAAAATTCGTCAGATCACGACGAAACCAATCCTCGACGCATTGTGACCGGCAGGCTCCCAGTAGCTATTCCGATCAGGTTTTCCTGAATTATTCGACCCGGATCCAAAATTTCACCACTTTTGGCGATTTCTCGATTTCGGCGATTTCCCCTAGTTTAATGCCTTCAGAAGCCCGTAAAAATTCGTCAGATCACGACGAAGCCAATCCTCGACGCATTATGACCGGCAGGCTCCCAGTAGCTATTCCGATCAGGTTTTCCTGAATTATTCGACCCGGATCCAAAATTTCACCACTTTTGGCGATTTCTCGATTTCGGCGATTTCCCCTAGTATAACGCCTTCAGAAGCCCGTAAAAATTCGTCAGATCACGACGAAACCAATCCTCGACGCATTGTGACCGGCAGGCTCCCAGTAGCTATTCCGATCAGGTTTTCCTGAATTATTCGACCCGGATCCAAAATTTCACCACTTTTGGCGATTTCTCGATTTCGGCGATTTCCCCTAGTATAATGCCTTCAGAAGCCCGTAAAAATTCGTCAGATCACGACGAAGCCAATCCTCGACGCATTGTGACCGGCAGGCTCCCAGTAGCTATTCCGATCAGGTTTTCCTGAATTATTCGACCCGGATCCAAAATTTCACCACTTTTGGCGATTTCTCGATTTCGGCGATTTCCCCTAGTATAATGCCTTCAGAAGCCCGTAAAAATTCGTCAGATCACGACGAAGCCAATCCTCGATGCATTGTGACCGGCAGGCTCCCAGTAGCTATTCCGATCAGGTTTTCCTGAATTATTCGACCCGGATCTAAAATTTCACCACTTTTGGCGATTTCTCGATTTCGGCGATTTCCCCTAGTATAATGTCTTCAGAAGCCCGTAAAAATTCGTCAGATCAGGACGAATCCAATCCTCGACGCATTGTGACCGGCAGGCTCCCAGTAGCTATTCCGATCAGGTTTTCCTGAATTATTCGACCCGGATCCTAAATTTCACCACTTTTGGCGATTTCGGCGATTTCCCCTAGTATAATGCCTTCAGAAGCCCGTAAAAATTCGTCAGATCACGACGAAGCCAATCCTCGACGCATTGTGACCGGCAGGCTACCAGTAGCTATTCCGATCAGGTTTTCCTGAATTATTCGACCCGGATCCAAAATTTCACCACTTTTGGCGATTTCTCGATTTCGGCGATTTCCCCTAGTATAATGCCTTCAGAAGCCCGTAAAAATTCGTCAGATCACGACGAAGCCAATCCTCGACGCATTGTGACCGGCAGGGTCCCAGTAGCTATTCCGATCAGGTTTTCCTGAATTATTCGACCCGGATCAAAAATTTCACCACTTTTGGCGATTTTTCGATTTCGGCGATTTCCCCTAGTATAATGCCTTCAGAAGCCCGTAAAAATTCGTCAGATCACGACGAAACCAATCCTCGACGCATTGTGACCGGCAGGCTCCCAGTAGCTATTCCGATCAGGTTTTCCTGAATTATTCGACCCGGATCCAAAATTTCACCACTTTTGGCGATTTCTCGATTTCGGCGATTTCCCCTAGTATAATGCCTTCAGAAGCCCGTAAAAATTCGTCAGATCACGACGAAGCCAATCCTCGACGCATTGTGACTGGCAGGCTCCCAGTAGCTATTCCGATCAGGTTTTCCTGAATTATTCGACCCGGATCCAAAATTTCACCACTTTTGGCGATTTCTCGATTTCGGCGATTTCCCCTAGTATAATGCCTTCAGAAGCCCGTAAAAATTCGTCAGATCACGACGAAGCCAATCCTCGACGCATTGTGACCGGCAGGCTCCCAGTAGCTATTCCGATCAGGTTTTCCTGAATTATTCGACCCGGATCCAAAATTTCACCACTTTTGGCGATTTCTCGATTTCGGCGATTTCCCCTAGTATAATGCCTTCAGAAGCCCGTAAAAATTCGTCAGATCACGACGAAGCCAATCCTCGACGCATTGTGACCGGCAGGCTCCCAGTAGCTATTCCGATCAGGTTTTCCTGAATTATTCGAGGATTGGCGATTTCTCGATTTCGGCGATTTCCCCTAATATAATGCCTTCAGAAGCCCGTAAAAATTCGTCAGATCACGACGAAGCCAATCCTCGACGCATTGTGACCGGCAGGCTCCCAGTAGCTATTCCGATCAGGTTTTCCTGAATTATTCGACCCGGATCCAAAATTTCACCACTTTTGGCGATTTCTCGATTTCGGCAATTTCCCCTAGTATAATGCCTTCAGAAGCCCGTAAAAATTCGTCAGATCACGACGAAGCCAATCCTCGACGCATTGTGACCGGCAGGCTCCCAGTAGCTATTCCGATCAGGTTTTCCTGAATTATTCGACCCGGATCCAAAATTTCACCACTTTTGGCGATTTCTCGATTTCGGCGATTTCCCCTAGTATAACGCCTTCAGAAGCCCGTAAAAATTCGTCAGATCACGACGAAACCAATCCTCGACGCATTGTGACCGGCAGGCTCCCAGTAGCTATTCCGATCAGGTTTTCCTGAATTATTCGACCCGGATCCAAAATTTCCCCACTTTTGGCGATTTCTCGATTTCGGCGATTTCCACTAGTATAATGCCTTCAGAAGCCCGTAAAAATTCGTCAGATCACGACGAAGCCAATCCTCGACGCATTGTGACCGGCAGGCTCCCAGTAGCTATTCCGATCAGGTTTTCCTGAATTATTCGACCCGGATCTAAAATTTCACCACTTTTGGCG
Source organism: Excoecaria cochinchinensis (assembly GCA_947683425.1). Lineage (NCBI taxonomy): Eukaryota > Viridiplantae > Streptophyta > Magnoliopsida > Malpighiales > Euphorbiaceae > Excoecaria > Excoecaria cochinchinensis. The sequence continues at coordinate 15,480 of CANTUQ010000147.1, read as the reverse complement.
ATTTCTCGATTTCGGCGATTTCCCCTAGTATAATGCCTTCAGAAGCCCGTAAAAATTCGTCAGATCAGGACGAATCCAATCCTCGACGCATTGTGACCGGCAGGCTCCCAGTAGCTATTCCGATCAGGTTTTCCTGAATTATTCGACCCGGATCCTAAATTTCACCACTTTTGGCGATTTCGGCGATTTCCCCTAGTATAATGCCTTCAGAAGCCCGTAAAAATTCGTCAGATCACGACGAAGCCAATTCTCGACGCATTGTGACCGGCAGGCTACCAGTAGCTATTCCGATCAGGTTTTCCTGAATTATTCGACCCGGATCCAAAATTTCACCACTTTTGGCGATTTCTCGATTTCGGCGATTTCCCCTAGTATAATGCCTTCAGAAGCCCGTAAAAATTCGTCAGATCACGACGAAGCCAATCCTCGACGCATTGTGACCGGCAGGGTCCCAGTAGCTATTCCGATCAGGTTTTCCTGAATTATTCGACCCGGATCCAAAATTTCACCACTTTTGGCGATTTCTCGATTTCGGCGATTTCCCCTAGTATAATGCCTTCAGAAGCCCGTAAAAATTCGTCAGATCACGACGAAGCCAATCCTCGACGCATTGTGACCGGCAGGCTCCCAGTAGCTATTCCGATCAGGTTTTCCTGAATTATTCGACCCGGATCCAAAATTTCACCACTTTTGGCGATTTCTCGATTTCGGCGATTTCCCCTAGTATAATGCCTTCAGAAGCCCGTAAAAATTCGTCAGATCACGACGAAGCCAATCCTCGACGCATTGTGACTGGCAGGCTCCCAGTAGCTATTCCGATCAGGTTTTCCTGAATTATTCGACCCGGATCCAAAATTTCACCACTTTTGGCGATTTCTCGATTTCGGCGATTTCCCCTAGTATAATGCCTTTAGAAGCCCGTAAAAATTCGTCAGATCACGACGAAGCCAATCCTCGACGCATTGTGACCGGCAGGCTCCCAGTAGCTATTCCGATCAGGTTTTCCTGAATTATTCGACCCGGATCCAAAATTTCACCACTTTTGGCGATTTCTCGATTTCGGCGATTTCCCCTAGTATAATGCCTTCAGAAGCCCGTAAAAATTCGTCAGATCACGACGAAGCCAATCCTCGACGCATTGTGACCGGCAGGCTCCCAGTAGCTATTCCGATCAGGTTTTCCTGAATTATTCGAGGATTGGCGATTTCTCGATTTCGGCGATTTCCCCTAATATAATGCCTTCAGAAGCCCGTAAAAATTCGTCAGATCACGACGAAGCCAATCCTCGACGCATTGTGACCGGCAGGCTCCCAGTAGCTATTCCGATCAGGTTTTCCTGAATTATTCGACCCGGATCCAAAATTTCACCACTTTTGGCGATTTCTCGATTTCGGCGATTTCCCCTAGTATAATGCCTTCAGAAGCCCGTAAAAATTCGTCAGATCACGACGAAGCCAATCCTCGACGCATTGTGACCGGCAGGCTCCCAGTAGCTATTCCGATCAGGTTTTCCTGAATTATTCGACCCGGATCCAAAATTTCACCACTTTCGGCGATTTCTTGATTTCGGCGATTTCCCCTAGTATAATGCCTTCAGAAGCCCGTAAAAATTCGTCAGATCACGACGAAGCCAATCCTCGACGCATTGTGACCGGCAGGCTCCCAGTAGCTATTCCGATCAGGTTTTCCTGAATTATTCGACCCGGATCCAAAATTTCACCACTTTCGGCGATTTCTCGATTTCGGCGATTTCCCCTAGTATAATGCCTTCAGAAGCCCGTAAAAATTCGTCAGATCACGACGAAGCCAATCCTCGACGCATTGTGACCGGCAGGCTCCCAGTAGCTATTCCGATCAGGTTTTCCTGAATTATTCGACCCGGATCCAAAATTTCACCACTTTCGGCGATTTCTCGATTTCGGCGATTTCCCCTAGTATAATGCCTTCAGAAGCCCGTAAAAATTCGTCACATCACGACGAAGCCAATCCTCGACGCATTGTGACCGGCAGGCTCCCAGTAGCTATTCCGATCAGGTTTTCCTGAATTATTCGACCCGGATCCAAAATTTCACCACTTTCGGCGATTTCTCGATTTCGGCGATTTCCCCTAGTATAATGCCTTCAGAAGCCCGTAAAAATTCGTCAGATCACGACGAAGCCAATCCTCGACGCATTGTGACCGGCAGGCTCCCAGTAGCTATTCCGATCAGGTTTTCCTGAATTATTCGACCCGGATCCAAAATTTCACCACTTTCGGCGATTTCTCGATTTCGGCGATTTCCCATAGTATAATGCCTTCAGGAGCCCGTAAAAATTCGTCATATCACGACGAAGCCAATCCTCGACGCATTGTGACCGGCAGGCTCCCAGTAGCTATTCCGATCAGGTTTTCCTGAATTATTCGACCCGGATCCAAAATTTCACCACTTTCGGCGATTTCTCGATTTCGGCGATTTCCCCTAGTATAATGCCTTCAGAAGCCCGTAAAAATTCGTCAGATCACGACGAAGCCAATCCTCGACGCATTGTGACCGGCAGGCTCCCAGTAGCTATTCCGATCAGGTTTTCCTGAATTATTCGACCCGGATCCAAAATTTTACCACTTTCGGCGATTTCTCGATTTCGGCGATTTCCCCTAGTATAATGCCTTCAGAAGCCCGTAAAAATTCGTCAGATCACGACGAAGCCAATCCTCGACGCATTGTGACCGGCAGGCTCCCAGTAGCTATTCCGATCAGGTTTTCCTGAATTATTCGACCCGGATCCAAAATTTCACCACTTTCGGCGATTTCTCGATTTCGGCGATTTCCCATAGTATAATGCCTTCAGGAGCCCGTAAAAATTCGTCATATCACGACGAAGCCAATCCTCGACGCATTGTGACCGGTAGGCTCCCAGTAGCTATTCCGATCAGGTTTTCCTGAATTATTCGACCCGGATCCAAAATTTCACCACTTTCGGCGATTTCTCGATTTCGGCGATTTCCCCTAGTATAATGCCTTCAGAAGCCCGTAAAAATTCGTCAGATCACGACGAAGCCAATCCTCGACGCATTGTGACCGGCAGGCTCCCAGTAGCTATTCCGATCAGGTTTTCCTGAATTATTCGACCCGGATCCAAAATTTCACCACTTTCGGCGATTTCTCGATTTCCCCTAGTATAATGCCTTCAGAAGCCCGTAAAAATTCGTCAGATCACGACGAAGCCAATCCTCGACGCATTGTGACCGGCAGGCTCCCAGTAGCTATTCCGATCAGGTTTTCCTGAATTATTCGACCCGGATCCAAAATTTCACCACTTTCGGCGATTTCTCGATTTCGGCGATTTCCCCTAGTATAATGCCTTCAGAAGCCCGTAAAAATTCGTCAGATCACGACGAAGCCAATCCTCGGCGCATTGTGACCGGCAGGCTCCCAGTAGCTATTCCGATCAGGTTTTCCTGAATTATTCGACCCGGATCCAAAATTTCACCACTTTCGGCGATTTCTCGATTTCGGCGATTTCCCCTAGTATAATGCCTTCAGAAGCCCGTAAAAATTCGTCAGATCGCGACGAAGCCAATCCTCGGCGCATTGTGACCGGCAGGCTCCCAGTAGCTATTCCGATCAGGTTTTCCTGAATTATTCGACCCGGATCCAAAATTTCACCACTTTCGGCGATTTCTCGATTTCGGCGATTTCCCCTAGTATAATGCCTTCAGAAGCCCGTAAAAATTCGTCAGATCACGACGAAGCCAATCCTCGACGCATTGTGACCGGCAGGCTCCCAGTAGCTATTCCGATCAGGTTTTCCTGAATTATTCGACCCGGATCCAAAATTTCACCACTTTCGGCGATTTCTCGATTTCGGCGATTTCCCCTAGTATAATGCCTTCAGAAGCCCGTAAAAATTCGTCAGATCACGACGAAGCCAATCCTCGACGCATTGTGACCGGCAGGCTCCCAGTAGCTATTCCGATCAGGTTTTCCTGAATTATTCGACCCGGATCCAAAATTTCACCACTTTCGGCGATTTCTCGATTTCGGCGATTTCCCCTAGTATAATGCCTTCAGAAGCCCGTAAAAATTCGTCAGATCACGACGAAGCCAATCCTCGTCGCATTGTGACCGGCAGGCTCCCAGTAGCTATTCCGATCAGGTTTTCCTGAATTATTCGAACCGGATCCAAAATTTCACCACTTTCGGCGATTTCTCGATTTCGGCGATTTCCCCTAGTATAATGCCTTCAGAAGCCCGTAAAAATTCGTCAGATCACGACGAAGCCAATCCTCGACGCATTGTGACCGGCAGGCTCCCAGTAGCTATTCCGATCAGGTTTTCCTGAATTATTCGACCCGGATCCAAAATTTCACCACTTTCGGCGATTTCTCGATTTCGGCGATTTCCCCTAGTATAATGCCTTCAGAAGCCCGTAAAAATTCGTCAGATCACGACGAAGCCAATCCTCGACGCATTGTGACCGGCAGGCTCCCAGTAGCTATTCCGATCAGGTTTTCCTGAATTATTCGACCCGGATCCAAAATTTCACCACTTTCGGCGATTTCTCGATTTCGGCGATTTCCCCTAGTATAATGCCTTCAGAAGCCCGTAAAAATTCGTCAGATCACGACGAAGCCAATCCTCGACGCATTGTGACCGGCAGGCTCCCAGTAGCTATTCCGATCAGGTTTTCCTGAATTATTCGACCCGGATCCAAAATTTCACCACTTTCGGCGATTTCTCGATTTCGGCGATTTCCCCTAGTATAATGCCTTCAGAAGCCCGTAAAAATTCGTCAGATCACGACGAAGCCAATCCTCGGCGCATTGTGACCGGCAGGCTCCCAGTAGCTATTCCGATCAGGTTTTCCTGAATTATTCGACCCGGATCCAAAATTTCACCACTTTCGGCGATTTCTCGATTTCGGCGATTTCCCCTAGTATAATGCCTTCAGGAGCCCGTAAAAATTCGTCAGATCACGACGAAGCCAATCCTCGACGCATTGTGACCGGCAGGCTCCCAGTAGCTATTCCGATCAGGTTTTCCTGAATTATTCGACCCGGATCCAAAATTTCACCACTTTCGGCGATTTCTCGATTTCGGCGATTTCCCCTAGTATAATGCCTTCAGAAGCCCGTAAAAATTCGTCAGATCACGACGAAGCCAATCCTCGACGCATTGTGACCGGCAGGCTCCCAGTAGCTATTCCGATCAGGTTTTCCTGAATTATTCGACCCGGATCCAAAATTTTACCACTTTCGGCGATTTCTCGATTTCGGCGATTTCCCCTAGTATAATGCCTTCAGAAGCCCGTAAAAATTCGTCAGATCACGACGAAGCCAATCCTCGACGCATTGTGACCGGCAGGCTCCCAGTAGCTATTCCGATCAGGTTTTCCTGAATTATTCGACCCGGATCAAAAATTTCACCACTTTCGGCGATTTCTCGATTTCGGCGATTTCCCATAGTATAATGCCTTCAGGAGCCCGTAAAAATTCGTCATATCACGAAGAAGCCAATCCTCGACGCATTGTGACCGGCAGGCTCCCAGTAGCTATTCCGATCAGGTTTTCCTGAATTATTCGACCCGGATCCAAAATTTCACCACTTTCGGCGATTTCTCGATTTCGGCGATTTCCCCTAGTATAATGCCTTCAGAAGCCCGTAAAAATTCGTCAGATCACGACGAAGCCAATCCTCGACGCATTGTGACCGGCAGGCTCCCAGTAGCTATTCCGATCAGGTTTTCCTGAATTATTCGACCCGGATCCAAAATTTTACCACTTTCGGCGATTTCTCGATTTCGGCGATTTCCCCTAGTATAATGCCTTCAGAAGCCCGTAAAAATTCGTCAGATCACGACGAAGCCAATCCTCGACGCATTGTGACCGGCAGGCTCCCAGTAGCTATTCCGATCAGGTTTTCCTGAATTATTCGACCCGGATCCAAAATTTCACCACTTTCGGCGATTTCTCGATTTCGGCGATTTCCCCTAGTATAATGCCTTCAGAAGCCCGTAAAAATTCGTCAGATCACGACGAAGCCAATCCTCGGCGCATTGTGACCGGCAGGCTCCCAGTAGCTATTCCGATCAGGTTTTCCTGAATTATTCGACCCGGATCCAAAATTTCACCACTTTCGGCGATTTCTCGATTTCGGCGATTTCCCCTAGTATAATGCCTTCAGGAGCCCGTAAAAATTCGTCAGATCACGACGAAGCCAATCCTCGACGCATTGTGACCGGCAGGCTCCCAGTAGCTATTCCGATCAGGTTTTCCTGAATTATTCGACCCGGATCCAAAATTTCACCACTTTCGGCGATTTCTCGATTTCGGCGATTTCCCCTAGTATAATGCCTTCAGAAGCCCGTAAAAATTCGTCAGATCACGACGAAGCCAATCCTCGACGCATTGTGACCGGCAGGCTCCCAGTAGCTATTCCGATCAGGTTTTCCTGAATTATTCGACCCGGATCCAAAATTTCACCACTTTCGGCGATTTCCCCTAGTATAATGCCTTCAGAAGCCCGTAAAAATTCGTCAGATCACGACAAAGCCAATCCTCGGCGCATTGTGACCGGCAGGCTCCCAGTAGCTATTCCGATCAGGTTTTCCTGAATTATTCGACCCGGATCCAAAATTTCACCACTTTCGGCGATTTCTCGATTTCGGCGATTTCCCCTAGTATAATGCCTTCAGAAGCCCGTAAAAATTCGTCAGATCACGACGAAGCCAATCCTCGACGCATTGTGACCGGCAGGCTCCCAGTAGCTATTCCGATCAGGTTTTCCTGAATCATTCGACCCGGATCCAAAATTTCACCACTTTCGGCGATTTCTCAATTTCGGCGATTTCCCCTAGTATAATGCCTTCAGAAGCCCGTAAAAATTCGTCAGATCACGACGAAGCCAATCCTCGACGCATTGTGACCGGCAGGCTCCCAGTAGCTATTCCGATCAGGTTTTCCTGAATTATTCGACCCGGATCCAAAATTTCACCACTTTCGGCGATTTCTCGATTTCGGCGATTTCCCCTAGTATAATGCCTTCAGAAGCCCGTAAAAATTCGTCAGATCACGACGAAGCCAATCCTCGACGCATTGTGACCGGCAGGCTCCCAGTAGCTATTCCGATCAGGTTTTCCTGAATTATTCGACCCGGATCCAAAATTTCACCACTTTCGGCGATTTCCCCTAGTATAATGCCTTCAGAAGCCCGTAAAAATTCGTCAGATCACGACGAAGCCAATCCTCGACGCATTGTGACCGGCAGGCTCCCAGTAGCTATTCCGATCAGGTTTTCCTGAATTATTCGACCCGGATCCAAAATTTCACCACTTTCGGCGATTTCTCGATTTCGGCGATTTCCCCTAGTATAATGCCTTCAGAAGCCCGTAAAAATTCGTCAGATCACGACGAAGCCAATCCTCGACGCATTGTGACCGGCAGGCTCCCAGTAGCTATTCCGATCAGGTTTTCCTGAATTATTCGACCCGGATCCAAAATTTCACCACTTTCGGCGATTTCTCGATTTCGGCGATTTCCCCTAGTATAATGCCTTCAGAAGCCCGTAAAAATTCGTCAGATCACGACGAAGCCAATCCTCGGCGCATTGTGACCGGCAGGCTCCCAGTAGCTATTCCGATCAGGTTTTCCTGAATTATTCGACCCGGATCCAAAATTTCACCACTTTCGGCGATTTCTCGATTTCGGCGATTTCCCCTAGTATAATGCCTTCAGAAGCCCGTAAAAATTCGTCAGATCACGACGAAGCCAATCCTCGGCGCATTGTGACCGGCAGGCTCCCAGTAGCTATTCCGATCAGGTTTTCCTGAATTATTCGACCCGGATCCAAAATTTCACCACTTTCGGCGATTTCTCGATTTCGGCGATTTCCCCTAGTATAATGCCTTCAGGAGCCCGTAAAAATTCGTCAGATCACGACGAAGCCAATCCTCGACGCATTGTGACCGGCAGGCTCCCAGTAGCTATTCCGATCAGGTTTTCCTGAATTATTCGACCCGGATCCAAAATTTCACCACTTTCGGCGATTTCTCGATTTCGGCGATTTCCCCTAGTATAATGCCTTCAGAAGCCCGTAAAAATTCGTCAGATCACGACGAAGCCAATCCTCGACGCATTGTGACCGGCAGGCTCCCAGTAGCTATTCCGATCAGGTTTTCCTGAATTATTCGACCCGGATCCAAAATTTCACCACTTTCGGCGATTTCCCCTAGTATAATGCCTTCAGAAGCCCGTAAAAATTCGTCAGATCACGACAAAGCCAATCCTCGGCGCATTGTGACCGGCAGGCTCCCAGTAGCTATTCCGATCAGGTTTTCCTGAATTATTCGACCCGGATCCAAAATTTCACCACTTTCGGCGATTTCTCGATTTCGGCGATTTCCCCTAGTATAATGCCTTCAGAAGCCCGTAAAAATTCGTCAGATCACGACGAAGCCAATCCTCGACGCATTGTGACCGGCAGGCTCCCAGTAGCTATTCCGATCAGGTTTTCCTGAATCATTCGACCCGGATCCAAAATTTCACCACTTTCGGCGATTTCTCAATTTCGGCGATTTCCCCTAGTATAATGCCTTCAGAAGCCCGTAAAAATTCGTCAGATCACGACGAAGCCAATCCTCGACGCATTGTGACCGGCAGGCTCCCAGTAGCTATTCCGATCAGGTTTTCCTGAATTATTCGACCCGGATCCAAAATTTCACCACTTTCGGCGATTTCTCGATTTCGGCGATTTCCCCTAGTATAATGCCTTCAGAAGCCCGTAAAAATTCGTCAGATCACGACGAAGCCAATCCTCGACGCATTGTGACCGGCAGGCTCCCAGTAGCTATTCCGATCAGGTTTTCCTGAATTATTCGACCCGGATCCAAAATTTCACCACTTTCGGCGATTTCCCCTAGTATAATGCCTTCAGAAGCCCGTAAAAATTCGTCAGATCACGACGAAGCCAATCCTCGACGCATTGTGACCGGCAGGCTCCCAGTAGCTATTCCGATCAGGTTTTCCTGAATTATTCGACCCGGATCCAAAATTTCACCACTTTCGGCGATTTCTCGATTTCGGCGATTTCCCCTAGTATAATGCCTTCAGAAGCCCGTAAAAATTCGTCAGATCACGACGAAGCCAATCCTCGACGCATTGTGACCGGCAGGCTCCCAGTAGCTATTCCGATCAGGTTTTCCTGAATTATTCGACCCGGATCCAAAATTTCACCACTTTCGGCGATTTCTCGATTTCGGCGATTTCCCCTAGTATAATGCCTTCAGAAGCCCGTAAAAATTCGTCAGATCACGACGAAGCCAATCCTCGGCGCATTGTGACCGGCAGGCTCCCAGTAGCTATTCCGATCAGGTTTTCCTGAATTATTCGACCCGGATCCAAAATTTCACCACTTTCGGCGATTTCTCGATTTCGGCGATTTCCCCTAGTATAATGCCTTCAGAAGCCCGTAAAAATTCGTCAGATCACGACGAAGCCAATCCTCGGCGCATTGTGACCGGCAGGCTCCCAGTAGCTATTCCGATCAGGTTTTCCTGAATTATTCGACCCGGATCCAAAATTTCACCACTTTCGGCGATTTCTCGATTTCGGCGATTTCCCCTAGTATAATGCCTTCAGAGCCCGTAAAAATTCGTCAGATCACGACGAAGCCAATCCTCGACGCATTGTGACCGGCAGGCTCCCAGTAGCTATTCCGATCAGGTTTTCCTGAATTATTCGACCCGGATCCAAAATTTCACCACTTTCGGCGATTTCTCGATTTCGGCGATTTCCCCTAGTATAATGCCTTCAGAAGCCCGTAAAAATTCGTCAGATCACGACGAAGCCAATCCTCGACGCATTGTGACCGGCAGGCTCCCAGTAGCTATTCCGATCAGGTTTTCCTGAATTATTCGACCCGGATCCAAAATTTCACCACTTTCGGCGATTTCCCCTAGTATAATGCCTTCAGAAGCCCGTAAAAATTCGTCAGATCACGACAAAGCCAATCCTCGGCGCATTGTGACCGGCAGGCTCCCAGTAGCTATTCCGATCAGGTTTTCCTGATTATTCGACCCGGATCCAAAATTTCACCACTTTCGGCGATTTCTCGATTTCGGCGATTTCCCCTAGTATAATGCCTTCAGAAGCCCGTAAAAATTCGTCAGATCACGACGAAGCCAATCCTCGACGCATTGTGACCGGCAGGCTCCCAGTAGCTATTCCGATCAGGTTTTCCTGAATCATTCGACCCGGATCCAAAATTTCACCACTTTCGGCGATTTCTCAATTTCGGCGATTTCCCCTAGTATAATGCCTTCAGAAGCCCGAGTAAAAATTCGTCAGATCACGACGAAGCCAATCCTCGACGCATTGTGACCGGCAGGCTCCCAGTAGCTATTCCGATCAGGTTTTCCTGAATTATTCGACCCGGATCCAAAATTTCACCACTTTCGGCGATTTCTCGATTTCGGCGATTTCCCCTAGTATAATGCCTTCAGAAGCCCGTAAAAATTCGTCAGATCACGACGAAGCCAATCCTCGACGCATTGTGACCGGCAGGCTCCCAGTAGCTATTCCGATCAGGTTTTCCTGAATTATTCGACCCGGATCCAAAATTTCACCACTTTCGGCGATTTCCCCTAGTATAATGCCTTCAGAAGCCCGTAAAAATTCGTCAGATCACGACGAAGCCAATCCTCGACGCATTGTGACCGGCAGGCTCCCAGTAGCTATTCCGATCAGGTTTTCCTGAATTATTCGACCCGGATCCAAAATTTCACCACTTTCGGCGATTTCTCGATTTCGGCGATTTCCCCTAGTATAATGCCTTCAGAAGCCCGTAAAAATTCGTCAGATCACGACGAAGCCAATCCTCGACGCATTGTGACCGGCAGGCTCCCAGTAGCTATTCCGATCAGGTTTTCCTGAATTATTCGACCCGGATCCAAAATTTCACCACTTTCGGCGATTTCTCGATTTCGGCGATTTCCCCTAGTATAATGCCTTCAGAAGCCCGTAAAAATTCGTCAGATCACGACGAAGCCAATCCTCGGCGCATTGTGACCGGCAGGCTCCCAGTAGCTATTCCGATCAGGTTTTCCTGAATTATTCGACCCGGATCCAAAATTTCACCACTTTCGGCGATTTCTCGATTTCGGCGATTTCCCCTAGTATAATGCCTTCAGAAGCCCGTAAAAATTCGTCAGATCACGACGAAGCCAATCCTCGGCGCATTGTGACCGGCAGGCTCCCAGTAGCTATTCCGATCAGGTTTTCCTGAATTATTCGACCCGGATCCAAAATTTCACCACTTTCGGCGATTTCTCGATTTCGGCGATTTCCCCTAGTATAATGCCTTCAGGAGCCCGTAAAAATTCGTCAGATCACGACGAAGCCAATCCTCGACGCATTGTGACCGGCAGGCTCCCAGTAGCTATTCCGATCAGGTTTTCCTGAATTATTCGACCCGGATCCAAAATTTCACCACTTTCGGCGATTTCTCGATTTCGGCGATTTCCCCTAGTATAATGCCTTCAGAAGCCCGTAAAAATTCGTCAGATCACGACGAAGCCAATCCTCGACGCATTGTGACCGGCAGGCTCCCAGTAGCTATTCCGATCAGGTTTTCCTGAATTATTCGACCCGGATCCAAAATTTTACCACTTTCGGCGATTTCTCGATTTCGGCGATTTCCCCTAGTATAATGCCTTCAGAAGCCCGTAAAAATTCGTCAGATCACGACGAAGCCAATCCTCGACGCATTGTGACCGGCAGGCTCCCAGTAGCTATTCCGATCAGGTTTTCCTGAATTATTCGACCCGGATCCAAAATTTCACCACTTTCGGCGATTTCTCGATTTCGGCGATTTCCCCTAGTATAATGCCTTCAGAAGCCCGTAAAAATTCGTCAGATCACGACGAAGCCAATCCTCGACGCATTGTGACCGGCAGGCTCCCAGTAGCTATTCCGATCAGGTTTTCCTGAATTATTCGACCCGGATCCAAAATTTCACCACTTTCGGCGATTTCTCGATTTCGGCGATTTCCCCTAGTATAATGCCTTCAGAAGCCCGTAAAAATTCGTCAGATCACGACGAAGCCAATCCTCGGCGCATTGTGACCGGCAGGCTCCCAGTAGCTATTCCGATCAGGTTTTCCTGAATTATTCGACCCGGATCCAAAATTTCACCACTTTCGGCGATTTCTCGATTTCGGCGATTTCCCCTAGTATAATGCCTTCAGAAGCCCGTAAAAATTCGTCAGATCACGACGAAGCCAATCCTCGACGCATTGTGACCGGCAGGCTCCCAGTAGCTATTCCGATCAGGTTTTCCTGAATTATTCGATCCGATCCAAAATTTCACCACTTTCGGCGATTTCTCGATTTCGGCGATTTCCCTAGTATAATGCCTTCAGAAGCCCGTAAAAATTCGTCAGATCACGACGAAGCCAATCCTCGACGCATTGTGACCGGCAGGCTCCCAGTAGCTATTCCGATCAGGTTTTCCTGAATTATTCGACCCGGATCCAAAATTTCACCACTTTCGGCGATTTCTCGATTTCGGCGATTTCCCCTAGTATAATGCCTTCAGAAGCCCGTAAAAATTCGTCAGATCACGACGAAGCCAATCCTCGACGCATTGTGACCGGCAGGCTCTCAGTAGCTATTCCGATCAGGTTTTCCTGAATTATTCGACCCGGATCCAAAATTTCACCACTTTCGGCGATTTCTCGATTTCGGCGATTTCCCCTAGTATAATGCCTTCAGAAGCCCGTAAAAATTCGTCAGATCACGACGAAGCCAATCCTCGACGCATTGTGACCGGCAGGCTCCCAGTAGCTATTCCGATCAGGTTTTCCTGAATTATTCGACCCGGATCCAAAATTTCACCACTTTCGGCGATTTCTCGATTTCGGCGATTTCCCCTAGTATAATGCCTTCAGAAGCCCGTAAAAATTCGTCAGATCACGACGAAGCCAATCCTCGACGCATTGTGACCGGCAGGCTCCCAGTAGCTATTCCGATCAGGTTTTCCTGAATTATTCGACCCGGATCCAAAATTTCACCACTTTCGGCGATTTCTCGATTTCGGCGATTTCCCCTAGTATAATGCCTTCAGAAGCCCGTAAAAATTCGTCAGATCACGACGAAGCCAATCCTCGACGCATTGTGACCGGCAGGCTCCCAGTAGCTATTCCGATCAGGTTTTCCTGAATTATTCGACCCGGATCCAAAATTTCACCACTTTCGGCGATTTCCCCTAGTATAATGCCTTCAGAAGCCCGTAAAAATTCGTCAGATCACGACGAAGCCAATCCTCGACGCATTGTGACCGGCAGGCTCCCAGTAGCTATTCCGATCAGGTTTTCCTGAATTATTCAACCCGGATCCAAAATTTCACCACTTTCGGCGATTTCTCGATTTCGGCGATTTCCCCTAGTATAATGCCTTCAGAAGCCCGTAAAAATTCGTCAGATCACGACGAAGCCAATCCTCGACGCATTGTGACCGGCAGGCTCCCAGTAGCTATTCCGATCAGGTTTTCCTGAATTATTCGACCCGGATCCAAAATTTCACCACTTTCGGCGATTTCTCGATTTCGGCGATTTCCCCTAGTATAATGCCTTCAGAAGCCCGCAAAAATTCGTCAGATCACGACGAAGCCAATCCTCGACGCATTGTGACCGGCAGGCTCCCAGTAGCTATTCCGATCAGGTTTTCCTGAATTATTCGACCCGGATCCAAAATTTCACCACTTTCGGCGATTTCTCGATTTCGGCGATTTCCCCTAGTATAATGCCTTCAGAAGCCCGTAAAAATTCGTCAGATCACGACGAAGCCAATCCTCGACGCATTGTGACCGGCAGGCTCCCAGTAGCTATTCCGATCAGGTTTTCCTGAATTATTCGACCCGGATCCAAAATTTCACCACTTTCGGCGATTTCTCGATTTCGGCGATTTCCCCTAGTATAATGCCTTCAGAAGCCCGTAAAAATTCGTCAGATCACGACGAAGCCAATCCTCGACGCATTGTGACCGGCAGGCTCCCAGTAGCTATTCCGATCAGGTTTTCCTGAATTATTCGACCCGGATCCAAAATTTCACCACTTTCGGCGATTTCTCGATTTCGGCGATTTCCCCTAGTATAATGCCTTCAGAAGCCCGTAAAAATTCGTCAGATCACGACGAAGCCAATCCTCGACGCATTGTGACCGGCAGGCTCCCAGTAGCTATTCCGATCAGGTTTTCCTGAATTATTCGACCCGAATCCAAAATTTCACCACTTTCGGCGATTTCTCGATTTCGGCGATTTCCCCTAGTATAATGCCTTCAGAAGCCCGTAAAAATTCGTCAGATCACGACGAAGCCAATCCTCGACGCATTGTGACCGGCAGGCTCCCAGTAGCTATTCCGATCAGGTTTTCCTCAGTTATTCGACCCGGATCCAAAATTTCACCACTTTCGGCGATTTCTCGATTTCGGGCATTTCCCCTAGTATAATGCCTTCAGAAGCCCGTAAAAATTCGTCAGATCACGACGAAGCCAATCCTCGACGCATTGTGACCGGCAGGCTCCCAGTAGCTATTCCGATCAGGTTTTCCTGAATTATTCGACCCGGATCCAAAATTTCACCACTTTCGGCGATTTCTCGATTTCGGCGATTTCCCCTAGTATAATGCCTTCAGAAGCCCGTAAAAATTCGTCAGATCACGACGAAGCCAATCCTCGACGCATTGTGACCGGCAGGCTCCCAGTAGCTATTCCGATCAGGTTTTCCTGAATTATTCGACCCGGATCCAAAATTTCACCACTTTCGGCGATTTCTCGATTTCGGCGATTTCCCCTAGTATAATGCCTTCAGAAGCCCGTAAAAATTCGTCAGATCACGACGAAGCCAATCCTCGACGCATTGTGACCGGCAGGCTCCCAGTAGCTATTCCGATCAGGTTTTCCTGAATTATTCGACCCGGATCCAAAATTTCACCACTTTCGGCGATTTCCCCTAGTATAATGCCTTCAGAAGCCCGTAAAAATTCGTCAGATCACGACGAAGCCAATCCTCGACGCATTGTGACCGGCAGGCTCCCAGTAGCTATTCCGATCAGGTTTTCCTGAATTATTCGACCCGGATCAAAATTTCACCACTTTCGGCGATTTCTCGATTTCGGCGATTTCCCCTAGTATAATGCCTTCAGAAGCCCGTAAAAATTCGTCAGATCACGACGAAGCCAATCCTCGACGCATTGTGACCGGCAGGCTCCCAGTAGCTATTCCGATCAGGTTTTCTGAATTATTCGACCCGGATCCAAAATTTCACCACTTTCGGCGATTTCTCGATTTCGGCGATTTCCCCTAGTATAATGCCTTCAGAAGCCCGTAAAAATTCGTCAGATCACGACGAAGCCAATCCTCGACGCATTGTGACCGGCAGGCTCCCAGTAGCTATTCCGATCAGGTTTTCCTGAATTATTCGACCCGGATCCAAAATTTCACCACTT
>CANTUQ010000146.1:32087500-32500653 GCA_947683425.1 Excoecaria cochinchinensis | reverse complement strand
CCCTCACTTTTTTTTGCCCATTAAGTGTTTGAGAAAATGCCTAAACCACAAAGTAGAGCACAAAAACATAAGCATTGTATGCCTTATTTGACACCTTCAGATTCACTTTACAACTTAATGTGGACTGGTTTCATGCTCATCAAAATTCTAAACTTATTGTTGAAAAAACAATTCAACCCGATATAGATGACCAATTCAAATTACGGGATGGATTCAAGGTGTTAGGATGGAAAAAGATTTTGGATTTTCAAGGTGCCTACTACCCTAGACTTGTCAAAGAATTTTATGCTAATTTTAAAGATAAATATGAATGCCATAGTTAAATCAAACATTTTGTCAAGGGTAAGTTGATTGAATTTGATGCTAAGGTTTTGGCTGAAATTTTTGATATACCAGATGAAGGGCATATTTATAAGCCTCAAGGTGAGCACATTTTATTTGATCGACAATATAACTTTCGAGAAGCTAGGTAGTTACTAAGTTTGAATTATGTAACAAGGAGGAAGTCATCTAATTTTAAAATATTTTACTTGTACGTGGGATGAATATTAAGGATAGATTGTTAATTTATCTCTTAAGTTCTAATGTCTTCCCCAAAACAATTTCTAGTGACACTAGAGTTCATGATGTGTACTTTGTGTACAAAATGGTTATAGGTTTGGGTCTTTGGGAAAAATTAGGTTGTCTCATATCATTTTCACCTTAATATGATGGAGGAGGTAGTTCTCACCCACAGACCAAATAAAAACTTTTATTTTCTGGTGCTACTAACCCATAAATTTTACTATTTTATAGTTAACCTGTAGGGCGAGGATGTGGTTTACACCACCCCTTATGATATACTGGATGATTTTTCCTTGACAAGGATGGGGTATGTCCAGGTTAACGGGGTATCGTGCCAATCCCCTAAGACATTACGTGGTTAAGGTGGTGAGATTCCTCAATAATCTAATGCCTCGATGAACAGTGCACCATCACCCCCTCCTTCAAGCTCAATCCCTACCTCCTCGTAACCTATTTTGGAGCATCTTTTGGCCAACCAACAACTCATGTTGGCATCTCAGGAGCAGCTAGAGTAGACCTTAGATGAGCAGCGTTGCACCTTGAACTAACAACAAGTCCAACTTGAGCAGATTTGGGATTACCTTTGTGATGGGAACTTCCTTTAATGATCGTTGTCCCTTTCTATTCCTATGGGCATATTCCGGGCAATTTCTTTCCCTTTCTCTTTTATTGATTTCATTTTTGTCCATTGAGGACACTGAACATCTTAAGTGGGGTAGAGGGGGGGGGGGGGGGGGGAACTTCTTCCTTTAGTTTAGTTTGTATTTTCTTTTTCATTATGCCACTCCATTCATTTGTGTTTATGTGAATCTTTCAAGCATTTTGACTGAAAAGTTTTCTTTGGTTATTTTAAGTATAAAGTCTCATGTTAAATTCTGTTTAATCATAATCTAAAATTTAGAAGTGTCTCTAATATTTAAATTTTTACCATCTCATTTCTGCTGTTATTTCTTTTTACTATCTCAGTGAGTGTAACCCTTTGAACATGTGATTTAGAAAATTTCTTTTTTTTTTCGAAAATTTTGCTTGATCTTGAGATTATGAAAGAAGTTAACCTTGCACTGAGATTTTATTAAGGATGTACTTTCGTTCAAACCTTTGTTTAATGTGTGATATTTAGTAATTAAGATAGCCCTTTAAGATTATCAATTACTAGGGAAATACATTTTTATGTACTCCTTTTAGATTGATTGGTTACTGGGGAAATACATATTTTTGTAGCCCTTTAAGACCATCATTTACTGAAGAAATACATTTTTTATGTACCCCTTTGAGATTGATTGGTTATTGGGGAATTATCTGCAATTCTATGTTAATATGTATCTACTAAAGTTGCTTGTCAAAGACATAAATTGAAAAGGAAAATGAAAGATGTGGAATAGAATGATAAGTACTCCTTATTTAAACTGAGTAAAAAGCTAATCTTCAATCTCAATTTCTCTAACAAGCATTGTTTTCTTTAAATTTTGAAATTTTTTAAGTTTATGTTTACTTGGTTACATGATCTATTAGTAGAAATTAATAATGCTTAGTGAGGCTTATATCTTTTGGTTAGAACATTGGAACTTTTATTTATTTTTGCTATAATTTTCGTGAATTTGGATGGTCCTTTATATTTGAAATTTCTGAGAAATATGTTATTTTTGCTTAAGGACAAGCAAAAACTCAAGTGTGGGGGAGATAATAAAATGAGATTTGTTATTATGTTTAGGATGTTTTTATTTAAGTTAAGTGTTATTTTGATGATTTAAGGTAGGTTTTTCTTATGTTTTTTTTATTTGTTTTGAATTATTAATTTTCTTTTGTTAATTTTGTGTTTTTGTGATAGATTTGGGTGATCTAGAAGAAATTTTCGTTGATGGAGCTTACCAAAGCTAGGACCAAAGTTAGAATCAAATTAAGGTTTAGCCTTGGTAGGGAACAATACTTAAGCATGGAATTTTTGTGATGGGCAGTAGCTTGCTAAAGCTGGAACCAAAGATGTACCAGAGCAACCAAAGCAAAATCTAGCTTTAATAGAGAGGTAGTAACTATTAATGGTTATGGCCTAGGCCAAATATTTAGACCTTTATGTAATGTTGTATTTTCATTTATGAAAGGATTGTTTCTCCACATTTATATATTATTGGCATGTTACAATAATGTTTGTTAATAATATTTAATATTATTCTTATTATCACTAGTCATTTATCACTAAAGGGCATAAAGATAAATAAGACTAGTATGGGTTTAATTGATAATCATGAGATGATATATATATGGTGATATAAATCAAACCTGTAGGTAGTTGGAGAACAAGGTACTGGATATACCTGTTAGTGTCATAAGTAATCTCATAATAGTTATGCTATTGAATCCTTATACCTAAGTGTGACGCGCGCCGAACCCCCTAGGTGCCCCGAAAGCCCGCTTTTAGGGTATTCGGGAGAGATTCAAAGGACTTGTAAGAGATTTACAAGGGCATCTATTTTGGGCAACAAGGAGGTGTTTTGGAGTCGCCACCAAAAAGAATATTGAGACAGGTTGTCTAGCCTCATTAAGCCTAAGACAGCACATGTGTGTCTATTTTGGGCAATCAGAGATATTTTGGACACCTCCTCCTAATAGAACATTGGGAGGATCATCTAATCTCGTGAAGTCTAAGACGACGCATATACATCTATTTTGGGCAAGCCAGAGATATTTTGGATACCTCTTTCCAATAGAAGACTGAAAAGATCATCTAATCTCGTGAAACCTAAGACCATGCAAATTGGGCCTATTTTGGGCTACAAGAGATATTTTCGAGACCCCACCCCAATAGAAATTGAGATGGTCCTCTAACCTCGTTGAGCCTAAGAGCAGAGAAGGTTCAGGACTTCCCATTTATTCATACATTGATTAAGTTATAATTGAGTTTTGAATTTAAGATTTCATTCCATTTCTCATATAATTTAATGCATTAATTAAAGTGCAGATCATTCATGCAATAAAAGCGATAAATGAAAGCAGTAAAGAAGCAAAATAGAATAAACGAAAATCCAATAAATTCTAATAAAACTAGGGGTGAAATACAACCCCCATTGTAAATAGCATGTGAATCATACATCAAGCGGGATATTCGTTAAGGATGAGGACATTGGTCCTCACATGCATATTTACAAAAACAGTTTTGAAGCGTCAATTTTATTTGATAAAAATTAGAACATTAGTCACATTTTATTAGCAAAAGTTCCAACTTAATTAATACAAATATTTGGCCATTTTTATGTTAGCGGAGTAAAATAATATTTACATTAAATGGAAATTGAAATAAAGAGGAATAGGGTAAAAGAATGGACCCGAATAAAGTTCTCGGATCATCGCGGTATCCTCCATTTTTAATACCCAAGGCCAATAAAGAAACAATAAAACTCACAAAAAAAAAGTCATGTTAGTGCAACAATTAAAATAAAATAAGCATGAAAAGTAAATAAAGGAAAAGAATATGTGAAAAATTATCATAAAAAATAGGAAAGAAAACAATAAGTAACAAAAGAAAGAAAATGAAGAAAATGGAGGAAGGCCCAGGGACGGCCCATATCACGCGAACGACGGGTGTCCTTGGGCTGATCGACGGGTCGAGGCATAAATCCTCGATGGCCCACTGCTCGGATGAGCGACGGCTGTCAGTGGAGGCTCTGCCCGTCGATCATCCCAGACCCGAAAAAATAAAGAATATCAAATGAAAAACTATTTTATTTTGAATAAAATGGAATCTTATGTGTAAAATCAATATGAGAGGATTACATGCAAGAGAGGTTGATCCAGAATGCTTTCCCTCGAAATATTACCTTCCAAGATGAGTGTAGACACCGGGTCCCGAGCTCAATATAAAAATGAAAATTGTGATTTTTTCATTATCCTTGATTATTCCCTCCGGAAAAAATGAAAAAAATAATATATGTGATAATATATAAATATGTGTATGTGCAAAATTAATTAGTTAATGTTGTTAGTTAATTAATTAGTCAATATTATTGTATTAATTAAAATGCATGTAAAATTAAAGATTAATTAGGTTAAAATGTAGAGTGTATAATTAATTAGATAAATATATATATATATATATATATATATATGTGTGTGTGTGTGTGTGTGTGTGTGTGTGTGTGTGTGTGTGTGTGTGTGTGTGATAATTTAAATGGATTAAATGTTTAATTAGTTAGATAAATTATAAATTAAGTTGATTAATTATATTAATATGTAATGTTTAATTATATTATGTGTTGGTTTAATTAAATTAGTATGTGTGTGTATTAATTTGAATTAAGTGAGATTAATTAACAAAAGAAGAAAAGGAGGGAAATTGAGGAAATGACTATTGTGCCCTTAACCCTAGTTTGAGGGTGTATAAAAAGAAAATGATGAGTAAAAAGAAAAGGGGGGTCGGCAGATCAAAAGAAAGAGAAGCAAAAGAAAGAAAGAAAAAAGAAAGAAAAAGGAAAGAAAAAGAAAGGAAAGAAGAGAGGAAGAGCAGACCCAGGCCAACCAAACGCCGGACCGGAGAGAAGAAAAAGGAGAAAGGAGAGAGGGAGAAGGCGTTGCCTCCGCCGGCCACCTCCGACGCCGGATTCAGGCACGCGCCCCACCGGAAGAACCGCCACATTCGGCCGCACCCCGTCGTAGCCGCCGTTTCTCCATCGGACTCCGGCAGCCGGCGCGTGAGGGAGAAGGACCCGGACCGCTTTATCGCGTTTTCCGGCGACGGTGGACCTCCGATCGGCGCGTGGACACCGGATCTGGACTCCCGGCGAGGTGATCTACGAGGCGGTGAGGGAGGTGCCGTCAACCGCCGCTCCGGCCAATCTCCGGCGAAGGAAATCCGGTAAGTCTATTTTTTATTAATTTATTTTAATATATTATTAATTAATATTATTTATTTATTTATTATTATTATTATTATTAATATTTATTTAATTTCTGTTAATATTATTATTTATTTATTTATTATTATTATTAATATTTTTATAATTTCTGTTTTTATTATTATTATTATTATATTTATTTATTTAATTTCTGATTTTTTAATATTATTATTATTGTCATTATATGATAATTGTTAATTATTTGTTTATTATTAAAGTTATTATTGATTGTGAATATTATTTGATGATTGTTGTTTAATTATTATTTGTTTATTTAGTATTTGCTAATTCATGATGATTTTATTATTGTTAATATATTGATAATTGATTTGTGATTATTTAATTTTATGTATTATCATTATGTATCATTATTGTTAGAATTTAGTTATTTATTTATGTATTCATTTATTCATTTATTTAGAAATATGTAAATATTATTATATGTATTTGTGGTCTGTAATAATAAAATGATTTTCGACCGTGCTTAAAAGAACCACCACACAAATGTTTTCCACTAAATAGAATGTTTGCTAAATAAAACTTGGACCAATGTCCTATTTTTACCCAATAAAATTGTCACATGAAAATAGTTTTCCATAATAAACACATGCGGGGACCAAAGTCCTCAAAATAAATGAATAACCCGTTTTATGCATGTATCAATTTTTATTGTAAATTTATTTTATACTGCTATGCTATTTTATTTTATGCTATTAAATGAATAAATTGTGCTTTAACCAAACTTGCATTGTGTGGAGAGAGAGCGAACTAATAAATTCAAAACTCAATTGTAAACTTAATCAAGGTACGAATAAATGAGAAGTCCCGAACCCTGCTCTGGTCTTTGGGCTCAAGAGGCTAGAGGTTATCCTCCAAGACACCTCTTGTGTCACGAGACTTAGACGTTAATCCTAGGCCTCATGGCCCAATATGGATAAAATGCGCAAGTCTTAGGCTCTCCGAGGCGAGAGAAACTTTCCCAATGTTCTATTGGGTGGCGACTCCATGAAACCTCTTTGTTGCCCAACATAGACGCACTTGCGATTTATCGCAAGCTGTTGACGGGACCCGCAAATGCCCCGATCGCCCACGTGCAGGCGGTCCGAAAGGGCGGCGCTCGGGATCCGGCGCGCGTCACAGTGGCGACTCCACTGGGGACGTATTTGAGATTTCGATTCGAAAGTATCTTGATTAAAATTTATAATTAAGTTTTAGTTTATTAAATTCGCTTTCTCTCAAAATTTGCATTGCATCGCATTAGAGCTTTAGAATATGTTAGTTTGGTCCCTTTATCAGCCCCGGTGCGTTCCTGAAGCACGACCCCATTTTCACTCAATTTGGGGAAGTGTTAAGGATAACCACCAGCCCAAGCCACGTACCTCAATGGTATATAAAATGGTGACCCGATCGGTCGTTACGCTCGTGATGAGATAGACCCGTCGTGCAGGGACCATGCTTGGGTAGCCTTAAAGTAACACCACCTTTTGACCGAAGCCCATGTAATGGCAGTAGAAACTTCCACTAGGTGACATGTACCATAATATCGTGCTTGCTATTTGGGCCGTCACATATTGAACAAAATCAATTAAATCAGATGATTTTTATCAAAAGTTTTCATGCCCCGATGGGCTCATCTTGATTTAATCGAATTGTTTAAATATATAATGGCCAAACATCCATGCGTATGTGCTTTAAAATAAGAGTTTTCATGCTGCCGGTTTTTTGCCTTGCACCATGCGCGTTCATTGGGTTCCCTGTTAACCCTGCGATAAACCCCACCTAGGAAAGAGACCGCACGACCTCGTGTGTGGGAGAAATAAGGTTGGAAGGATTTACCTGCTTGCATGTGGCTGTGAATGCTGCATAACATGCACATACATCACATGTCATTAATGTCAAAAAAAAAAAACAATAAAACAATAAAAAAAAAAGAAAAAATACACTTCATATTGTGTGTATATACCCTTTTGCCTGCATATTATTTTTCACATACATATACTATCACATGTATATAATTTTCTCATACATTGCATCGCATAATTGCAATTTATTGATTTTTTCATTCCATCTGCACAATTCAAGATCATGCATTGTATATTGCCATACACGCATCATTCTAACAATTTGAATTTTCAGCCATCATAAATTCATCCAAATGGATTAGAGGTCCCGACGGTCGATTAGTAAGGCCAGACTCGCCCTTTGGATTGCTGGAATTAGTGCTTGATTGGGATCACGAGCCACTCTCAGCATCTAGTACCTCATCCACATGATTCACGAGCACCTACTATTCCACAACCATCTGTTGATCCACGACAACAAATAGCCCATGCTGGGGGCAAGCCGAACCACCTGCTGGTGGAGAGGCTCTTTTTATTGGCAATGCTACTGTCAACCTGTCAATGAGCATAGAGCTGCGACACTTATTGAGCCAAGAAGGGCAAGAGTTTATAATCCCGAGGAGGATTTTGTGGAAGAAGATGAGATTGAGGACATAGTAGCCCACCAACGCTGGCCAGTTAACGGATCAATGCTAAATTCTGATGGATCAAATTCAAGATCTCATCAACAATAAAGAAATTATTGACCCAGAGAAGAAGGGGAAATAAAAGCTGATGATAGATGAACAATGTTTTTGTGTATTTGTATATTATTTCTAATGATTTCATTTCTTATGATCATGATACATTCATTCATTTTGAACATTAATTCAATCAATACTACTACATTTAATCTTGGAACTTTGGAAAATCCAAAGAAAATTTTGATAGCATCTGATATAACTCCTGAAGAGAGAGAGAGTCAGAGAGAAAATAAAAAGAAATAAAAAAAAAACTAGTTGCAATTAGGAGATTGGATGAAAACTCACTAAGAGCACTAGAACCTTTCTGATTACCCGTCGGAGCGATCTCTGGATAAGACAGAACCTGGAAAATGATTTAGGCAATCTTTTCTTTGTATAGCTCTCTAAATGACTACTTCCTACCCTTGTTCTGCAATCGCTTGCTAGCCCGTTGAGCCTTTATGCAGGTATGCTGAATGCGTACCAATTTTGTTGTTACACACATTAAAACTACCCCCTTGCCTAAAATGATTTTGGCTTCCCCTTAGAAGAGTGGCCGCTTTAAAACTGATGGATGTACATTTGAACAATTCTTTGGACTATTAAAAAAAAATTTTGCCTTAATAACAGCAAGTTCAGACTTTGAAAAGAGGGTTTGGTCATGCATGAAAGGCATGAGCTCAAAAAAAAAAAGAAGCGAAAGCAAAAAGAAGAAAAAGAAAAATGAAAAATTCAAAAAGAAAAAAAGAAAAAAAAAAGCAAAGAAAACGAAAAGAAAAAAAAGAAGAATAAAAAAAGGAGCTCAAAATGATGACCTATTGACTAGTTTCAATGATTACCCTTTTTCTTCTGATCTCAAGGAGCTAAAATGTTATCGAATCCAAATTCAAGAATACTTTTGAGCCAAGAACGGTTCATCCATCAGTCGAGAAAATATCGCGGCCATTTTTCTCTAGCGACCTGATTTTTTTTTGACAGCCATCTACCCAAGCCTAACATTACAACCAAAGTAAGACCTTTTGATTCTGGGTTCAGTCTTATCCAATTAGCGGAGATGACCTTCTAAGAAGGTTTGGTACGTAAGAAGAGGCCTATGGTGTTTGTTGAGCTTCAAGCGAGAAGCCATGAGTGCATTCATGCATTCGAATTAAGTCTCGTCTCCGACGTTGCTTCTAGAATTTGCATTCAAAAGATTAAATGAGAGCAGAGAGAAAATATTCAATCATGAGAATAAAAAAGAGAGCAGATTGATAACAGGAGTTTGATGCTTTCAAGATCCATCCCGAGATTGGATGAGCTTTTGTATCTTGAGATTAATGCCAAATAATGATCATATATTATGAAATCAAATTGAAATATGTGCGTTTATGCAATGGTATTGATGTAACCAGAATAGTTCATTTGATGTACAAAAGAAAAAAAAGAAAAAAAAAAGAGAAAAGAAAAACAAATAAGAAAAAAAAAGAAAAAAAGAAAAAAGGCCGTTAGAGATGAAAACCGTAATTGGCGCTCTAAGCAAGAGTTAGGCCAAAGGACAGGGTGAAAACCTGAAAACAGGCAGTCTGTTCTAAAAAAAAAAAAGAAAAAAGAAAAAAAAAAGTAAAGAAGAGCCGCTGGATTGGGTTGGATTCCTTCCAGGCAAAAAAAAGGCACAGGGTTATGTGAAAATCCGAAAGGACGCATTTCCCGCTAAAAAAAGATAGTGTGAAAATCCACAAGGGATGCACTACCTTAAAATAATGACTACAGGTTTCAGACGAGAACCTCATGATCCCCAAAGAGCATGAAATTCAAAGGCAATTCCAGAAGGCACTGATCTTAATGCAAATTGCAATCAAATCGGCTGTCGCCTCCAAATCCACTTAGATGAATTTTTATACTGCATTGCTGCATACGCATGCATCTCACGTGCATACTCACAATTTTTTCTGTATATCTGCCTTTCTAAGTCTCGCAGAAAAAGAGACTCGATGCGGACACCGGCAGAAACCGAGTGACGACATCATTCCAAACATCAATCAAGATCAAACCAAAAAGATCAAATCAAAGGGCTCATAGACAGCACCACTTCATCGAAACGGAGGGTTAGCACGATGGCGGCACTACCACTCTGAGGAGGGTTAGCACGACCACGACACTACCACTTCACCAAACGGAGGGTTAGCACGATGGCGGCACTACCACTCTGAGGAGGGTTAGCACGACCACGGCACTACCACTTCACCAAACGGAGGGTTAGCATGATGGCGGCACTACCACTCTGAGGAGGGTTAGCACGACCACAGCACTACCACTTCAATCAATCCAAGACCTCTCAGGGGGCAGATCTCAACCAAAGACCTCTCAGGGGGCACATAATCAACCCAAGACCGACCTCTCAGGGGGCAGTTCTCATCCCAAGACCTCTCAGGGGGCAGATAATCAACCCAAGACCTCTCAGGGGGCAGATCTCGACCAAAGACCTCTCAGGGGGCACCACTCTGAGGAGGGTTAGCACGACCACGGCACTACCACTTCACCAAACGGAGGGTTAGCACGATGGCGGCACTACCACTCTGAGGAGGGTTAGCACGACCACGGCACCACCACTTCAAAATCTCAAGCCCTCTGAGGAGGCAAATCCCAAAGCCCTCTGAGGAGGCATCTCTCTATCCGACTCTCGGCAAGAAGGCAAGGTCTCCGCCGCAGGTATGGAATCCCCTCTCTCTTCCTCTTTGAATTTTGGCTCACCTAGGTGTCTATGCACTAGCTTCTCCAAAATTGGGGGCAACTGTAGACACCGGGTCCCGAGCTCAATATAAAAATGAAAATTGTGATTTTTCATTATCCTTGATTATTCCCTCCGGAAAAAATGAAAAAATAATATATGTGATAATATATAAATATGTGTATGTGTAAAATTAATTAGTTAATGTTGTTAGTTAATTAATTAGTCAATATTATTGTATTAATTAAAATGCATGTAAAATTAAAGATTAATTAGTTAATTAATTAGTTAAAATGTAGAGTGTATAATTAATTAGATATATATATATATATATATATATATATATGTGTGTGTGTGTGTGTGTGTGTGTGTGTGTGTGTGTGTGTGTGTGTGTGTGTGTGTGATAATTTAAATGGATTAAATGTTTAATCAGTTAGATAAATTATAAATTAAGTTGATTAATTATATTAATATGTAATGTTTAATTATATTATGTGTTGGTTTAATTAAATTAGTATGTGTGTGTATTAATTTGAATTAAGTGAGATTAATTAACAAAAGAAGAAAAGGAGGGAAATTGAGGAAATGACTATTGTGCCCTTAACCCTAGTTTGAGGGTGTATAAAAAGAAAATGATGAGTAAAAAGAAAAGGGGGGTCGGCAGATCAAAAGAAAGAGAAGCAAAAGAAAGAAAGAAAAAAGAAAGAAAAAGGAAAGAAAAAGAAAGGAAAGAATAGAGGAAGAGCAGACCCAGGCCAACCAAACGCCGGACCGGAGAGAAGAAAAAGGAGAAAGGAGAGAGGGAGAAGGCGTCGCCTCCGCCGACCACCTCCGACGCCGGATTCAGGCACGCGCCCCACCGGAAGAACCGCCACATTCGGCCGCACCCCATCGTAGCCGCCGTTTCTCCATCGGACTCCGGCAGCCGGCGCGTGAGGGAGAAGGACCTAGACCGCTTTATCGCGTTTTCCGGCGATGGTGGACCTCCGATCGGCGCGTGGACACCGGATCTGGACTCCCGGCGAGGTGATCTACGAGGCGGTGAGGGAGGTGCCGTCAACCGCCGCTCCGGCCAATCTCCGGCGAAGGAAATCCGGTAAGTCTATTTTTTATTAATTTATTTTAATATATTATTAATTAATATTATTTATTTATTTATTATTATTATTATTAATATTTATTTAATTTCTGTTAATATTATTATTTATTTATTTATTATTATTATTAATATTTTTATAATTTCTGTTTTTATTATTATTATTATTATATTTATTTATTTAATTTCTGATTTTTTAATATTATTATTATTGTCATTATATGATAATTGTTAATTATTTGTTTATTATTAAAGTTATTATTGATTGTGAATATTATTTGATGATTGTTGTTTAATTATTATTTGTTTATTTAGTATTTGCTAATTCATGATGATTTTATTATTGTTAATATATTGATAATTGATTTGTGATTATTTAATTTTATGTATTATCATTATTATCATTATTGTTAGAATTTAGTTATTTATTTATGTATTCATTTATTCATTTATTTAGAAATATGTAAATATTATTATATGTATTTGTGGTCTGTAATAATAAAATGATTTTCGACCGTGCTTAAAAGAACCACCACACAAATGTTTTCCACTAAATAGAATGTTTGCTAAATAAAACTTGGACCAATGTCCTATTTTTACCCAATAAAATTGTCACATGAAAATAGTTTTCCATAATAAACACATGCGGGGACCAAAGTCCTCAAAATAAATGAATAACCCGTTTTATGCATGTATCAATTTTTATTGTAAATTTATTTTATACTGCTATGCTATTTTATTTTATGCTATTAAATGAATAAATTGTGCTTTAACCAAACTTGCATTGTGTGGAGAGAGAGCGAACTAATAAATTCAAAACTCAATTGTAAACTTAATCAAGGTACGAATAAATGAGAAGTCCCGAACCCTGCTCTGGTCTTTGGGCTCAAGAGGCTAGAGGTTATCCTCCAAGACACCTCTTGTGTCACGAGACTTAGACGTTAATCCTAGGCCTCATGGCCCAATATGGATAAAATGCGCAAGTCTTAGGCTCTCCGAGGCGAGAGAAACTTTCCCAATGTTCTATTGGGTGGCGACTCCATGAAACCTCTTTGTTGCCCAACATAGACGCACTTGCGATTTATCGCAAGCTGTTGACGGACCCGCAAATGCCCCGATCGCCCACGTGCAGGCGGTCCGAAAGGGCGGCGCTCGGGATCCGGCGCGCGTCACAGTGGCGACTCCACTGGGGACGTATTTGAGATTTCGATTCGAAAGTATCTTGATTAAAATTTATAATTAAGTTTTAGTTTATTAAATTCGCTTTCTCTCAAAATTTGCATTGCATCGCATTAGAGCTTTAGAATATGTTAGTTTGGTCCCTTTATCAGCCCCGGTGCGTTCCTGAAGCACGACCCCATTTTCACTCAATTTGGGGAAGTGTTAAGGATAACCACCAGCCCAAGCCACGTACCTCAATGGTATATAAAATGGTGACCCGATCGGTCGTTACGCTCGTGATGAGATAGACCCGTCGTGCAGGGACCATGCTTGGGTAGCCTTAAAGTAACACCACCTTTTGACCGAAGCCCATGTAATGGCAGTAGAAACTTCCACTAGGTGACATGTACCATAATATCGTGCTTGCTATTTGGGCCGTCACATATTGAACAAAATCAATTAAATCAGATGATTTTTATCAAAAGTTTTCATGCCCCGATGGGCTCATCTTGATTTAATCGAATTGTTTAAATATATAATGGCCAAACATCCATGCGTATGTGCTTTAAAATAAGAGTTTTCATGCTGCCGGTTTTTTGCCTTGCACCATGCGCGTTCATTGGGTTCCCTGTTAACCCTGCGATAAACCCCACCTAGGAAAGAGACCGCACGACCTCGTGTGTGGGAGAAATAAGGTTGGAAGGATTTACCTGCTTGCATGTGGCTGTGAATGCTGCATAACATGCACATACATCACATGTCATTAATGTCAAAAAAAAAAACAATAAAACAATAAAAAAAAAGAAAAAATACACTTCATATTGTGTGTATATACCCTTTTGCCTGCATATTATTTTTCACATACATATACTATCACATGTATATAATTTTCTCATACATTGCATCGCATAATTGCAATTTATTGATTTTTTCATTCCATCTGCACAATTCAAGATCATGCATTGTATATTGCCATACACGCATCATTCTAACAATTTGAATTTTCAGCCATCATAAATTCATCCAAATGGATTAGAGGTCCCGACGGTCGATTAGTAAGGCCAGACTCGCCCTTTGGATTGCTGGAATTAGTGCTTGATTGGGATCACGAGCCACTCTCAACATCTAGTACCTCATCCACATGATTCACGAGTACCTACTATTCCACAACCATCTGTTGATCCACGACAACAAATAGTCCATGCTGGGGGCAAGCCGAACCACCTGCTGGTGGAGAGGCTCTTTTTATTGGCAATGCTACTGTCAACCTGTCAATGAGCATAGAGCTGCGACACTTATTGAGCCAAGAAGGGCAAGAGTTCATAATCCCGAGGAGGATTTTGTGGAAGAAGATGAGATTGAGGACATAGTAGCCCACCAACGCTGGCCAGTTAACGGATCAATGCTAAATTCTGATGGATCAAATTCAAGATCTCATCAATAATAAAGAAATTATTGACCCAGAGAAGAAGGGGAAATAAAAGCTGATGATAGATGAACAATGTTTTTGTGTATTTGTATATTATTTCTAATGATTTCATTTCTTATGATCATGATACATTCATTCATTTTGAACATTAATTCAATCAATACTACTACATTTAATCTTGGAACTTTGGAAAATCCAAAGAAAATTTTGATAGCATCTGATATAACTCCTGAAGAGAGAGAGAGTCAGAGAGAAAATAAAAAGAAATAAAAAAAAAACTAGTTGCAATTAGGAGATTGGATGAAAACTCACTAAGAGCACTAGAACCTTTCTGATTACCCGTCGGAGCGATCTCTGGATAAGACAGAACCTGGAAAATGATTTAGGCAATCTTTTCTTTGTATAGCTCTCTAAATGACTACTTCCTACCCTTGTTCTGCAATCGCTTGCTAGCCCGTTGAGCCTTTATGCAGGTATGCTGAATGCGTACCAATTTTGTTGTTACACACATTAAAACTACCCCCTTGCCTAAAATGATTTTGGCTTCCCCTTAGAAGAGTGGCCGCTTTAAAACTGATGGATGTACATTTGAACAATTCTTTGGACTATTAAAAAAAAAATTTTGCCTTGATAACAGCAAGTTCAGACTTTGAAAAAAGGGTTTGGTCATGCATGAAAGGCATGAGCTCAAAAAAAAAAAAGAAGCGAAAGCAAAAAGAAGAAAAAGAAAAATGAAAAATTCAAAAAGAAAAAAAGAAAAAAAAAGCAAAGAAAACGAAAAGAAAAAAAGAAGAATAAAAAAAGGAGCTCAAAATGGTGACCAATTGACTAGTTTCAATGATTACCCTTTTTCTTCTGATCTCAAGGAGCTAAAATGTTATCGAGTCCAAATTCAAGAATACTTTTGAGCCAAGAACGGTTCATCCATCAGTCGAGAAAATATCGCGGCCATTTTTCTCTAGCGACCTGATTTTTTTTTGACAGCCATCTACCCAAGCATAACATTACAACCAAAGTAAGACCTTTTGATTCTGGGTTCAGTCTTATCCAATTAGCGGAGATGACCTTCTAAGAAGGTTTGGTACGTAAGAAGAGGCCTATGGTGTTTCTTGAGCTTCAAGCGAGAAGCCATGAGTGCATTCATGCATTCGAATTAAGTCTCGTCTCCGACGTTGCTTCTAGAATTTGCATTCAAAAGATTAAATGAGAGCAGAGAGAAAATATTCAATCATGAGAATAAAAAAGAGAGCAGATTGATAACAGGAGTTTGATGCTTTCAAGATCCATCCCGAGATTGGATGAGCTTTTGTATCTTGAGATTAATGCCAAATAATGATCATATATTATGAAATCAAATTGAAATATGTGCGTTTATGCAATGGTATTGATGTAACCAGAATAGTTCATTTGATGTACAAAAGAAAAAAAAGAGAAAAAAAAAGAGAAAAGAAAAACAAATAAGAAAAAAAAAGAAAAAAAGAAAAAAGGCCGTTAGAGATGAAAACCGTAATTGGCGCTCTAAGCAAGAGTTAGGCCAAAGGACAGGGTGAAAACCTGAAAACAGGTAGTCTGTTCTAAAAAAAAAAAAAAAAGAAAAAAGAAAAAAAAAAGTAAAGAAGAGCCGCTGGATTGGGTTGGATTCCTTCCAGGCAAAAAAAAGGCACAGGGTTATGTGAAAATCCGAAAGGACGCATTTCCCGCTAAAAAAAGATAGTGTGAAAATCCACAAGGGATGCACTACCTTAAAATAATGACTACAGGTTTCAGACGAGAACCTCATGATCCCCAAAGAGCATGAAATTCAAAGGCAATTCCAGAAGGCACTGATCTTAATGCAAATTGCAATCAAATCGGCTGTCGCCTCCAAATCCACTTAGATGAATTTTTATACTGCATTGCTGCATACGCATGCATCTAAAAAAAAAAAAATAGAGGATATAAGTATTTCACTAAGTTCAATTCTATTTAAAAAAAAAAATAAAAGAAAATAAAAAAATAAAATAAAAAATAAAAAATAATAAAATATATATATATATATATATATATATATATATATATATATATATATATATATATATATATATATATATATATATATATATATATAATATTTAATTCTGAGTATAGCAAAATTCAAGTGTGGGGTATCCTCTATTAGAAGACAATATTGGGGTATAATAGGGACTGAGAAAGAAATTGTATCGTATTATTTCTCTTGTGATAAAAATTTTTCATATTTGGGAAAATAGCTAAGCCTTGGAAATTGTTGTTGAAGAGGAAGCAGGTGATGGAAATTTTTGTTATTGGGTAGCAGTGTTAGTTGGTAGAGTGGCTGAATCTTCATTTGATTTCCTAAACTTTTCTTGTTAGCCATCACCGATTGAACCATACATTACAACCTGCTTAAAACCTAATGATCATGTTTATGTTTTAATTTGTTCAGTAGAGATGACCTTCGGGTTCCGGTACTAAAGGAGAGGCCTATCGTGTTTCTAGAGTTTCAAGTGAGAAACCAGAAGTGCATTTATGTACTGATTTAATCTGCTCTTGATTGGTTGATGCTGGAAGTTTTAAGTTTTGAAAAATATTAAAACATTGGTTTTGGCCTTTGCACACACACATCAGATATTCGATTGTATTTTCTTCCTTTGAAACTTGTTTGAGTAAGAATTACTCTAAAGTGGAATTTACTAAGTGTTTGCTTGGTATTCTGAATTTCCATTTTCCTGCTTGAAAATTGAGATGGCTGGAATTGAAGAGTTATTTTACTCGAGGACGAGCAAAAGCTAAGTGTGGGGTATTTTGATAAGTTTAAATTAAATAAATATTTTGATGTGAATTTAGAGATTATTTCTTAGTCTAAAAGCTGTTATTTGTGTTAATTTTTGATAAAATGTCATTTGATGTTAGTTGGTACACTAAATGGAGATTTATGTTGTTTTTGGCAAAAATTAGGTATGTTACACGGCAGTGAGGATATCTATCACCGCCGTGTGAGACAGGAGGCCAGAATCATGAGGAAAAATCAAGAAAGCAGACCTGGAACATTTACACGGCGGTGAAGAATTCCTCACCGCCGTGTGAAGCGAAGTCAGAATTTATTAAGCGGAACTGGAACATTTACACGGCGGTGAAGAATTTCCTCACCGCCGTGTAACCTAAAAATTCCAGAATAAGAATATATCCTGGGACATTTACACGGCAGTGAGGATATCTATCACCGCCGTGTAACTTTTAAGATCTGTTGTGTGAATCAAATCCGGGAAAAATCAGAATTGGAGGCCACCGAATAGACTTTTGACTTTTATTCTTGGGGGGAAAACGAGCTTAAAAGGACGATTCTGGAATGCTAAAGAGAAGGGGGGGGGGGGGGGGGAGATGACGAAAGTTTTAGATTTAGATTTAGTTTGGGTAAAAAAAAAAAATAAACTCTGAGATTTCAGATCTGGAAATTCTTAGAAGTGAGATTTCAATTCTGTAATTTAATTTGGAAGTTGGAATAGCTGATTCAATTGAAGAACATCGTTTGGTTTACTGTAAGATTTTCATTTTCAGATTCAAATGGGTAATATCAATTTCTCTCTACTTAATTCAGTCTTTAATTCAAATATGAGTGAGTAATTTTATTTCTTGTTAAGGGATGCCTTAATTCCCAAGTAATTCATGTGAATATTTTGTATGGATTGTATTATGCATATACTCAGTTGTATTTTCTCTGATTTTATTTGTTGTTGCTGAATTGAATACAAGTTAAGGGGAGATCTACCAAGATAAACTTTAATGGTAATTGGTTCAAAAATACATACAAATATACTTCAGTTTTATCTTCTCTGAAATTATCTGTTGTTGCTGGTTTGAATGTAATTTAAGGGGAGATCTACCAAGATAAACTTTGATTGCAATCAGCCCATAAATACATACACATGTTCTGTTCTATTGTGCTCAACTTTCATTGATTTGATGAATCCGAATTGGTAGTTAAAATCTGTGAATGTTTATTTCAATAGGTTCAAAATGGTGGAAGATAAATGAGTTTGATATCTGAATCCGTAATGGTAAGATTGTTGAACTTAGAACTTAAGGTCTGTAATAATGCTAATTTATGTGCTGAATCCGGATTGGTAAGTGCATATTTTAGAGAAGCTGGATCCGAAAGGCAAGCTATGGTATAGGATAGATTATTCACTGATTGTATATGAATTTGTTGAATCAAGTATTCACATGATATTATTGGGGAGATTGGGTATTCCTTAGCAAGATTTCTTAGTTATTTTATCAAATTGCTGTTTTATTAAATCGTTAATATTTTTAGACATTAATATCATCACTTAGATTATTGATTTTTCTGAGTTAAACAACCACCACATCAAATTAATTGGGAATTCTTTAGCATACATTTAATTGTCAAACACTTACACAACACAGTCCCTTGGGTTCGATAACTTGTGGTCTTAATTATATTCCACTATATTACTTGCCGATTTAGTACACTTGCTAAGGTCGCGTCAAGTTTTTGGCGCCGTTGCCGGGGAACAACGTTGTCAGTAAGTTTTGATTTTTATTTGTATGTGTTTTCATTTTTTTGATTTTATTATTTTTATTCTTTTCAGGTAGTTGTGGTGTATGAGCAGAGTTAGACAAGGATCATTAGCACCCTACGACCCTGAAATCGAGAGGACTTTGCGTCAACACAGGAGAGCCAACAGAGACAACAACATGGAAAATGATCCTCTCCCTATTGATGAAATTCCTCCCGAGAACGAACACGTGCCAAGGGCACAAGAAGAGGTACCAAGAAATTATGGAGGAGAAGTCCCTAGGCAGCGAACGATAAGGGACTATGCTGTGCCAAGATGGACTGAAGATCATAGGACAATTGTGCTGCCAAGAGGAGTACAATTTGAACTGAACCAGCAACTATCAACATGGTGCAAAGAAATCAATTTTCTGGAACAGAAGTGGAAGATCCTGCACAACACCTGGATTTATTTTTGGAGATTAGTGACACAGTGCAGATTCCAGGAGTGACACCTGATGCTGTAAGACTGAAACTATTTCCTTTCACCTTGATTGGAAAGGCAAGAGAGTGGTTGCAAATGTTACCAAGACAGTCAATTACATCTTGGGATCAATTGCAAGAAAGGTTTTTGATGAGATTTTTCCCACCTAAAAAAACAGCAAATATTCGCAACAGCATTTTTCAATTTAGCCAATTGAGTGACGAGCCTTTTTATGAGGCTTGGGAAAGATTCAGAAGATTGTTAAGAAGCTGTCCGCATTATGAAATACCAATTTACCATCTGATGCAACAATTTTATTCTGGTATTTCACCACAAACAAAATCTTTGCTGGATGCATCATCAGGAGGTTCTTTTATGAATAGAATACCAGAAGAAGCATTCCAGCTGCTGGATGAAATGGCAGCAAATGACGCTCAGTGGGCTAATCCTAGATCAGTTCCAAGAAGACAAGGAATACATAGTGTAGATGAAGTGTCAATGCTGAGGGCACAGGTGGAGTCAATGCAGAACGAGATGAAAAACTTAAGAGTGAAAAATGTAGCCTCTGTTTCTCAAGAAGATGAGTGGTATGAAAGTGGGCAATATGCTCCAGATAGTGCAGCAATGGGAAATGTTAATGCTGTAGGAGATTATCGAAGGAGTGACCCCTATAGTAACTCATACAACCTGGGCTGGAGAAATCACCTGAATTTTTCTTGGAAAGATGGAAATCAGAATGCCTCATCCTCACAACCACCAACAAGACCACCTTTCAACCAAAGTACTCAGCACAATCAAGGACATTCATACCAACCCCAAACATCCAACCAATACCAAATGCCATATCCACCCCATCACAACCATGGACAAAACTTCAATCAACCACAAGCTCAAACATACCATCCACCGGGATACCCACCTAGGCCACCTATGCAAGAGAAAAAGCCAAACCTTGAGGATATGGTGGCTAGCTTCATAAACAGTCAGCAGCAATTCATGACAAATCAAGAAGCTAGGTGGAAATCTCAAGAGTAGTGGAACCGAAACCAAGATGCTTCTATGAGAAATCTGGAAACTCAATTGGGTCAGCTTGCAAATTCTGTGTCCCAAAGGCAACCAGGAACATTTCCATCGAATGTGGATCGGAGTCCAAAAGAGGAAGCAAAAGCAATTACACTGCGAAGTGGAAAGGATGTTGCACAAAGAGAAGATCAAGGTAAAAATTCTTCCTCAGAAGAGAAGGAGCCAACACGGACGGTAAGTAATTCTAACTCTAATTTAGAAATGAATGAAAATGCTCATAAAAAGGACAAAGGTAAAAGTATAGTGAATCCAAGGGTAGAGGATCTCGATATAAATAGACTGCCATTTCCTGCTGTTGCTAGACAAGAAAAGAAAAATGAGCAAAAAGCTAGGTTTATAGAAATGTTTAAAAAATTACACATTAATTTACCATTTGCTGAAGCTTTAGCTCATATGCCCAATTATGCTAAATTTATGAAAGAACTATGTTCTAATAAAAAGAAATTAGAAGGGCATGGAACTGTTCAACTAACAGAAAATTGCAGTGCTATAATCATGAACAAGATCCCTGAGAAATTGGAAGATCCAGGTAGCTTCACTGTACCTTGTGCTATTGGTGAAAATTTTTATGGTAATGCTTTGTGTGATTTAGGTGCAAGCATAAATCTAATGCCTTATTCTATTTGCAGGAAGCTGAATCTTGGTGATCTTAAGGAGACGGGAATGAGACTCCAACTTGCGGATAGGTCGGTGAGGCGACCCAAGGGAGTGATAGAGGACCTGTTAGTGAAAGTGGGGAAGTTTATTTTTCCAGTAGACTTTGTGGTGATGGAAATGGAAGAGGATAGGAAAGTACCACTTATTGTGGGGAGACCATTTTTAAACACAGCAAAAGCTTTGATTGATGTGCATGGGCAAACCGTTACCCTGAGATTCAATGATGAAAAATTAGTTGTTG
The DNA here is from genome assembly GCA_947683425.1 of Excoecaria cochinchinensis. Lineage (NCBI taxonomy): Eukaryota > Viridiplantae > Streptophyta > Magnoliopsida > Malpighiales > Euphorbiaceae > Excoecaria > Excoecaria cochinchinensis. The sequence goes on along the minus strand of CANTUQ010000146.1, from coordinate 32,479,266 downwards.
ATATGAACAAAGCTCAAAGGTATCCATCAGATGATATAGAAGAATCTGCTTATTTTGTGGATACAATAGACAAGTGTGTAGAAGAGGTGAAAGAGGAAATGTTAGAAGCTGATCCGGTGAATGAGGATTTACTGCATTCTTTGGAGAATGAGAAATTGGAAGATGAGGAAGTGATTGCAGCTGTGGAGCAAGAGAGTGAAGAAGAAAGCACACAGGAAGAAAGACTGAACCTGGAAAAGGGGGATACACATTCTGAACTTAACCCTCTTCCTTCGCATTTAAAATATATATTTTTAGAAGATAATGCAAAACCAGTAATTATTTCATCTTTATTGACAGGTTTGGAAGAAGAAATGCTTATTGAAGTACTCAAGAAGCATAAAGGAGCAATTGGCTGGTCAACTTCAGATATAAAAGGAATCAATCCCAGCTATTGTACACACCGGATACCTATGGAAACTGACTTCAAACCGGTGGTGCAACCACAAAGGCGGCTAAATCCAGCAATGCAAGAAGTGGTGAAAAAGGAGGTACTCAAGCTCCTTGATGCAGGTATTATCTATCCCATTTCTGATAGCAATTGGATAAGTCCAGTCCAATGTGTACCAAAGAAAGGAGGGATGACAGTTGTAGCCAACGAAAAAAATGAATTAATTCCCACACGCACAGTGACAGGGTGGAGAGTGTGCATAGACTATAGGAGGTTAAATAATGCAACCAGAAAGGATCATTTTCCTTTACCTTTTATTGACCAAATGTTGGAAAGATTGGCAGGAAATGGATTCTATTGTTTTTTAGATGGATATTCAGGTTACATGCAAATACCCATAGCTCCAGAAGATCAAGAAAAGACTACATTTACCTGTCCCTATGGCACCTTTGCATACAGGAGAATGCCCTTCGGGCTGTGCAACGCACCGGCTACATTTTAGCGGTGTATGATGGCAATTTTTCATGACTTCATAGAGAAATTTATGGAGGTGTTCATGGACGACTTTACCATTTATGGGAGTGATTTTGAGAGCTGCCTTAGGCATTTAGATTTGGTGTTAGAAAGGTGTAAGGAGACCAACTTGGTGCTGAATTGGGAAAAATGCCATTTCATGGTAAGGGAAGGCATTGTGCTTGGGCACAAAATTTCTGAGAAGGGGATAGAGGTTGACAAGGCCAAGGTAGAGGTGATAGAAAAGTTACCACCCCCAACTAGTGTGAAAGGCATTAGAAGTTTCTTGGGACATGCAGGATTTTACCGCCGGTTTATCAAAGATTTTTCAAAAATTGCTAAACCTTTATCCAATTTGTTGATGAAAGATGCTCTTTTTAATTTTGACGATGAATGTATGCTGGCTTTTCAGACTTTGAAACAGAGGTTCATTTCAGCCCCGGTGATTATTTCTCCGGATTGGAATTTGCCTTTTGAATTAATGTGTGATGCTAGTGATTTTGCAGTTGGTGCAGTACTGGGGCAGCGAAGAGAGAAAGTATTTTGTGCGGTTTATTATGCAAGTCACATTTTGACAGGAGCTCAAATGAATTACACCACAACGGAGAAGGAACTTCTTGCAATCGTGTATGCATTCGAAAAATTCAGGCCATATTTGTTGGGAGCAAGAATTGTGGTGTGGTCTGACCATGCTGCCTTGAGACACCTATTTGCAAAGAAGGAATCCAAACCAAGACTGATCAGATGGGTACTTCTACTGCAAGAATTCGACCTGGAAATTAAAGATAAGAAGGGAGCAGAAAACTTTGTAGCGGACCATTTGTCAAGACTGGAAAATGCTCACATTGAGAAAGGGGAGATTTCAGATTTATTCCCTGATGAACATATTTGTGCTTTGTTTGAAAATGAGATTTCTGTTCCTTGGTTTGCTAATTTAGCTAATTTTCTCGCAGGGGGATTTATGCCAAAGGATTTCATGTGGCAGCAGAAAAAGAAGTTAAAGGCTGATGCAAAGCATTATATTTGGGATGATCCTTATCTATTTCGTTTGTGTGCAGATCAAGTGCTGAGAAGATGTATTCCAGATGAGGAGACGGGTGAAATTATCGCAGCCTGTCATAGTGGAGAAGCTGGTGGACATCATGGACCAAACAGAACGGTAATGAAAATTTTATCTTCTGGATTCTATTAGCCTACAATGTTTAAAGACGTTCAATCTTATGTGAAAGCTTGTAATAGATGCCAGAGAATAGGGAATATATCAAAGAGAGATGAGATGCCTTTGACCAATATGCTTGAGGTAGAGCTTTTTGATGTATGGGGAATTGACTTTATGGGACCCTTTCTGGTTTCCTATGGTTGTGAATATATTTTAGTGGCCGTTGATTACATAAGTAAGTGGGTAGAGGCTGTGGCCACTAAAACCTGTGATGCCAAAGTTGTGCTTAAATTTTTGAGGAAGAATATATTTACTCGATATGGAACCCCAAGAGCAATCATCAGTGACGGTGGTAAACATTTTGTGAACCATCAATTTAAAGCTTTATTGAAAAAGTTTGGTGTTAGACATAAGGTTACAACCCCTTATCATGCTCAGGCCAATGGACAGGTTGAGGTATCCAATAGAGAGTTGAAAGCTATTTTAGAGAAAACAGTCAGTGTATCTAGGAAGGATTGGTCCCTTAAGCTAGATGACGCTCTTTGGGCTTATAGAACAACTTTTAAGACACCTATTGGAATGTCCCCATTTAGGCTGATGTTTGGAAAGTCATATCATCTTCCGGTCGAGTTAGAACATAAGGCATATTGGGCTACAAAATTTTTGAACTTTGATTTTGAAAGTGCAGGAAAATGCAGGTCCCTACAGCTGAATGAATTGGAGGAGTTCAGATTTTGGGCATATAATCATGCTGAGAAATACAAAAGCGACACAAAAAAGTGGCATGATCGAAGGATAGTAAGAAAAGAGTTTGTTCCAGGAATGAAAGTTTTGTTATATGACAGCAGGTTGCGATTGTTCCCTGGAAAATTAAAATCAAAGTGGACGGGTCCTTTTGAAGTCGTCGTGGTCGAAAAGTTCGGAGCTGTTACCATCAGAAAGCAATCTGAGAGCACGGAATTTAAGGTAAATGGTCATCGTCTAAAACCTTATTTTGAAAACCACGCTGAAGGTGCAGCAGTGGCTATTTTATTGGACGAAGAATGAGGTACGTGAAAGTCTAGCTGAGACTTAAAAATCAGAACTAAATAAATTCCTAAACCTTGCTATTTTTGTTTTCAATGTGTGTATTTTTAATCATTTGCATCAATAAATGTCATTGTCATTTCATATTGAATTTGTGTTGAGGAAGGGTGAAGAATGTGTGGAAAGAAATTGGGGAAAACTTGTGCAATCTAAAAATTTTTTTGGCAGGAAATTTCGTGTTACACGGCAGTGAAGAAATCCCTCACCGCCATGTGACAATTTAATTTTCGAAAAAAATGAGTCCAGTGGAGATTTTACACGGCGGTGAAGAAATCCCTCACCGCCGTGTGAAATTCTTATTTTTGATAAATATGTGCCCAGTCGCGATTTACACGGCGGTGAGGCAATCTCTCACCGCCGTGTAAGGTAAAATTTCGGTTTTTAAATCGTTAACTTCCAGTTCACTTCAATTTTTTTAAAAACACAAAATCAAACCCCATTTTCCCTCTCGCATATCTCTCTCGCCCTCCCTCTTTCTTTTTCTCTTATTTTCTTAAATCAGTGGGTTGTCTTCCATTTTCTTTGGTGAATTTGTCCATCAAGCTTAAATTCCGCATAATTAGCATCAAATTCAAGTAAGTTTTATCTTTTATTTTCTGTTATTTCTTTTTATCTTTTCTGTTTTCATTAGTTTTTAGGTTTTTCTTTTAATGTTGTTGTCTTGCCCCTTCTTTCTAAAATTAAAGAGTGAATTGGTTAATTCTGTGTGTGTTGGCTGCAATGTTGTTGCTGATTGAGAAAATGGGGGTAGTGATTTCATCAATTTTGCATGTTGTGTGCAACAAAATTCATGCCTACCAAGTGTTTGATAAAATGCTTGAATGAACGAATTTCATTTCTTTGTTTGCTGAAATCATGTGTTTTTGTGTTTTCATTGTGTGATTGTGGGTTCTTGATACCCTGTGCTTAATGTTGGGGTTAGGAATTACAGAATTGAGTGTGTTGGATTTGTCAAATTTTCTGCCCACCAAGTGTTTGATATAATGTCTGAGTGAGAACGAATTTTTGATTTTCTGTTTTCTTGGTTCCAGAATTTGTTCTTTTATTTTTGCAATTTTGTTGGCTTCCATCTATTGCTCTTGAACATGTATTTAACTCTTGATATATTGTGAAGTTCAATTGGAAAAGATGAAGTTGGGGATACAATCTTATTATGAAAAAAAAAGAAAAAAAACAATCAGTGTGGATAACTATAGACATATATTACTGGGACACTTGCTTGACGAATTGCACGTTATAATTGCAAAGGATAAATTCATTACAACTAGGACAATTTTTTTTTTTATATGCTGAATGTGCCAATTGAGAATGCAGTGGAGTTAATTTTCAAGCACTTAGACAATTAAATCCATGAGACATGCAGATTGTGATTTTGCGTAATTCTGATACTGGTTGTTAGTGAAATACATTACTTGACATCTTGTTGAATTGCGTATATTTAATTATTGTGCAATGACTAATTTGAGTGCTTTATTGATTCATGCAGTGGCCCCTAAACGATCCAGAACCAGTCAAGCATCATCTTCTCAAGGAAGAAGCGATTTGGTACCTTCTTGGGTACCTACTCGATGCCGTCAAGCATACAAGGACTTCACTGCTGCAACCTATGTTCCTTCCACTTTTCTGGACTTCACTTCTTTAGGGAACTTGGGAATTAGAGATGAAATTGAGGGGTTGATTGCTGGGATCGGATGGACATATTTTTTCACAAAGAAGGAGAAAGTATATCCACACTTGACTCGAGATTTCCTTGCAACAGTGACATGCAGGATTGATACAGATGACGGAGAAGATATTGGGGAGGTAATTTTTTGGCTGAATCAGACGAAGTATACTATGCCCTTTTATGATTTTGCGGAGGCACTTGGATTTCCAGTTGATGGTGCTCGTTATATAAATGATTTGGACAAGCAAACCATATGGGCAGAAATCAGAGATCCCATCACAGCCACCAGATATGTGACTGGGCAGTCCAAAGCCCATCATTTGAGGGATCATGCACTGCGAATTTTACACAGGTTTTTCTCACTTTCCTTTTATAGACATATTGAGGCAGCAGGTGCAGTGAACCAATCAGAGGCACTATTTCTCTACTGTATGGTCCAGCAGGTAAGGCTAAATGGAGCCTACTATTTGTTGAAAAAATTTGAAGACCTCCAGGGCAATCCCAAGAAAGTAAAGAAAATATCTATTGGATGGATTGCGACTGTGTTGGCCAAAAGAGTGGGCCACAGTCCCTTGGGAGATGAAGTAGGTGAGAGCACTTTGATAGACTTTAAGATGCTCAAAAACCTCAAACTCATAGTAGACGATCACCACTTCCAGCATCAGGTTAGGCTATCTACCCGGGACGAGTACTTGAGGCTTATAGAGAGGGGCCGTGTGCAATTGCCAGCAGAAGAAGCCGACGAGTCTGAGGAGGAGCAAGAGGCGGCTGGAGGAGCAGCTGCTGGTGCTGAGCCTGCTGCCGCTGGGGCCGTTCATGATCTCGCACATATTACTGCTCAGTTAGGGGCACTACAGACTGGACAAGATCAGATTTTGCACCGTTTAGCTGTGCAGGAGCAGCAATTACTCTCACAGTCACTGAGTTTCTCCAAGATAGAGCGCTCCATAGCCCTTGCTCGGGAGGAGCAGGAGCATTTTTTTAGAACGATGATGGACCGCTTTCCACCTCCACCACCTTCACAAGACTGATTTTCTGAGAGTTCTCTGATCTTTTATTTTGCTACTTTTATTATTTTTGTTTGACTGACGTACTTGCTGGGGACAACAAGCTTTTAAGTGTGGGGTAGCTAGTTTTTGTAACTTGGATGTGACTAACCCTACAGTACTTTAGTAAGTTTAATTTTATTATTTCTTTTGAGTAAGTTTAAATTTTATCAAAGCTTAATATTATTATTTCTTTTACCTTTATATTTTAGAAGTTATATTTTCTGCTTTTTGATAATGATTTCTTTAGTTTGTTGTTTAAAGTTGTATTTTGTGATTTGAGCTCATCAATTTGACTCATGCTTAACTTAACAAATTTTTAAGTTGTTATTCCAGCTCAATTGTTAATCTTGAAAAGGTCATTCAGAGCACTTAGTCTGCAAGAGAGTAAGATTCAGTCTTAAAGTTATTTTTCTTAACAATTTTCAAAGTAGAAATATACAATTGCAATTTCTATGAATTGTGCACTTAGGCCAGCTTTTACAAGTAAAGAAAAACCAGCATGAAATCTTTTGATCAGAAAATTTTTAGAACACTAGAACCTTCCTCATTGCCCTTCGAAACGACATAACAATTAAGACATAAATGTTGACATGATTTAGGCATTAATTCTTTTGAGAAGCTACTTAAAATAAACTTTATCTCACCTATTGAATTAATTTTCCATTGCTAGCCCCATTGAGCTGAATTGGTATGCTAAAAGCGTACTCTGAAATTTTTCTTGTTACACACTTAATATGCCATTTAACTTAAATGCTTTTGCCTATCCCTTCTAAGAATTGGCCACTCTAGGATTGGGTTGGGAAGACATTGAAAGTTGAAATAAGGTGTTTAGTATTAAATAAGTGAGGGTAAGAAAAAAATTAAAGAATTTTGGGATATTGCTTGACAAGTAAGTTGTAAAAAAAAAAAAAAAATAGAGGATATAAGTATTTCACTAAGTTCAATTCTATTTAAAAAAAAATAAAAAAAATAAAAAAATAAAAAATAAAAAATAATAAAAAAATGTATATATATATATATATATATATATATATATATATATATATATAATATTTAATTCTGAGTATAGCAAAATTCAAGTGTGGGGTATCCTCTATTAGAAGACAATATTGGGGTATAATAGGGACTGAGAAAGAAATTGTATCGTATTATTTCTCTTGTGATAAAAATTTTTCATATTTGGGAACATAGCTAAGCCTTGGAAATTGTTGTTGAAGAGGAAGCAGGTGATGGAAATTTTTGTTATTGGGTAGCATTGTTAGTTGGTAGAGTGGCTGAATCTTCATTTGATTTCCTAAACTTTTCTTGTTAGCCATCACCGATTGAACCATACATTACAACCTGCTTAAAACCTAATGATCATGTTTATGTTTTAATTTGTTCAGTAGAGATGACCTTCGGGTTCCGGTACTAAAGGAGAGGCCTATCGTGTTTCTAGAGTTTCAAGTGAGAAACCAGAAGTGCATTTATGTACTGATTTAATCTGCTCTTGATTGGTTGATGCTGGAAGTTTTAAGTTTTGAAAAATATTAAAACATTGGTTTTGGCCTTTGCACACACACATCAGAAATTCGATTGTATTTTCTTCCTTTGAAACTTGTTTGAGTAAGAATTACTCTAAAGTGGAATTTACTAAGTGTTTGCTTGGTATTCTGAATTTCCATTTTCCTACTTGAAAATTGAGATGGCTGGAATTGAAGAGTTATTTTACTCGAGGACGAGCAAAAGCTAAGTGTGGGGTATTTTGATAAGTTTAAATTAAATAAATGTTTTGATGTGAATTTAGAGATTATTTCTTAGTCTAAAAGCTGTTATTTGTGTTAATTTTTGATAAAATGTCATTTGATGTTAGTTGGTACACTAAATGGAGATTTATGTTGTTTTTGGCAAAAATTAGGTATGTTACACGGCAGTGAGGATATCTATCACCGCCGTGTGAGACAGGAGGCCAGAATCATGAGGAAAAATCAAGAAAGCAGACCTGGAACATTTACACGGCGGTGAAGAATTCCTCACCGCCGTGTGAAGCGAAGTCAGAATTTATTAAGCGGAACTGGAACATTTACACGGCGGTGAAGAATTTCATCACCGCCGTGTAACCTAAAAATTCCAGAATAAGAATATATCCTGGGACATTTACACGGCAGTGAGGATATCTATCACCGCCATGTAACTTTTAAGATCTATTGTGTGAATCAAATCCAGGAAAAATCAGAATTGGAGGCCACCGAATAGACTTTTGACTTTTATTCTTGGGGGGAAAACGAGCTTAAAAGGACGATTCTGGAATGCTAAAGAGAAGGGGGGGGGGGGGGAGATGACGAAAGTTTTAGATTTAGATTTAGTTTGGGTAAAAAAAAAAATAAACTCTGAGATTTCAGATCTGGAAATTCTTAGAAGTGAGATTTCAATTCTGTAATTTAATTTGGAAGTTGGAATAGCTGATTCAATTGAAGAACATCGTTTGGTTTACTGTAAGATTTTCATTTTCAGATTCAAATGGGTAATATCAATTTCTCTCTACTTAATTCAGTCTTTAATTCAAATATGAGTGAGTAATTTTATTTCTTGTTAAGGGATGCCTTAATTCCCCAGTAATTCATGTGAATATTTTGTATGGATTGTATTATGCATATACTCAGTTGTATTTTCTCTGATTTTATTTGTTGTTGCTGAATTGAATACAAGTTAAGGGGAGATCTACCAAGATAAACTTTAATGGTAATTGGTTCAAAAATACATACAAATATACTTCAGTTTTATCTTCTCTGAAATTATCTGTTGTTGCTGGTTTGAATGTAATTTAAGGGGAGATCTACCAAGATAAACTTTGATTGCAATCAGCCCATAAATACATACACATGTTCTGTTCTATTGTGCTCAACTTTCATTGATTTGATGAATCCGAATTGGTAGTTAAAATCTGTGAATGTTTATTTCAATAGGTTCAAAATGGTGGAAGATAAATGAGTTTGATATCTGAATCCGTAATGGTAAGATTGTTGAACTTAGAACTTAAGGTCTGTAATAATGCTAATTTATGTGCTGAATCCGGATTGGTAAGTGCATATTTTAGAGAAGCTGGATCCGAAAGGCAAGCTATGGTATAGGATAGATTATTCACTGATTGTATATGAATTTGTTGAATCAAGTATTCACATGATATTATTGGGGAGATTGGGTATTCCTTAGCAAGATTTCTTAGTTATTTTATCAAATTGCTGTTTTATTAAATCGTTAATATTCTTAGACATTAATATCATCACTTAGATTATTGATTTTTCTGAGTTAAACAACCACCACATCAAATTAATTGGGAATTCTTGAGCATACATTTAATTGTCAAACACTTACACAACACAGTCCCTTGGGTTCGATAACTTGTGGTCTTAATTATATTCCACTATATTACTTGCCGATTTAGTACACTTGCTAAGGTCGCGTCAGAGGACATTGTGTCGCGGAGGCATCCTGAAAATAGAGAAAGTTAGATTTGCATTATCGTCACAAGTAAGCTAATCAAAAGGTTAAAAATTTTGCAAATTCAACAGCATTTTGGTTGAAATGTGCCTACCAAAAATATTTCGACAGCATCTCGGCAAGGATGTGCCTACCCAGAAAATTCTAAAATATTTGGCAGCATCCCTACAAGGATGTGCTAAACTCCCTACATAAAAAAGAAACATAAAATATTGGGACAGCACTCAGGCCCTGTGACACACGCCCAACCCCGGGAGGCCCCGAAAACACGCTTTTAGGGCGTTCATGAGAGGTTAATGAAAACTTGTAAGAAATTTTACAAGTGCATCTATTTTGGGCAACAAGAAGGTTTCTTGGAGCCGCTACCCAATATAATGTTTGGAAAGGTTGTCACACCTCGTTTGCCCCCTAGTTGAATGAGCCATATATGTATATGTGTGCATCTGCATACGTTTTGTATAATAAGGGCATTTTGGTAATTTTGCATGTTTTAAGAGTTTTGCTAGCATGTGGGTGCATGCATGGTGTTATGGTGTGGATTAGTTGGGATAGAATTGTGTGTGCATGAGCGCACCGTTGTACTGTGTGTTCATGAGAGTTGCATCATGTGTGGTTGAGCATACCATAGTAGGATGTGTACTAGTGGATCAATATTGTGTGTGAGCATTTGCACTTTTGTAGAGTATGCATTATTTGGGAGAATCTTGTGTGTGTTGCTCACACATGAGTAGGATGCATTATTAGGGTGTCTCATTGTGTGCATGTGATGCACTAGGTTAGGGTGTGAGTGAGTAATCTCCACCACTAGATGATTGACATGTGTAAAGTGGGAAAGAGAAAAAGATGAAAAGGGAAAAATCAGATTTTTGAAAACCCATTCCCGTTTTCCCTTTTTCTCCTTCTTCTTCTTCCTCCTTTGCACTCTCTTAAGTGCCCTAACTTAGATTCAAGCCTCTAGTGGTGGAAATTGATCATTTCATAGCATTTTAAAGGTAAATCTACTGCATTTATTCTCATTTTCTTCATTTGATTCTTCACCTTCTTATCTTTTTCTTATTTTCGGGTTTGGGTATGAAGTTGGATTTTGTGTTTGTGTGTTGTGTTGTTTTGTTGCTTAGTTGAGCCTCCTCGTGAACCGAAGGGTAAGGAGAAGGTTGGGCCAAGTGGAACTAAGCAATAGGAGCAAAGGATTTTTGAAGGTTTGGGAATTTCTTGCTTTTGCATGTGAATATGTTCATGTATGTGTTTTGATGGTTTCTTGGAATTAGGTTATTAGATGTCCTTTATTTATATATATATGCTATGGGTCTTTGTTTTGGAATGTGGAATTTGCAAGATTATGAGTTAATTATGATGATTTTGGAATTGATGTGGTTTAATGCATAAATTGGGTTTTTGATTGATTCTTGAAATTGAATGTTTAAATCATTGGATTGTATGAAGTTGTTGTTAATAAATGTTGTATTATGGTTATTGATGTCAATGGATGGCTGGATTGGAGGTAAGTGACCTTTGATTGAGATTTGTGTGATGGGAGGAGGAATTGGAAGAGGAAAATTTGCAGAATTTCTGCAGATTTTTGAAATCCCGACGCTGTCGCGATCGCGACAGAGAGCGGTGTTGGAAGCTTCGCTGTCGCGAGCCCGCGATAGCCGAAGTGTTGTATACCCTCTGTCGCGAGCGCGACAACTGTTGCGATCGCGACAGAGCGTGATGCTAGCTAAGTGCTATCGCGAGCACGCGATTCGTCGCGAGCCCGCGACATCACCAATGGTTCTCTGTCGCGATCGCGATATAAGTCGCGAGGGCGACAGAGCCTTGTCCTTCCGTCCTCCTCGCGGTGGCCGAATCTGTCGCGCTCGCGCAGCGAAGAGACTTGGGTCTCTGTCGCGAGCCCGACCGACGTCGTGAGCGCGACAGTCCCTTGTATGCTGAATGAGTTTTCTTTCATTGCATGTGACTTGAACTTCAGTTTTCTTTAGCAATTATGAGATTTATGCTGAGTATTCAATGAATAATATGCAAGCGTAACCATGAGATGATTATGTGCATATATGATGATGATTTTGGAAGTTATGAAATGGATTGAATGGCTTATGCATGACCTGCTAGAGTCTAGTAAGTGGATAGTTAGGCATGCCTAATAGAGTCTTTACCTGCAGCCCTCAGTTCTGTTTGGACCCCGATCAAGTTCCCGATTGGTTCCTCGCGAACCCTTATGTGAAAGGATCGCCTAAGTACGGGTAAGTGGTGTTACAAAGGTCGTCTAGCCTCACTGAGTCTAAGACAGCGCATGTGTGTCTATTTTGTGTAATCAGAGATATTTTGGACACCTCCTTCCAATAGAACATTGGGAGGATTGTCTAATCTCGTGAAGCTTAAGACGATGCATATATGTCTATTTTGGGCAAGCCAGAGATATTTTGGACACCTCTTTCCAATAAAACACTAAAAAGATCACCTAATCTCGTGGAGCCTAAGACAATGCAAATTGGGCCTATTTTGGGCAACAAGATATATTTTGGAGGCCCCATTCCAATAGAACATTGAGATGGTCCTCTAACCTCGTTGAGCCTAAGACTAGAGAAGGTTCGGGACTTTTCGTTTATTCATACCTTGGTTAAAGTATAATTGAGTTTTGAATTTAATGTTTCATCCCATTTCTCATTCAATTTAAGGCAGTTAATTAAAGAACAAGTTGGCCATATAAGGAAAGCGATAAAAAGGAGGAAATATAAGATAAGATAAATGAAAATCTAATAAAGTACAGCAAAACTAGGGGCGGAATACAACCCCCATTGTAAATAGCATGCGGGTCATACATAAATCAGGATATTCATTGAGAATGACGACATTGGTCCCCGCATGCATACTTACAAAGAAAACGATTTTAAGGTGTTAATTTTATTTGATGAAAGAAATAGGACATTGGTCCCAAATTTATTAACGAAAATCCCAATTCAATTACTATAAATATTTTAGCCATTTTCATGTGTTAGCAGAATAAAATAACATTTACAATAATAATACGTGAGATAAAAAAGATAAAGGTAAGAGAATAAACCCGAGTGAAGATTCTCAAATCACCGTGTGTCCTCCATTTTTATAACACAAATCCACCAAATAAACCAATAAAACTCACAAAAATAAGACTCATGTTAGTGCCATGATTAACACAAAATAAAAGATGAAAAATAAATTATGTAAAAAAAATCCATGAAAAATTATCACAAAAATAATAAGAAAATAAATGGTGAAAGAAAGGGAGGAAATGGAGAAGGAGAGGCCCAAGGACGGCCCATGGCATGTGAGCGATGGGCGTCCCTAGGCTTACCGATGGGTGGAGGCAGAAACCCTTGACGGCCCGTCCCTCGGATGAGCGATGGCCGTCGGTGGATCCTCTGCCTGTTGGTCACTCCAGACCTAGAAAAATGCAACAACACAAGCAGAAAATCATTTTATTTTAAATAAAATAAGATTTTATGTGTAAAATCAGAATGAAATTATTAAAAGCGATGGAGATCGATCCAGAATGTTTACCCTCGGAATGTTACCTTTAAAGGTGAATGTGGTGTGGTTTTTGTTCCTCAAGTTCTATAAGGATTGATCCGTGATGTGTGGTTTTATAAGATTTTTGGATTACAAAAATCGTGTTTCGAAGACAAATCAAGAGAAGAAAATTATATTTTTCTTTCTCGACGCTTTGATAGCAGTTATGAATGCTAAAACGACTGTATCAGATAGAAACGAATTAATGTCGTTCCCTTGGATTTGCCTTAATTCAGAGAATATTTGATGACAATTTTTTTGAAAAACTGAAAGCAAGAAAACTTTTGTAGGAAAATTTTCTGTAGGAATTGCTAAATACTCTCTTTTTTTTGTCAAAGCTGCTAACCCCGAACAATGAGCCTCCATTCCCTATTTATAAGTTTAGGAAATTAATTCAAATAAATTCAAATTTAAAATTTAAATTTGAAAAAGATTTCTGAAATCAAAATCAAAACCGAATGATTTACAGAATATTCTCAAAATCAAATCCAAGATTTAAAGATATGTGAAAAGATTTAAAAGATTTAGGAAATATTTTGTAAATCTTGGGAGATATCCAAAAAATCTAGAAAATCTCGCCCAAATAACGTGAGATCATCGACCGACGGGTGTCGGTGGAGTACTGACGGGCATCGCTGATGGGGCATGCTTGGTTTTTTGGTCGGCGGACCCCTCACGAGAGATGAAAACCGAGAGACAGCCGTCTCTCACGAGAAGCGGGCGTCTCTCGCACGGGCGATGGTTGTCTCTCAATGCGAGAGACGGTCTCCACAAGTGAGCGATAGCCGGCGCTCGTTGCGAGAGACAGGTCTCTCATGCGAGCGACGGGCATCGCTCCCATGAGAGATAGGCTTCGCAAGTGAGCGACAGCCGACGCTCGTAGCGAGAGACTAGTCTCTCACGTGAGCGAGGGGTGGCGCCCCTCCGTGAGAGACAAGCCCGTTCCGCATGAGGGGTAGGCACCGTTCACGCGAGAGGCAGGGTATCCAGCGATGGGCATCCCTCCTACCGATGGTATACCCGTCGGTGGAGCAAAATCAACTTTTCAAAATATGAACTCCTGATTCCCCGAAATCTCCTATTACCGAGAAAAATCCTCAATCCTTGTAAAACCAGAGAATGAAAACTCACAACTTTTTTCCATTTATTTGAAAACAGACATTGATCTCTTCATCAAGTAACTCTGATCTGGACTGCCTCAGGACCCGGTGTCTACAGTTGCCTCCAATTTTTGGGAAACTAGTACACTAGTGTCTAGATGAGCCAAAATTCAGAGAGAAAAGGAAGAAATACATACCTGAGGCAGTCCTTACCTTTTTGCTGTTTTGTTGAATCTGGTAATCTCTTGCTGCGGAGTAATAGCGTATTCTACCACGACTCCTTCGCAATTTACCCGACTACCTTCGTACCGCGGACCTCATCTCGGCTTGCATAATGTATGAGCGTCGTGAGAGGCAGTGTTATCCAACTGCAACCCACTTGAAATTTGTTCCATTGCATGTGTACCGCTAGCCTCATCTCGGCTTGCACGGTATCTGAGTGATGTGGGGAGTAGTGTTCTCTAAATACAACACTATTGCGATCTATTCTATCCCATGTGTCCCGCTGGCCTCGTCTTGGCTTGCGTGGTGCCTGAATGTCGTGGAGAGTGGTGTTCTCTAACTACAACTCCATTGTGATTTGTTCTATCGTATGTGTCCCACTGGCCTCATCTTGGTTTGCACGGCATCCTTGCTAACCCCCATCCGATCTGCAAGACGTGTGACTGAACATTCTGTTTTGCTGGCCCTCATCCGGCCTATGATGTAAGACTTTTGATTTGCTGATCCCCATCCGATCTGTAAGTTATGACTTTTGACCGAATATTTTCTGAATAATATAGCGTCTAATTTTCTAATCATCACTTAATTGTTGACCATCCTTAAGTCGGCATGGTATCGTGTTCTTGTGTTATAAGAGATTTTTATTAATTCATTGCGAGTTGATTTGTTTGGTAAACTCATAAGCAGCTTTTATGTTGTCATTTATTTTCTTCTTTCTCTTACTTATCGTGTTATCAAATGTTCGGAGAATGTAAATAAGATGTTATCAACAACATAAATATACAAAATGAAATATAAATTTAACAAAATGTAAATGTAAATTTCCATTAACAAAATACAAATTTTGTACAACACATATACAAATACAATCAAATAGACTCCCCGAACAAGCTAGAGAAGGAAGTAATCCGAGGGCTCTTCTGGGTCCTCCTCATCATCCGACACATGGACTGGCTGGCTTCGAGATGACGATGCGGACGGCCTGGCTCTGGAGGTAGAGGGACAATTGGGAGGTGCTGAGGGCCTGGTCCCTGGATCAAAATGCGGTGGGATGACTACCGGTTCAGATACTGGCTGTCCTGTTGCTGGGGTGGCTTACTAGAACTGGATCTGAGCATATCCATCTAGGAAAGGCTGAGCGCAAACCCCGAGAAACTCCAAGGTGTCTCTAACTATGCCACCCAGCTCTGTGAAGGCCCTCGACAGTCTCATAGTCTGATCCCTGGCCGAGTCCCTGATACCCACGAGGCTGGTCTTTGTCTACTCTCGAAAGTCCTTGAGGGACACAAATACAGGTGGTATAGCACCCTTCAAGACCTCTCTCTGGAACCTGAGGGCACTGACCGACTCATCCACCATTTGGATAGCCGTGTCTACCCTCTGAGCCACTGTGTCATGGGAGGCACTCAAACTCTGCCTCAACTCCTCAATGAGCCTCCCCTGATCTTATATAACCCTCTCCTGCTAGCTCAGCCGCTCCTGCATAACTCAGTCTTGCTCCTCGAGATGCTCGAGGAGTGCTCGGTCTCTCTCCTCTTGTCGATGCTCCATGGAGGCGAGGATGGAGGTCATGGCTGCCATAAGATCCAGCTGGGCTGGCTAAGGTAATGGCGATGGGGCAGAAGGTCCCGGCTCGACTGTGTGCTCCGGAGGAGGTGCCGTGGAGGTAGATGCCCCCGGATGTTTTGTCCTACTGTAAGGATGGAACCTCCCAGTCTCCCGGGGCGCTTAACGCTAGACCCACGATGGTGGAGGAGTGGGGCTCTGAACCCTCTGTGTTGGAGGAGTAACTAATAGCTCGTCCACACTGAACTCTATGCCCATATCAAATGGGGTCTACGGCTGCTCCTTCTCTGCCTCAGACTGCTATGGAGGCTGTGGCTCCTGGTACCCTGGTTGCTGTGGAGGCTGAGGCTCCTGCTCTACTGGCTGGAGCAAAGGGAGGTTGAATGCATGCCTAGTCTCGTGTATGGAGAGCAGCCGATACTCCTCAGCCTGACCTGTCACCTGTGCAATCATCCCCATGGTCAGGGCTATCGGTGCGTCCACATAAATGCTTTCGTCTAGTGCAGGCCCAAGACTATGTGGAACAGCTCCCAACTGCAGCAGCAATTTGGTCACCACTCCTCTTGCCCATACCATAGGGGCTGCTCCCCATGACACTCTAACCAGGTTAGCAACAATCTTGTGGCTAATGTTGAGGCGACGACCAGCTACCATGGCCCATAGACTCCAAATCTCTGCTCCATTCACTGAACCCGGATTACCTTCCCGTCCCAGGTAAGAGCTAGAGAGTACTCTCTGAGTATCGTACTCTTCGCCGTATCGTGGTCATACGGCACTCCCGGCATGGCGATCATCTCCCAGTGCTGTCTCCTAACAGCCCTCTAGGGAACTATGACATCATCTCCAAATGGTAGTCCCATGACCTCGGAGAACCTCTAGCGTGTAATGCTGTAGTGGTATCCTCTGACCGAAAATGTTATAACCCCCTCCTCGGTGTCTGATCTCTGAAATCCCCCTTAGTGAAGGGTAGCTAAAAACTCTCGGACGACCTCGGGGTGAGTCTGGAATGACGGCCATAAGAACCCCATCCATTCTGCAGCTGCTACCAAAGCGTTTACCTCCCCCAGCATCCCCATACTCTGCAAGAAAGGTCTGGAGATGAAGCGGCTAGCTCGAAACTGTACGCGAGCCAATGCTCCGAATCTCTCCCCCTAGCCTCATCGCTTATCCAAAGAGGAGCCTAAGGCTTAGCCTGGTCACGAGGAATGTTATGTCGTGGAGGCATCCTGAAAAGAAAAGAAAGTTAGTTTTACATTATTGTTACAAATAAAAGCTAATCCAAAAATTATGAATTTTGAAAATTTCGGCAGCATTTCGGCTGAAATGCGTCTATCCAAAAAAATTTTGGCAGCATCCCAGCAAGGATGAGCCTACCCAAAAAATTTTAAAAAATTTTGGGCAACTCCCAGGCAGGGATGTGCCCAACTTCTTGCATAAAAAAACACAATAAAGGGACAGGCCTCAGGCCCTAAGCAACAATTTCATCATTGTAAGTTATTTTGTGTCTTATCTAGTTCAGACTATGCCTAAGACTAAATTAGACAGGGCAAGTCCACAAGTCCACAATTCTCTTTTTCATTTTTGTTATTATTTGCTCATGCATATTCATATTCCTATGGTCATGCCTTATACATAGTTCAAAAAAAACTAAGCACAAACAGGCAGAAATTAGTCTTACATTTTGCTAAAATATGCCAAACATGCATTTTTCATGCAAATTATTTAGAAAGAAGTAAAAAGAAGAGTAGAAAAACATGGTAAACTAACCTGGTAGTCGATGAAATGTAATGAAAAAAACTTGATGAAAGCTCGAAAAAAGTAATCCCAAAGGTGCGCGATAGTTCGAGGGTTGTTTTGGCGCAAGTGATGCACAAAACGGACAAGAAATGAGTGAGAAAAGGGGAAAAAAACATAGGGAGGGCATTGGCCTTGGTGATAGAGAAATGGAAGAAGAAGAGAAAACTGAAGGGGCGTTGTTGGGCGCCCCTTTTATAATTTTTCATGACCGACGGGCTGCCCGTCGGAACACCGAGCGACGGGCATCCCGTTGATCGTTAAAACTTCTGTTTTCTGCTTCGTCTTCGCCCCCTACATTAATTAGCTAATTAATTTGATTAATTAGCTAATTAAATGCGCTGCAATTATTATTATTATTTTTATTTTTTTTAAATATTCCTTGAATATTTGCTCCGATTTTCGTGTCGGTGCACATCCCTGTCAAATTTATGAAAATGATAGAAATATGCAAAATTTATTTTATGTGCGTGACATGCATGAAAATATGCAGGAAATAAATTTGCGCAGTGTCAACAAGGTTGACCGATGGGCTTCTTGTCGGATCCACGACAAACGGGTGCCCCATTGGTCGCCTCTTCCTTATAAATACTCCTTTTTCCTTGGAATTTATGCACTCTCAATACTTCAAGCCTCAGCCAAAGCCTTTTCTCCAAGTTTTTCTCTCTTTTCTTCTTTACTTTAATTTTAATTTCTCAATTGTAACACTTGGGAAATGACTATCATCACCAAGATGCACCGAATTTTGGATAACCCCCTAACTTGGGAAAATACCACCCTTTCTCCACTTTCTGGCCTGAAATTCCTGAGGAGAGTTAGGATAGATCACAACCTTCTTCTGGCTGTAGCCTGCTTCTAGGACTCGCATTTTCATGTCTTCAAATTCACTTATCAGGAACTATGCCCGTTACCCGAAGAATTTACTGCAATCATTGGGGCCTGGTATCCTCCCAGCACTTTACCCTGCATTCCCCGTTGCAGTCTGGTTCATACCCGGGACATCGCATTAGCCTTGAGCATTCCCCCTTCTGATGTTGCCCGATTGATCCCTCAGGGTTCTACTTTTACCTTAGAGCCCCTGATTGAGGCACTAGAGGATTTCTCTGATGTTCCCCAGTTCCGTACGGGTGTCATCTTCCTGTTCTATCTCATGAGATATTTGACTGTGACTTCTGAGGAGCTGTCTAGTGACCTTTGTCTATTCGGGATAGTGGATGATTTTCATCGTGGCCTAACCCCTTTCCCATTGATCCTTGCGGAGATTATTCTGGGTTTGGATTCTGTCCGGGCTGAGCCTTCTGCCTCCTTCTCTGGGAGTCCCTTATTACTCCAAGTATGTCATTATTTTCTAAGGTAGTGCGCCCCTTGGATTTTTACACTAGCTTTTCTTAGCGGGAAGTGCATCCTTTTCGGATTTTCACATAACCCTATGCCTTATTTTTGCCTGGGGTGAACCAAACTCACTCCAGCAGCTTTTATTAATTTTTATTTTTATTTTTTTTCTTTAATTTCCCTTTTATTATTTTTCCTTTTTTTTTTCATTTTCAGATATGGCTGCAAGAAAAACTGAAACTGGTGTCAGAACCTCCCCCAGGATTATCAGTCAATATTCTCTGAGGCATTTCGTTCCTCGTCAGCGACTGTATTCATTCGTGACTCTCGACGAAGGGATTACCAGACTCGGCAAGGTAACAGATGAGGATATCAGTTTCATGAATGCTTGGCTTCCCCTCTCTGTCGCGATAGTTGATGGCTCTTCGGGATATGTTCCCTTATGCGGGTTTTGCAAAGCCACTTTCTATATCACAGCTCGCTGTGCTCGATAGCTCGGGATGACTCAGGATGTGGTGAGACTCCCTTTATCTTTTTGAGGTGGAGTTCTACCTTCAGCCTTTGCCTCCCGATATCTTGACCTCTTGATCGAACTACCACCCTCCTTTGAGAATCATTATGTCACTTCTACCAGTGCATATAAGGGATGGGTGCTTAGCCCCGTAGTTGATAATAGGACTCGACAACTTAGACACCTGGCCGGCGAGAGTAGTGATAGAGCTTAGTTCAGATTTGCATGCATTTTGAGCGATGTATTTCTTTTTAAAATAGAACTAGAAAATAATGTAAATGGATAAATTCAGTTTTATTTCATTTCGCAAAATTGTATGCATTTCAGTATGATATTAGTATACATTATCATCATTTAATACTAATTCAAAATGAAAAGCTACGTTCATTCATGGAATAAATCTTGATAGCATCAAACTCCTGTTACCAATTAGCCCTCTTGGGTTTTCTTGATTGGACATTTTCTCTCAAGCCTCTAATTTTTGCTAAGGGTGCCTTTTTCCGATTTTCACCCTGACGAGACGCCCAATTTTATCAAGGCCGCCTTTTTTTGGTTTTCGACCTGCGGGGCTTTTGTTCTCTTCTTTTGATTTTTGGTCTTTAGCCATGGAACATCTTAAGTCTATCAATGTTAATTGGCTCCTTGAACTCATTGTCATCGCTATTTGCCAGAATTGCCGCCCCTTTTGACAACAGCTTTTTGAGGATGAAAGGTCCTTCCCACGTTGGTTTGAATTTTCCCCTTATGTCTAGCACACCCGGTCTCTTTTGTTAGAATACTAAATCACCTTCTTTTATCGGGTGGTTCTTGACTCTCTTCCCGAATGACCTAGCAAGCCTCTTCTGATATATTTGATTGTGATATTAGGCCCTTAACCTGCTCTCATCTAGCATATTCAGATGTTGCAACTGTTGTTGTGCCCATTCAGCCTCCGAAAATTGGGCCTCCATGACAACCCTCAATGATTTGAGTTCTATCTCAATCGGTAGTACCGCTTTTGTCCCATACACTAAAGAATATGGCATGGCCCCTGTGGAAGTCTTGACGGACGTTCTATAACTCTAGAGTGCTATAGGCAACTTTTCCGCCCAATCTTTATAGCTTTGAGCCATTTTGGCCAGGATTCTCTTGACATTCTTATTGGCGGCTTCTACTACCCCGTTGGCTTGAGGACGGTATAGAGAAGACTTATGATACTCGATGCCATATCGCTGAAGTAACTTCTTCGTTTCAGCCATGAACTGGACCCCATTATCGGATACAATGTGATGTGAGAGACCATATCTGCATAACAGGTTCGTTTCAATGAATTTGGCCATATCCCGGGCATCAACTTTCTTAAAAGATTCAGCCTCTACCTATTTGGTAAAATAGTCGATGGCGACTATGATGAATCTATGTCCATTGGAGGCCGTAGGGCATATTTTTCCAATAATGTCTATCCCCCAAGCTGCGAACGGCCAAGGCGACGTCAAACCGTGTAATTTCGAAATCGGCAAGTGCCTTAAATTCGCATACTGCTAACACAACTGACACTGCTTTACATACTTCGAGCAGTTCGTATCCATGGTGAGCCAGTAGAACCCTTATCTCATGATCTTCTTGGCCAGCATTAAACCATTCATGTGGGCCCCACAAATACCAGCATGGGTTTCCTCCATTACCTTTTCGGCCTCTTTCTCATCCATGCACCTTAATTGGATACCGTCGACTTGCCGTTTATACAATACCCCATCCATGCAGATGAACTGAGTGGATAGCTTGCGGATCAACCTCTAGTCTTTTTTGATGGCCTCTTTTGGGATCGTTGTGTTCTCTAGATAGTTTTTGATATCGTGGTACCATGGCTTTCCGTCCGCTACCTCCACTGGCTTGGACTCAAAGCTACGCATCTTCGAACTAGAAATTAGTATAGGCTTCATAGCTACCCCTTCCAAGCTATCCCATATCGATACTAAAGTCATGAGCGCATTGGCCAACTGATTCTTTTCCCTCGGAACAAAACGGAATGTGCATTCTTTAAACCGATTACTCAAATCTTTTAGGTACTTCACATATGGCACCAGTCGCTCTTCCTTGACAGTCCATTTGCCCCGAATCTGGTTGATTACTGGCGACGAATCTCCAAATACCTCTACGTTCTTTTCCTCTAAGGCTCTCAAGGCTTCTAATCTGAAAGTGCAGGCTTCGTACTCGGCCTCATTGTTGGTGGCTTTAAATCTTAGTTTCTTAGCCAACGAGAGTTTTTCATGATCTGGGGTTGTTAGAATAATTCCTACTACTACCCCCTTACTATTTACAACCCCGTCAAAGTGCAATTGCCAACCTCGTACCGTGATAGCTACCATATCCTCGTCTGGGAAGTTGAACTCATATGAATCTCCTTGGATCGGGTGTTCAGCTAGAAACTCCGTTACTGCGCGCCCCTTAATGGTTTTTTGGGTGATGTACTCGACATCGAATTCCTGTACTAGTAATAACCATCTCCCCATTTTCACAAGCAAAGATGGGCCTTCCTATAGGTATCTGAGAGGATTCTATTTTATGACTGTTTGTACCTTGTAAGAGTGGAAGTAGTGTCTTAGCTTCTTAGCGGCCTAGATTACTGCGAGGCAAATCTTCTCTACTTCTGCGTACTTGACCTCATAAGCAAGGAACTTCTTACTAAGGTAATAGACTGTGAACTCCACTCCAAACTCATCCTCTTGAGCCATTGTGGCGCCTACAGAACTATCCTGTATGGACAAATATAGAATAAGTGATTTGATTGGCTGTGGTGGTCTCAGAGCTAGTGGATTCAGCAAATATTTCCTGATAGTGTCAAAAGCTCTATGACAGTCTTCATTCCATACTACAGGTTGGTCTTTTCTGACTAGCTTGAAAATAAGCTCGCAAATTGAAGTAAGTTTAGCGATAAATCATCTAATATACTGCAATTTACCCAAAAAGCTTATGACATCCTTTTCCTTCTGAGGCACCGACATCTCTTGGATGGCCTTGACCTTGTCCGGGTTGATCTAAATTCCCCTCTGGTTAACCACATGTCCTAAAAGTTTCCCTGAGGTGACACCGAAGATGCATTGCTTAGGGTTTAACCGTAGGTTGTACTTACCGATCCTCTGAAAGAACTTTTCTAGAGCCTCAAAGTGACCTTCCCTGGTGGCTAGCTTGATCATCATATTATCCACGTAAACTTCTACCTCCTTGTGGATCAAGTCATCTAGGATCCTCATTGCCATTCTTTGATAGGTTGCACCTGCGTTCTTTAGACCGAATGGCATTACCCTGTAAGGAAACGTCCCCCACTCAGTGATGAAGGCTGTTTTATTCCCATCGGCTATTTTGTTGAGGATCTGATTATAGCCTGCATAACCACCCATGAAGCTATACATCATGCAAGTAGCTGCACTGACCACTAACACGTCTATGTGAGGCAATGGAAAGTCATCCTTTGGACAAGCCTTATTCAGATCTCGATAGTGCACGCACACACGTACCTTGCCATTCTTCTTGGCTACTGGGACCACATTGGCCAACCAAGTCGGGTATTGTACTTCAATTAACAACTTGGCCTCAATCTGTTTATAAATTTCTTCTTTCACCTTATCTGCCCATTCCGGCCTGAGCCTCTTAAGCTTCTGCTTGATAGGCTAATGGTCTGGGTATGTTGGAATGGTGTGCTCTGCGATTTCACGGTCTACTGCCGGCATATCTTCGTAGGTCCAGGCAAAGACTTTTTCATGTTTTTTTAAGATTCTCTCAAATTTTTCTCGCTCTTCAGGAGTTACGTTAGATGCTATCAAAATTTCTTTTGGGTTTTCCGAAGTTTCAAGATTAAATGGAGTCGCAACAGTTGAATCGATATCAAATATGAATGAGTTATGATTATAATCATGCATATTGAAATCATCAGAAACATCGCACAAGTAAGCAAAATCGTTCACTTTATTAATAAAATTGTAAACGTCATCAACATTATTAAAAAGTTCAGGAGTAAAAAGAAAATCTAAATTATTTTCTTCCTCTTCTTCCACCGGTGCAGATGTGGCAGCTGATGGTTTTGAATTAAATTGGCATTTTGGAGGCACTACCCTGCATGACTTCACTATCTTTGGTAGCTTCGTCTTCCATCTTCGCTTTCCCTTTTACCCAGCCATACATCAACCTCTCAGTTATAACCTCTTCGGGTGCTTTGCGGTCCCAGACTATCTCCTTGGTCATGATTTCCTCATCCCAAAAGCCCTCTGCTGGCTTGATTAATCCAATGTCCCAATCGAAGACATCATTGAAGACCTCGAATCCCAGCACAATCTTCCCATCGACCCACTGAGGCGTTGCTTCCCCCGTGTAGGCACATACTGAAATTGCTGGCAGAAAGCTTTCCCTGATATGGGGGATCTCATTTACTATCTTCTTGCCCTTCTTCATAATGCCTTCATACCCAAGACCTCTCCTATCCTTCTGGCCTCTGGTAGCAATGAGTCTTGGTGACCCCTGCGAACTCTTGCCTAGACCCGCACCAGGGAGGAATGACATTCTCTTCATCATATTTAGCACCTGAGGGCTTACTTCCATATGTTCCTCTTTGTCTATCACAGCAATATGAAACCCACTGAAAGGCTATATCGCAATTTCCAATATTGAGACCTGATTCTCCCTTGTGGCCCTTATAGTCACGACTTGACCCTCATGAGGAATCTTAACCATTTAGTGCAGAGTGGAGGGCACCCCTCCCAGCTTATGAAACCAAGGCCTGCTTAAGAGGGCTGAGAAGTTGGCAGGAATGGGTAAGACCACAAATTCTACTTCAATTTCCACTGGCCCTATCTTGACCACAGTCTTGAATATCTTAGATGCCAGCCTCCGCGAGTTGTCATAGGCCATGATCGTTAGATCAGACTTAGCCAGCATTTCCTCAGTCACCCCAAAAGCTGCCATCGCCACTAGGGGGCATACATTAATTAATGAACCATCGTCCACCATGACGTATGCCGTATGCTTTTCATTGATATGAGCTCGTATGTACAAGGGGCGATTGTGATTGCGGCCTTCTGCCGGTAAGTCAGTACTTATAAACACCACATTTTCCCCTGCTCCCCCCTTTACTACATCCAGCAACTCTGTAGGCGAGATAGTTGTGGCCACCGTAGTCTCACATAAAGCCTCCACTAACTTCTGCCTATGAGATGGACACTGCCTCAATAGATCCCATATCGAAATTTGAGCCGGCGTCTTTTTCAGCTGCCTCATTATCATATCGTCTTCCGACTCTTTTTCTTTTTGGCCTATATCTGGATCATGTGGCCTATCAACTTCTGGAGCTACCCTTCCACTCCGGGTCACTGCTCCAACCTTCTTCTCTTCATTCTTCTCTTCTTACTCCTCCGAACCCCACGGGTTGGGAAACGCTTCAACTTTAGAGTAATCATTTTCATCTCCACTTTTATCAGTGGACCAGCAATCGATCACTGCCACGGGAAGCCCTTCTTCACTTACCTCATGGAGGTGCGTGATAGCAGTGTGGGCATCGATGCCATACAAATCTCTCAACACAAACCATTCGGGCAAACTGGACCAGATCATGAACACAGGCGGGGGCATATTATTATACCCTGACTTCTTCTGATTCCCTTTTTTCTCGGGATCTGTGATCTGCTTGGAATCAATCAGATCCTGAATTGTGTGCCTTAGCCCCTTACACTCATAAGTTACGTGCCCGGTATGCTGATGGTATGTGCAGCATTCATTATCTTTGTGCCCTGGCAAACCCTGAGTCCTAGCCGGTCAGGGCGGTAAAGGCCACAGTTTCCCTTCCTTCATCAGCCTTCTGAGTACCCACGAGAGGGATCATCCTAGATTGGACAAATGTCTTGGGGCAGTGCTAGTGGCTGAAACCTTAGTCGTCTTCCTCGTGCCACTGTGGAGCCTACTGACCTACTTGGCCCCTGACTACCACTGACTTTCTTGATATAACTCTCATTATTTGCTCTTCTTAAGAGGTACTCTCCCTCCGCCTCAATAGCGATATCCTTCATAGATTCCCAGTCTCTCAAACCCTTCATTTTCAGTCCGTCCCTCGGATATGGGCTAGCATTTTTTGATGAACAGCCGGATCTGATCTTAAGTATCAGCTTCCTTTTCATTTCCATTACCCGATTCCTCCATCGGGTAAGATACTTGAGGAAAGACTCCCCTGACTTTTGCTGCAGCAACTCCAAGTTTTTCAGGGTCAGCTCCATTGTTATGCTACAATTATATTTTTTGAGAAACTCCTTTGTTAACAAGTCGTAATCCTCCTTGGTCCTTCGGTCTAGACTATGATACCAATCTACCTTCGGGCCGATTAAGCTCAGACAAAAGTATTCGATATTCTGCTTCTTTGTTAATGTAGTACCCTTCATTACCAGCGAGTACTTCTTTATATGGATAGTAGGATCAGAAGTGCCGCCAAATTTTGGGACATTCGGCATTTTAAAGTTCATGGGGATCAAATCTTCTCCCTCTAGCTCCATATCTTTGGGGTTCATTCCTTGCCCCATTGTCGGCATCCTTGTCATCGCCTTAAATTTTTCTTCCATCTTCTTCTAAATGGCTTCCTCTGTCTGGGTGCCTTCCCTCTTAGCGACACGCGCTTTTCATAATCATCCTCATCCTCTAGCTCCTCCATCCTACGGGCAGGCCCTCTTCTCTGTCCTGCTAATACATTGGCCCTTAGGTATACTGGTGGTGGGTGAACCTCTTCTTGTGGGTCTTCTCTGACTTCCTCTTATTCATTTTTTCTCATAGGAGGAGGAACTGGGTTCTGTGGTGCAGCAGGCTGGGCCATATTTTCCATCATGGCCATCATCCGATTTTCAAACCTTCTGCCCACTTCCTCTTCTATCATGGCCCTGGTGGCGTCTGCCCTTCTTGGTGAATTAGCTATCTCACTGTGTAGGGAGAACTAGGATAATGTAGCATGACTGGTTTCGAAAATTATGTCCGAATACTCTACCCTTTTCGGCAGTTCAAAGAATGGAGTTTCTGCGCAGGCGCCCTTGAGGACCTCTTGACCACCTGGGTAAATCTATGATGGCTGCAATACACGTCATGTTAGGATGATGCATGAATGCCATAAGATACATGGTCGTGCTATGCAACATCCGTAAATCACATGCAAGCACATAGGTCCTTCCAACCTGCACACGAGGTCATAGTCTTTTTCCTAGGTGCATTTGGTCCATGGGTTAACAGGGAACCGGATGAATGCATATAATGCACGGCAGAAAATTGACAGTATAACCTCTCCTAACTAATGCATAGACGCATAGGTTGTGATTGCTGTGTATTTAGGTAGTCCGAATAAATTGACATGGGCCTACCGGGGCATGAAAGCCTTTGATTAGGTGACCAGTCAAAATGTCTGGATTTGCCCAATACATAATGATCCATATAGCAGGCACAGTATTACGGTTCACACCACTTAGGGGAAGCATCTACTTTCATTACATGAGCTTTGGCCAAGGTGATGTTACTTTAGGACTACCCAAGCATGGTCCCTGCCAATGGGTCTAGCTCATCACGAGCGTAATGACTAGTCGGGTCTCCATTTAATATACCATGATGGTTCGAGGCTTGGGCAGGTGATTATCCTTAATACTTCCCTACATTGAGTGAACGTAGGGTTGTGCTTCGGCAACGCACCGGGGTCAAAAGAGGGACCAAACTAGCATAGATCTAAGGCTCTAATGAGATGCAATGCAAATTTCGAAAAAGGATGAAATTTTTAAATTAAAACTCAATCATATGTTTTAATCAAGGTACTTTCGAAGCAAAGTCTCAAAGTAAGTCCCCAGTGGAGTCGCCACTGTGACGCGCGCCGAACCCTGGGAGGCCCCGAAAATCCGCTTTTAGGGCGTTCGGGAGAGGTTCATGAAAACTTGTAAGAAATTTTATAAGTGCATCTATTTTGGTCAACAAGGAGGTTTCTTGGAGCCGCCACCCAATATAATATTGGAAAAGATCATCTAGCCTCACTGAGCCTAAGACAGTGCATGTGTGTCTATTTTGGGCAATCAGAGATATTTTAAACACCTCCTTCCAATAGAACATTGGGAGGATCATCTAATATCGTGAAGTCTAAGACGATGCATATATGTCTATTTTGGGCAAGCCAAAGATATTTTGGACACTTATTTCTAATAAAACACTGGAAAGATCACCTAATCTCGTGGAGTCTAAGACAATGCAAATTGGGCCTATTTTGGGCAACAAGCGTGTAGACACCGGGTCCTGAGTAAGCCTATATCGAAGTTAACCAATGATGATAATTGCCTTCATAGGCTTAAAAGGTAAAAAGTGATGGTTTTCTCGTCAAATTTGCATTTTAGAGTGAAAAATTAAAAAATATTTAAAAAATTAATTTTGAAAAATGGGGGCTTAAAATTATGATGTTTTTAGTCAATTTAAAATTTAAAAAAAATAAAAAAAAAATAAAAAAATTTTTCGGACAGCGAGTGTCGGGCGCGGCAGCGCGCAGGCGCCCAGCACGCAGACGCCCAGGCGCCCAGCGCGCTGGGCGCGATTTGCTGACGCGCAACGTTGCGCGCTGCGCGTCGCACCGTGCGCTGAGGCGCGCGATGTCTGCGCCTCTGCGCGCGGATTTCGCGCGGCTGTGCTGCGAGAGGCCCCGTCGCTCTATAGCGACGGGCGTACCGGCCGTCGCTATAGGGTCTGATGCCCTATTTCCCTCTTTTCAGACTTTTTTCCTATTTTTTCACCCAAAAATCCGTTTTTTATCCCATTTTTTTGGGGTTTTTTACTTCAAATTAAATTCTAAAATATTTTTTTAGGTAATTAAATAATAAAACTTGATTTTATCATTAAAAATAAAATAATTTTGTTTTAAAATAGGTTTTTTTTCCTTAATTAAATTAGGGCAACCTATTTTATCCTATAAAGAGTTTATGATGAAATCAAAAGGGCTCCTCCACACAATTTTTAGACCTAAAATTTTCAGAATTCTTCTTCTTCTTCTTCCACTAAAATTCCAGATTTATTCCCCAACCAAAAATCAAAAAGAAAAATCAAATGTTTCATTCTTTTTCCAACATAATTTCTTCTAAACATATTTTTTAGAGGAAGTTTTGTTGTTTGATTTAACTTTTGAGACAAATAGAATAATTATTTGTTCTCAAAATTGTTTTTAATCTTTTATTTTGTGTTCAATAAAACTTTTTCATTGATTTTGTTTTGAATCTCTTTTTGATAAAAAATTGATTTTGAGACAAATAAAATAATTGTTTGTCATCAAAATCTAATTTTTATTTGATTTTCTAAAATAAAACTTCAATCAATTTTTTATGAACAAAGTGATTGATTGTTCTTGAAATCATTTTTCTTTATTTTAATCAATAAAAACTTTTTTTGATCAAAATCATTTCTTTAGGCAAAGGTATCAATTTTTTGTTCTTAAAGAATTTTTAATCATTTTTTTCATGTTTCTTGGAATAAAATTCCAACATTTTCATCATATTTCACTCTAATATTGTGAATCATCAAACAAAGAAATCGATCATCTTTTACCTTCATCGAATCCGAAACTCTGAGGGTAAACATTCTGGGCTTGTTTTTATTATTTCTTTCGGTTCACATCTAATTTATTTATGTATATTTTATTTTATTGTTTTCATTTATTTTATTTTATTATTTATTTCAGATTTGATTTATTTAATTTGTTTATATATATGATTTTTATTTACATAAATATTGATTGTTTATTATTTTTAACATGTAATTAATTTATTTCACTTTAATTCATCATTATTTTTAACATGTAATTAATAAATTCATTTTAATTGATCTTTTTGCCATGTAAATGGTTTATATCATTTGTGAACATATTTAATTAATCATATTGTTCATTTAATTGTTTTTATCATTCTTTAATTGTTTTCATTTATTATTCTATTCTTTATCATTTTATATATTCTTTGATTCGTTTATATTCATCATTATTTTCATCATGTGTATATTTTCATGTACTAATTAATTAACATGTTTTATTTTATTTTCATCACATCATTTAATCATTTGTCATACATAATGCATGTTTCTCATTTTATTTTGGTTTGTTAACATTTTGATCCAATTATCATTCTTTTCATACCATCTTATTTTATTTTAATTTGTTATTCATTATTTTGTATGTTTAATTGATTTAATTACTAACATTATTTTATTTGTATTTTGTTTTATGTCTAAACTCATTTTTCGCTTGGGCGTTTTTGCGAGCACATCGGGAGGTCCAAAAAGGCTCGTTTGGTTCATATATTTATTTTCTTTATTTGTAATATTTTATTTAATTTTGCCATATAATTTTCTTGTAAAATTATTTATTTAGGCTCGCTAGAAAGAAAATCACAAAAACGTTTCTATTAATTAACTTGGCATTTTTTTTTCTAAATAAAAGGGGACCAATGTCCTAGCTTTTTCATACCCAAATAAATCATCACATCAAAACTGTTTCATAATAAATATGCATGCGAGGACCAATGTTCTCACTATTAATGAATAACCCGTATTATGCATGCATTTCACCTTTATAAATGGGAGTTGTATTCCGCTCCTAGTGTTATTATAATTTGTTTTGAATGCTTTATTTTGGATTTTGCTTACATTTACCGCTTTTGATATGAATGATTGCGCCTTTAATTTAAATTGCATTGTGTGGAAAGTTGATGAAACAATGAATTCAAAACTTAATTATAATATTAATCAAGGTATAAATAAATGAGAAGTCCCGAACCAGGTATGGTCTTTGGGCTCAAGAGGCTAGAGGTTTACCCTCCAAGACACCTCTTGTGTCACGAGGCTTTAGCGTTAATCCTAGGCTCCTTAGGGCGAGAGGTTTACCTTCTCCCTTTGGCTGGCCCAAAATGGATACTAAGCGCAGTCTTAGGCTCTACGAGGCGAGAGAAACTTTCCCAATGTTCTATTGGGTGGCGACTCCATGAAACCTCCTTGTTGCTCAACATAGACGCACTTGCGATTTATTGTAAGCTGTCAACGGACCCACAAATGCCCCGATCGCCCACGTGAGGGCGGTCGAGCGGGCGGCCGCGGGGATTCGGCGCGCGTCACAGTGGCGACTCCGCTGGGGACATACTCGAGACTTCGATTCGAAAGTACCTTGATTAAAAATCATAATTGAGTTTTAATTTAAAAATTTCATCTTCTTTCAAAACTGCATTGCATCTCATTAGAGCCTTAGATCTATGCTAGTTTGGTCCCTCTTTTAGCCCCGGTGCATTCCCGAAGCACGACCGTATTTTCACTCAATTTAGGGAA
The DNA here is from genome assembly GCA_947683425.1 of Excoecaria cochinchinensis. Taxonomy (NCBI): domain Eukaryota; kingdom Viridiplantae; phylum Streptophyta; class Magnoliopsida; order Malpighiales; family Euphorbiaceae; genus Excoecaria; species Excoecaria cochinchinensis. Next base: position 32,448,481 of record CANTUQ010000146.1, on the reverse strand, counting down.
GTGTTAAGGATAATCACCAGCCCAAGCCTTGTACCATCATGGTATATTAAATGGTGATCCGATCGGTCGTTACGCTCGGGATGAGCTAGACCCGTCGGCAGGGATCATGCTTGGGTAGCCCTAAAGTAACACCACCCTTTGTCCAAAGCTCATGTAATGGCAATAGATACTTCCCCTAGGTGGTATGAACCGTAATACCTTGCTTGCTATATGGATTATTTTGTATTGGACAAACCCAAATAATCTGATTGGTCACCTAATAAAAGGCTTTCATGCCCCGATAGGCCCATGTCAACTTGTTCGGGCTGCCTAAATACATAACGATCATAACCCATGTGCTTGCACATTAGATAAGAGATGTTACGATGCCGGTTTTCCACCGAGCACCATACGCATTCATTGGGTTCCCCGCTAACTCATGGATTAAGCCCACCTAGGAAAGAGACCGCATTACCTCGTGCGTGGGAGTAATAAGGTTGGAAGGCTTTACTTGCTTGCATGTGATTGTAAATGTTGCATAGCCCACTATCATGCATTGTATATGTCATTCATGCATCATCCTAACAATATAATTATTTCAACCATCATAGATTCATCTAAGTGGACTAGAGGTTCCGACGGTCGACTTGTAAGGACAAATCTGCTCTTTGAGTTACCAGAACAAGTGTCTGACTGGGATTCTGAGTTATTCTCATCAATCAGTGAATCCTTTCTTGAATCATCAATGGCAGAAGAACCTGGAGTTTTGACCACTCAAGACCTAGCTAGGAGGCTAGAGGACTTCGAACGGAGAGTGCTAGACATGATGGGTGCCATGTCTGAAAGGATTGCCCATCCACCTGCTGCTCTACAGCCACAGGAAGCCCCTCCTCGGGGGCAAGCCGAACCACCTGCTGGTGGGGAGGCTCCCTTCATTGGAGCTGCTGCTCGTCAACCCAACAATGAGCACAGAGCTGCCGCACCCATCGAGCCAAGAGGGGAAAGGATTCACAATCCCAATGATGACTTCCTAATGGAGGAGGAAGAAGAAGAGGTGCCGATAGTCCACCAAGCTGCAAGGCCCAGAGCACCCAGAGTAGAGGATGAAGCTTTAAGAGGTATGAGACAGCAGATCGAAGCTATCACCCGCATGCTCTCAGCTGGAAAGGGGATCAACCCAGAAGACAGAGATCTGGGGGATGAAGAGCTGCTGCCCCAAAGATTCAAGATGCCCGAGCTTCCGAAGTTTGATGGCACCTCGGACCCATCCGCCCACATCAAGCAGTACACCCTGGTCATGAAAGGCACAGGGCTGAGTAAGAAGCAAAAGGTGGAATATTTCTGCCTTAGTCTGGTGGGCCCAGCAGTTGACTGGTGCCACGGGTTGGATAGGAGGTCCAAAGAGGACTGGGACCTTTTGACCGAAGAATTCATGAAACAGTACGACTGCAGCACTAGGATGGAGGTCACCCTAAAAGACCTCGAGCTTCTACAGCAGAAGAATGATGAGTCATTCCATGAGTACCTCACCAGATGGAGAAATAGGGTCATGGAGATGAAGAGGAAGCCTGACACTGCAGACCAGATTAGGCTGTTTATCAGAAACTCATGCCCTTACTTAAGGGACTTGCTCATTTTTAAGGGGCTCAAGGACTGGGAGTCGCTTAAGGATATCGCTATAGAAGCTGAGGCGGGTTACCTGGCAAAGAAAGCAAGCCAAAATAACTTTGCTGGGAAAGGCTATGGGAACCAGTCGGGATTCAAATCAGGAGGTGCCGGAGGCAGAAACAGCAGAAACGGTAGGACGACAGAGGTCTCAGCTACTGGAGTTGGGCAGGGTCAGAGATACTACTCCAACTTAGGCCGCTCTCTATCTTGGGTACTGAAAAAACTAATGAAAGAAGACAAGTTGTAGCCATTGCCACCCAGACCAGCCTTGAGTCAGGGACAGCCGGGACATAGAGGTGATCAGTACTGCGCTTACCACCAGCACACCGGCCATTTGACCGACCATTGCCGTATTCTGAGAAACAAGATCCAGGATCTCATTGACACCAATCAGATCACAGATCCTGAGAAGAGAGAGAAAAAGAAGAAAGCAGGTTATAATGCAGTCCCTCCACCATGAACATGATTGTGTCTTGCAGTCCACTAGTGATATTGCTTTTAGATGCTGGAATCTTTTCATTTCTGGAACTTTTTATATTACAATTTTCTGTTTGTAATAAAGAGAACAACTTTTGCTTATTTGTATGACATTTCTATTGATTTCATTTCGCATGATCATAACACATTTATTTTGACATTAATTCAAATAATATGACTGCAGTTAATCTCGGAAACTTTGGGGAACCCAAAGAAAATTTTGATAGCATCTGACATAGCTCCTGTAGAGAGGGAAATTAAAAATAAAAAAAACTAGTTGCAACTAGGGGACTGGATGGAAACTCACTAAGAGCACTAGAACCTTTCTGATTACCCGTCAAAGCGATCTCTGGATAAGACGGAACCTAGAAAATGATTTAGGCAACATTTTCTTTGTATAGCTCTCTAAATGACCATTTCCTACCCTTACTTCACAATCGCTTGCTAGCCCATTGAGCCTTTATGTGGGTATGCTAAATGCGTGCCAATTTTGTTGTTACACACATTAAAACTATCCCCCCGCCTAAAATGATTTTGGCTTCCCCTTAGAAGAGTGGCCTCTCTAGCAGGGATGGATGAACGTTTTAACAATTAACAATTTCTTTGTGGGTTATCAAAATTGCCTTGGTAAGGATGAGTTTACACTTTGAGAAGAGGGTTTCAGTCATGCGCCAAGGACATGAGCTCCTTAAAAAAAAAAAAAAAATAAAAGTAGAGCTCAAAATAATAACCACTTGACGAGTTTTGATGATTACCTTTTTAACTGTCAATCTGATCTTAAATGAGCTAAAATGTTATCAAATCCAAATTCAAAAATACCTTTGTATATACAACTGAGCTGAGAATGGTTCATCCACCAGTCGAGAAAATATGGCGGCCATTTTTCTCTAGCGACCTGATCCTCCTTTGATAGCCATCTACCTAAGCCTAACATTACAACCAAAGTAAGACCTTTTGATTCTTGGTTTAAGTTTTATCCAATTAGTGAAGATGACCTTCTAATAAGGTTTGGTACGTAAGAAGAGGCATATGGTGTTTCTTGAGCTTCAAGCGAGGAGCCACGAGTGCATTCATGCATTCGAGTTAAGTCTCATCCCCAAAGTTACATCTAGAATTCGCATTCAAAGAAAAAGATTAAAAAATTGAGAGAAAATCTTCAATCATAAAATCCGAGAGGGCTGATTGATAACAGGAGTTTGATGCTTTCAAGATCTATCTCGAGATTAGCTAAAGTCTTGTATTTTTTAAATTCAATGCCAAAATAATGATCATGCTTAATGAAATCAAATTGAAACACATGCATTTCTGCAATGATGTGATCAGAGCAGTTCTCTTTGTGTGACCAAAGTCGCCTATTGTCCACTGCTCAAGCGCTTCAGCCGATTCATCCTGCTATCAAATGTGTAAAATCAAGCTCATGCAACCATGTCCTAAGACTCCCGAAAGGTTCTTGCCAACAACTTCAGCAAGCTTCAAGAAAAGAAAAAAAGAAAAAAAAGAGAAAAGAGCCGTTAGAGTGAAAACCGTAACTGGTGCTCTAAGCAAAAATTAGGCAAAAGGATAGGGTGAAAACCTGAAAACAGGCAGTCTGTCCTTCAAAAAAAAAGAAGAAAGAGAAAAGCCACTGGATTGGGTTGGGTCCATTCCAGGCAAAAAATAAGGCACAGGGTTATGTGAAAATCCACAAAGGACGCATCTCCCACTAAGAAAAGCTAGTGTGAAAATCCACAAGGGACGCACTACCTTCAAATAATGACTACAGGTACCGGATGAGAATCTCGCAATCCCAAAGGGCATGAAATTCAAAAGCAGCTTAAAAGGCATCAATTATATCGCAAATTGCAGCTAGCCCGGCTATCATCTTCAAGTTCACATAGATGAATTTTTATCCTGCATTCCTGCATAATTTATGCATTTCACTTGCATGCTCACCATTTTTGCATAGTTTAGTTTCCTTATTTTGCAGAAAGAGAGACTTGAGGCGGACACCGACAAAAGCCGAGTCATGACATCGATCAAATCATCAATCAAAACCTCAACTCATTCATCAATCCAGACATCGATTAAAACATATATCCAAGCCTCAAGTCAATCATCAATCCAGACATCGATTAAATCATCAATCCACATACCAGCTTAATCATCAATCCAAGCACCATCCGAAGACCTCTCAGGGGGCAATCAGCCAAAGACTTCTCAGGGAGCAGCAAATCAAAGACTTCTCAGGGAGCAGCAAATCGAAGACCTCTTAGGGGGCAATCAACCAAAGACTTCTCAGGGAGCAATAAATCGAAGACCTCTCAGGGGGCAATCAACCAGAGACTTCTCAGGGAGCAGCAAATCGAAGACTTCTCAGGGAGCAATAAATCGAAGACCTCTCAGGGGGCAATAAACCGAAGACTTCTCAGGGAGCAGCAAACTGAAGACCTCTCAGGGGGCAATAAACCGAAGACTTCTCAGGGAACAGCAAACTGAAGACCTCTCAGGGGATAATAAACCGAAGACCTCTCAGGGAGCAATGAACTGAAGACTTCTCAGGGAGCAGCAAACTGAAGACCTCTCAGGGGGGCAATGAACTGAAGACCTCTCAGGGGGCAATGAACCGAAGACCTCTCAGGGGGCAAACGATCAATAAACCGAAGACTTCTCAGGGAGCAGCAAACTGAAGACCTCTCAGGGGGCAAATGATCAATGAACCGAAGACCTCTCAAATGGCAATGAACTGAAGACCTCTCAGGGGGCAAACAAACGATCGATGAACCAAAGACCTCTCAGGGGGCAATCAACCGAAGGGCTCACAGATAGTACCACTTCAACAAACAAAAACACACCATGGTAATAACCACCATCTCAGAATTCTCCAGTTCAGAAAGACGGCCGACTCAGGTACGCGTCTCTTTCCTTTTCTTCTTTGAGTTTAGGCTCACCTAGACACTAGTGCACTAGATTCCCCTAAACTGGGGGCAACTGTAGACACCAGGTCCTGAGTAAGCCTAGATCGAAGTTACCCAATGATGATAATTGCCTTCACAGGCTTAAAAGGTAAAAAGTGATGGTTTTCTCGTCAAATTTGCATTTTAGAGTGAAAAATTAAAAAATAATAAAAAAATATTTAAAAAATTAATTTTGAAAAATGGGGGCTTAAAATTATGATGTTTTTAGTCAATTTAAAATTTAAAAAAAATAGAAAAAAAATAAAAAAAAATTTCGGACCGCGAGTGTCGGACGCGGCAGCGCGCAGGCGCCCAGTACGCAGACGCCCAGGCGCCCAGCGCGCTGGGCGCAATTTGGCGACGCGCAGCGTCGCCAATGCCGCGCGTTGCGCGCCGCACCGTGCGCTGAGGATCGCGATTTCCGCACCTCTGCGCGCGGATTTCGCGCGGCTGCGCTGCGAGAGGCCCCGTCGCTCTATAGCGACGGGCGTACCGGCCGTCGCTACAGGGTCTGATGCCCTATTTCCCTCTTTTCAGCCTTTTTTCCGATTTTTTCACCCAAAAATCCGTTTTTTATCCCATTTTTTTGGGGTTTTTGACTTCAAATTAAATTCTAAAATATTTTTTTAGGTAATTAAATAATAAAACTTGATTTTATCATTAAAAATAAAATAATTTTGTGTTAAAATAGGTTTTTTTTCCTTAATTAAATTAGGGCAACCTATTTTATCCTATAAAGAGTTTATGATGAAATCAAAAGGGCCCCTCCACACATTTTTTAGACCTAAAATTTTCAGAATTCTTCTTCTTCTACCACTAAAATTCCAGATTTATTCCCCAACCAAAAATCAAAAAGAAAAATCAAATGTTTTATTCTTTTTCCAACATAATTTCTTCTAAACATATTTTTTAGAGGAAGTTTTGTTGTTTGATTTAACTTTTGAGACAAATAGAATAATTATTTGTTCTCAAAATTGTTTTTAATCTTTTATTTTGTGTTCAATAAAACTTTTTCATTGATTTTGTTTTGAATCTCTTTTTGATAAAAAATTGATTTTGAGACAAATAAAATAATTGTTTGTCATCAAAATCTAATTTTTATTTGATTTTCTAAAATAAAACTTCAATCAATTTTTTATGAACAAAGTGATTGATTGTTCTTGAAATCATTTTTCTTTATTTTAATCAATAAAAACTTTTTTTGATCAAAATCATTTCTTTAGGCAAAGGTATCAATTCTTTGTTCTTAAAGAATTTTTGATCATTTTTTTCATGTTTCTTGGAATAAAATTCCAACATTTTCATCATATTTCACTCTAATATTGTGAATCATCAAACAAAGAAATCGATCATCTTTTACCTTCATCGAATCCGAAACTCTGAGGGTAAACATTCTGGGCTTGTTTTTATTATTTCTTTCGGTTCACATCTAATTTATTTATGTATATTTTATTTTATTGTTTTCATTTATTTTATTTTATTATTTATTTCAGATTTGATTTATTTAATTTGTTTATATATATGATTTTTATTTACATAAATATTGATTGTTTATTATTTTTAACTTGTAATTAATTTATTTCACTTTAATTCATCATTATTTTTAACATGTAATTAATAAATTCATTTTAATTGATCTTTTTGCCATGTAAATGGTTTATATCATTTGTGAACATATTTAATTAATCATATTGTTCATTTAATTGTTTTCATCATTCTTTAATTGTTTTCATTTATTATTCTATTCTTTATCATTTTATATATTCTTTGATTCGTTTATATTCATCATTATTTTCATCATGTGTATATTTTCATGTACTAATTAATTAACATGTTTTATTTTATTTTCATCACATCATTTAATCATTTGTCATACATAATGCATGTTTCTCATTTTATTTTGGTTTGTTAACATTTTGATCCAATTATCATTCTTTTCATACCATCTTATTTTATTTTAATTTGTTATTCATTATTTTGTATGTTTAATTGATTTAATTACTAACATTATTTTATTTGTATTTTGTTTTATGTCTAAACTCATTTTTCGCTTGGGCGTTTTTGCGAGCACATCGGGAGGTCCAAAAAGGCTCGTTTGGTTCATATATTTATTTTCTTTATTTGTAATATTTTATTTAATTTTGCCATATAATTTTCTTGTAAAATTATTTATTTAGGCTCGCTAGAAAGAAAATCACAAAAACGTTTCTATTAATTAACTTGACATTTTTTTTTCTAAATAAAAGGGGACCAATGTCCTAGCTTTTTCATACCCAAATAAATCATCACATCAAAACTGTTTCATAATAAATATGCATGCGAGGACCAATGTTCTCACTATTAATGAATAACCCGTATTATGCATGCATTTCACCTTTATAAATGGGAGTTGTATTCCGCTCCTAGTGTTATTGTAATTTGTTTTGAATGCTTTATTTTGGATTTTGCTTACATTTACCGCTTTTGATATGAATGATTGCGCCTTTAATTTAAATTGCATTGTGTGGAAAGTTGATGAAACAATGAATTCAAAACTTAATTATAATATTAATCAAGGTATAAATAAATGAGAAGTCCCGAACCAGGTATGGTCTTTGGGCTCAAGAGGCTAGAGGTTTACCCTCCAAGACACCTCTTGTGTCACGAGGCTTTAGCGTTAATCCTAGGCTCCTTAGGGCGAGAGGTTTACCTTTTCCCTTTGGCTGGCCCAAAATGGATACTAAGCGCAGTCTTAGGCTCTCCGAGGCGAGAAAAACTTTCCCAATGTTCTATTGGGTGGCGACTCCATGAAACCTCCTTGTTGCTCAACATAGACGCACTTGCGATTTATTGCAAGCTGTCAACGGACCCACAAATGCCCCAATCGCCCACGTGCGGGCGGCCGCGGGGATCCGGCGCGCGTCACAAAGCGATATTTTGGAGGCCCCATCCCAATAGAACATTGCGATGGTCCTCTAACCTCATTAAGCCTAAGACCAGAGAAGGTTCGGGACTTCCCATTTATTCATACCTTGGTTGAAGTATAATTGAGTTTTGAATTTAATGTTTCATCCCATTTCTCATTCAATTTAATGCAGTTAATTAAAGCACAAGTTGGCCATATAAGGAAACCGATAAAAAGGAGCAAAGATAAGATAAGATAAATGAAAATCCAATAAAGTACAACAAAACTAGGGTGGAATGCAACCCCTATTGTAAATATCATAAGGATCATACATAAATCAGGATATTCATTGAGCATGAGGACATTGGTCCCTGCTTGCATACTTACAAAAAAAAATGATTTTAAGGTGTTAATTTTATTTAATGAAAGAAATAGGACATTAGTCCCTAATTTATTAACGAAAATCCCAATTCAATTACTATAAATATTTTAGCCATTTTCATATGTTAGCAGAATAAAATAACATTTACAATAATAATATGTGAGATAAAAAAAGATAAAGGTAAGAGAATAAACCCGAGTGAAGATTCTCAAATCACTATGGTGTCCTCCATTTTTATAACCCAAATCCACCAAACAAATCAATAAAACTCACAAAAATAAGAATCATGTTAGTGCCATGATTAACATAAAATAAAAGACGAAAAATAAATTATGTAAAAAAAATCCATGAAAAATTATCACAAAAATAATAAGAAAATAAATGGTGAAAGAAAGGGAGGAAATTGAGAAGGAGAGGCCCAAGGAAGGCCCATGGCACGCGAGTGATGGGCATCCCTAGGCTGACCGATGGGTGGAGGCAGAAAGCCTCGATGGCCCGTCGCTCGGATGAGCGATGGCCGTCGGTGGATCCTCTGCCCGTCGGTCACTCCAGACCCAGAAAAATGCAGTATCACAAGCAGAAAATCATTTTATTTTACATAAAATAAGATTTTATGTGTAAAATCAGAATGAAATTATTAAAAGCGAAGGAGATCAATCGAGAATGTTTACCCTTGGGATTTTACCTTTAAAGGTGAATGTCGCGTGGTTTCTGTTCCTCGAGTTGTACAAGGATTAATCCATGATGTGTGTGTGACGTGCGCCGAACCTTGTGTCCTCCCGAGAGCCCGCTTTAAGGCGATCAGGAGAGGTTCATTAAACTTGTAAGGTATTTACAAGTGCGTCTATTTTGGGCAACAATGAGGTTTCTTGGAGTCGCCACCCAATAGAACATTGGGAAGGGTCGTCTAGCCCCAACGAGCCTAAGACGGCGCATACATATCCATCCTGGGCTAGCCAGAGAGATCTTGGAGGCCTCTGCCTCTACCCCCTGGAGCCTAGGATTGTAAATTTCAGTCTTTTGGTGAGACTCAAGAGGTGTCTTGGAAGTCCTAGACCTCTCGCCTCATTGAGCCCCAAAGACCAGAGTGAGTTCGGGACTTCTCATTTATTTGTACCTTGATCAATATTATGATTAAGTTTTGAATTTATTGTTTCACCAACTTTCCACACGATGCATTTAATTAAGGCGCAATTATTCACATCAAAAGTAATAGGTAAAGTATTATTAAAATAAATATTCTCAAAATAAATTACAATAAAACTAGGGGCGAAATACAACCCCCATTGTAGATAAAATACAAATCATGCATAAATCGGGATATTCATTAATGATGAGGACATTGGTCCTTGCATGCATATTTATTATAAAACACTTTTGATGTGACGAATTTATTTTGGATAGAGAAAATTGAGACATTGGTCCCATTTTTATTTAGGAAAAACTCCAAATTAATTAATAAAAATGCTTTGTGATTTTTTTTCTCTAGCGCCTAAAATAAACAAATTTATAGAAAAAATACATAGCAAAATAAATGGAAAAGAAAAATGAATAAAATATCACAAATAAAGCAAATAAATACTTGATCCCAAATGAGCCTTCTGAATCTTCCCGTGTGCTCGCAAAAATGCCCAAGAAGGAAAATGAGATGTGAAATAAAAATAAAACACAAATAGAATAATGTTAGTAATTGAATCAATTAAAATCAATTAAATATAAAAATAAATGATAAAATAAAATAAAATGAGATAAAACGAAATGATATCAAAATAACAAATGAATTAACATGTTTACAATTTAAAATAAATGAGAAAAATGTGTTATGAACAACAAATGGATTAAAAGATGCAATTGGAATAAAATACAACATGTTAATTAAGGTGTAAAAATATGAACATGATAATAGTGAAAATGAATAAGTGAACAAAATATTAAACATATGATAATGACAATGGAAAAGAATAAAAAATGATTAAATAAATGACATGATTCATTAAATATGTTCACAAATGATATAAACCATTTACATGGCAAAAAGATCAATCAAAATGAATTAATTTAATTATATGTTAAAAATAATGATGAATGAATTAATTGAATTACATGTTAAGAATAATGATGAATGAATTAATTTAATTACATGTTAAAAATAAAAGAAATCAATATTCACATGAATAAAATAAATGAATGAGAATAATAATAAAAATATACATGGTAAAAAATTAAACGTAAACAAAATAAATGAATGAATAACTGAAAATAATAAGAATGAACATGAATAAATTAAATATGAACAAAAAGAATAAGAAGAACAAGCCCGGAATGTTTACCCTCAGAGTTTCAGATGGTAAAAAGATGATTGATTTCCTTGTTCTTGATTTGCAAGATTAGAATTGAATAATAAAAATATTGGAATTTCATTCCAAGAAAAAAAGAAAATCAACAATTCTTTAAAAACAAAGAATTAATTTGTTTGCCAAAAGAATAATTTTTATTGATTAAAAGAATGAAAATAATGTCAAGAATAAACAATTATTTTGTTTGTTCCAAAAAAAATCATTTATGAGAAAAAAATTATTTTTTTAGAAAATCAAATGAAAAAATCGATTTTAGGAACAAACAATTATTTGTTTTGCCCCCAAAATCCATTGTTCATCAAAAAGAGATTCAAAATAATAAAAAAAAAACCTTGAAAAAGTTTTAATTGAAAACAAATAACAAGTTAAAAATGAATTTTGAGAGCAAATATTTGATTGATTTCTCTCAAAAAAAATCCATCAACAAAATTCCATCCAAAAAATATGTTTTTGAAGGAATTATGTTGGAAAAAAGAGAAGAACAATAACTATCTTTGTTATTTTTTTGTTGGGGAAAGAAATCTGGAAAATTCCTAGAGAAATTAAAAAGAAGAAAAGAATCCCCAAAAGAATTCCCCCTTTAGGTTTTCATCTCATTCTTTTTATATGAAAAAATAGGAAAAAATAAAATAATTAAAAGGATAAAATTTAATTAAATCAGATATTACCTATTTTAATTTTTAAAAATGGAAAAAATCCCTTAAAACCTTGAAAAAAGGGATAAAAAACTGACTTTTAGGTCCAAAAATCGGAAAAAAGGGGTATCAGACCTTATAACGACGGCCAGGAGTTGGGACGCTAGTCGCTATATAGGGACGGGCGTTGAAGCGGCAGCCTCTCGTGCACGAAGTGCGCGCGCCAGCGCAATGGGCGGCACGCAGTGCGTGCAATGCTGCGCGCGCTTTTAGCGACGTGCAGCATTAGTGACGCTGCGCGTCGCCCTTGCGCACGTAGCGCTCTGGGCGCTCGGGAGCTGGGCGCCAGCGCGCTGCCGCGCCCGACGCTCGTGATTCGACTTTTTTTTTTTAAATTTTAAATTGACTAAAAATACTATAATTTTAAGCCCCCATTTTTCAAAACTAATTTTTTATTATTTTTCAAATTTTCACTCCAAAATGCAAATTTTACAAGGAAATAATCATTTTTAACCTTTTTGCCTGTGAAAAGGCGTCTTATCATCATTGGGTAACTCTGATCTGGGCTACCTCAGGACTCGGTGTTTATAGTGTGGTTTCAGAAGATTTTTGGATTATGAAAATCGTGTTTCGAAGACAAATCAAGAGAAAAAAATTATTTTTTTTTCTCGACATTTTGATAGCAGTTATGAATGCTAAAATGGCTAGATCAGATAGAAATAAATTAATGTCATTCCCTCGGATTCGCCTTAATTCAGAGAATATTTGATGACAATTTTTTCAAAAAACTGAAAGCAAGAAAACTTTTGTAGGAATTGCTAAATACTCTCTTTTTTTTTTCAAGGCTGGTAACCCCGAACAATGAGCCTCCATTTCCTATTTATAGGTTTAGGAAATTAATTCAAATAAATTCAAATTTAGAATTTAAATTTGGAAAAGATTTCTGAAATCAAAATCAAAACCGAATGATTTACAGAATATTCTCAAAATCAAATCCAAGATTTAAAAATATTTGAAAAGATTTTAAAGATTTTAAAAAGATTTAGGAAATATTTTGGAAATCTTGGGAGATATCTAAAAAATATGGAAAATCTCGCCCAAATAACATCGGATCATCGACCGAGGGACATCGGTAGAGTACCGACGGGCATCGCTGATGGCGGCACGCTTGGTCTTTTGGTCGGCGGACCCCTCATGAGAGATGGAAGCCGAGAGACAGCCATCTCTCGCGAGAAGCGGGCATCTCTCACACGGGCAATGGGCATCACTCAACGCGAGAGACGATTTTTGCAAGTGAGTGACAGCCGGCGCTCATCGAGAGAGACAGGTCTCTCACGCGAGCGATGGGCATCGCTCCCGCGAATAGATGGGCTCTGCAACTGAGCGACAGCCGACGCTCGTAGCGAGAGACGGGTCTCTCACGCGAGCAATGGACGTCACTCCCACGAGAGACGGGTCTATTCCGCGTGAGGGGTAGGCGCCGCTCATGCGAGAGGCAGGCCATACAATGACAGGTGTCCGTCCTACTGACGGTATACCTGTCGATGGAGGAAAATCTACTTTTTAAAATATGAACTCCTCCTGATTCCCCAAAATCTCCTATTACCGAGAAAAATCCTCAATCCTTGTAAAACTAGAGAATGAAAACTCACAACTTTCATCCATTTGTCTGAAAACAGACATTGATCTCTTCATCAAGTAATTCTAATCTGGACTACCTCAGGACCCGGTGTATACAGGCCCCAAGCAACAATTTCATTATTGCATGTCTTTCACGCGTTCATTTAGTCCAATTTGGTTCCAAAATTCGGTTAGATGGAGACAAGTTCACAAGTCCATTTTCTTTTTACCATTATTTGTTCATACATGTTCATACAAACAGGCAGAATTTATTCCTACATCTAGACAATATAGACTAGTTATGCATTTTACATGCAAATTACTTAAAAAGAAAAGAAAAGAGTAGAAAAATATAACAAACTAACCTAGTGGGTGACGAATTGCACCGAAAAAAAAATTGACGAAGTGCAAAAAGAATTGGTCCCAAGTGTGTGTGATGATGTAAGGATCATTTTGGCGCAAGTGGTGCGCAAAATGGATCAAAAATGAGAGAGAAAAGGGCAAAAAAAGCAGGGAGGGCGTCGGTTTGCAAAGAAGGAGGGAAAAAGAAAAAGAAAGAACTGAAAGGGCATCATTGGATGCCCCTATTATATTTTTTCAAGATCGACGGGTAGCCCGTCTAAACACCGAGCGACGAGTATCCCGTCGGTCGTTAAAAAATCCATTTTTGCTTCTTTGTTTCCACCCTTCATTAATTAGTTAATTAATAACTAATTAATTAACTAATTAATGCCCCCCTTTTTTATTTTTATTTTTTTTCCAGATTTGGCTACAGGAGAAATTGCAGCTTTTATTGAAACCTCCTCCCAAGGCGATTGCCCAAGATTCACCGAGGCGTTTCTTACCTCAGCAGAGATTGTATGCTTTTGCCTCTTTCAACGAGGGTGTTACCAGGTTCAGTGAGATGGCAGATGAGGACATCAGTTTTATGAGAGCCTGGCTTGATGTTACTGCTGTGACCACTGACGGTTCCTCTGGATGTGTTCCAGTATGCGGGCTACAGGAGGCAACTTTCAATATCACTGTCTGTTGCACCCAACAATTTGGGGTAACTCAAGACATCTTGAGGCTCCCTTTAGCCTTCTAGGGCGGCGTTTTATCTCCAGCCTTCACATATAGATATCACTCCCTCTGGGTAAGGCTGCCAGTGAAGAGTATCCCATCTTCTATCAGAGATTACTCTACTATTTCTACCAGCGCTTACAAGAGATGGGTGCTTAGCCCTGCCGTCGACAATCGGACCCATCAGCTCAAGCATCTGGCCGGCGAGAGTAGTAATAGAGTATAGTTCAGATTTGCACGCATTTTGAGCAATGTTTTCTCTTTTTAAACTGAACTAGAAAATAATGAAAATGAATAAATTCAGTTTTGTTTCCTTTTGCAAAATTGTGGACATTTCAGTATGATTTCACTATACATGGTCACCATTTAGCATCAATTCAAAATGCAAAACTACGTTCATTCCTGGAACAGATCTTGATAGCATCAAACTCCTATTACCAATCAGCCCTCTCGAGTTTTCTTGATTGGACATTTTCTCTCAAGCCACTAATTTTTGCCCAGGATGCTTTTTTTTTTTTCGGTTTTTACCCTTACGAGGCGCCCAATTTTAGCAAGGCCGCCTTTTTTTTGGTTTTTGACCCATGGGGCTTTTATTATCTTCTTTTGATTTTTAGCCTTTATCCATGGAACCTCTTGAGTCTATCAATATTGATCGGCTCCTTGAACTCATTGCCATCGTTATCTGCTAGAAGTGTCGCTCCTTTTGACAACAGCTTTTTGAAGATGAAAGGTCCTTCCCATGTCGGTCTGAACTTACCCCTCATGTCTGGTGCCCCTGGTCTCATTTGCTTGAAGACTAAATCTCCTTCCTTCAAAGGGTGTTTCTTGACCTTCTTTTCGAATGACTTGGCAAGCCTTTTTTGATAAATCTGATTGTGATAATAGGCTCTCATCCAGCATATTCAGATGTTGCAATTGCTGTTGTGCCCATTCAGCCTCTGGAATTCGAGACTCCATAACGACCCTCAATGACTTGAGCTCTATTTCAACCAGCAATACCGCTTCCGTCCCATACACTAAAGAATACGACGTGGCTCCTGTACAAATCCTGACGGTAGTTCTATAACCCTAAAGTGCAAAAGGCAATTTTTTCGCCTAATCTTTATAGTTCTGAACCATTTTGGCCAGGATTTTCTTGACATACTTGTTAGCGGCCTCTACTACCCCATTGGCTTGCGAGCGATACAGAGAGGATTTGTGATGCTCGATGCCGTATTTTTGAAGCAACTTCTTAGTCTCAGCCATAAACTGGACACCATTGTCAGACACAACGTGATGTGGGAGACCGTATCTGCATATCAGGTTCTTTTCAATGAACCTAACCATATCCCAAGCATCGACTTTCTTAAAAGACTCAGCCTCCACCCACTTAGTAAAATAGTCGATAGCGACTATGATGAATCTATGTCCATTAGAGGCCGTAGGGCGTATCTCTCTGGTAATGTCTATTCCCCAAGCTGCAAACGACCAGGGTGACATCAAATTGTGCAATTCTGAAATCGACAAGTGCCTCAAGTCCGCGTATTGCTGACACAACTGATATTACTTTACATGCTTTGAGCAGTCCGTATCCATGGTAAGCCAGTAGAACCCTTGTCTCATGATTTTCTTAGACAACATCAAACCATTCATGTGGGCCCCACAAATCCCAGCATGAGTTTCCTCTATTACTCTTTCGACCTCTTTCTCATCCAGACACCTTAATTGAACACCATCAACCTGTCATTTATACAACACCCCATCAATGCAGATAAACTGAGTAGATAACTTGTGGATCAACCTATGGTCTTTTTCGGTGGCCTCTTCTGGGAGCATTGTGTTCTCTAGGTAATTCTTAATATCGTGATACCATGACTTTCTGTCCACAACTTCCATTTCCATGACAGGATTGGACTCAAAACTAGGCCTCTCAGAAGTAGAAATCAACATCGACTTTATAACTATCCCCTTTGGGTTATCCCATATCGACACTAAAGTTACAAGTGCATCGGCCAATTGATTTTTGTCCCTCGGAACAAAGTGGAAGGTGCATACTTCAAATTGATTGCTAAGCTCCCTTAAGTGTTTCACATATGGTATCAGCCGTTCTTCCTTAACAGCCCATTTGCCTCGAATATGATTGACTACTAACGACGAATCTCCGAATACCTCTATGCTCTTTGCCCCCAAGGCTATTAAGGCTTCTAATCCTAAAGTGCAAGCTTCGTATTCGGCTTCATTATTAGTGGCCTTATATCTCAATTTCTTAGCTAATGGGAGTTTTTTATCATCCGGGGTTGTTAGAATGATTCCTACTCCTGCTCCCTTACTGTTTACCACCCCGTCAAAGTGTAATTGCCAACCTTGTACCGTAATAGCTGCCACATCTTCATATGGGAAATTGAACTCATACGACTCTCCTTGAATAGGGTGTTCAGCTAGAAATTATGCTACTGCTCGCCCTTAATGGTCTTCTGGGTGATGTATTCAACATCGAATTCTTGTAATAGCAACAACCATATCCCCATTTTCCATAACAAAGATGGAGCCTCTTGTAGGTATCTAAGAGGGTTTTGTTTCGCTACTGCTTGTACCTTGTAAGAGTGGAAATAGTGTCTCATCTTCTTGGACGCCCAGATTACCGCGAGGCAAATCTTTTCTACTTCTGCATACTTGACCTCATAGGAGAGGAACTTCTTACTGAGGTAATAGACTGCAAACTCCACCCCGAACTCGTCCTCCTGATCCATCATGGTGCTTACAAAGCTATCTTCTATAGCTAAATATAGAATAACTGGCTTGACTGGTTGCGGTGGTCTCAGAACCGGGGGATTCAACAAATATTCCCTGATGATATTAAAAGCTATCTGGCAAACACTACAGGTTGGTCTTTTCTGAGCAATTTGAAATTCGGCTCGCAAATGGAAGTAAGCTTGGCGATAAGCCTGCTGACATACTGCAACTTACCTATGAAACTTCTAACATCCTTTTCTTTTTGGGGTACTGGCATCTCTTTGATGGCCTTGATCTTATCCGGGTCGATCTCAATCCCTCTCTAGCTGACTACATATCCTAACAGTTTCCTTGAAGTGACACTGAAGATGCATTTCTTGGGGTTCAATCATAGGTTATACTTATTGATCCTTTGGAAGAACTTCTCTAAGGCTTCAAAGTGACCTTCCTTGGTGGCTGACTTGATCATCATGTCATCCACGTACACTTTTACCTCCTTATTGATCAAGTCATCTAGGATCCTTATTGCCATTCTTTGATAAGTTGCGCCTGCATTCTTCAAACCGAATGGCATCACGCTATAAGCAAATGTCCTCCACTCAGTGATGAAGGTTGTCTTCATTCGATCAACTATCTTGTTAAGAATCTGATTATAGCCTGTGTAACCATCCATGAAACTATACATCATGCAAGCAGCTGCACTGTCTACTAACACATCGATGTGAGGCAGCAGAAAGTCATCTTTCGGACAAGCTTTGTTCAGTTCTCGATAGTCCACACATATGCGTACCTTTCCATTGTTCTTGGATACTGGGATGACATTGGCCAACTAGGTTGGATACTGTACTTCAATCAAGAACTTGGCCTTAATCTGTTTATGAATTTCCTCTTTCACTTTCTCTGCCCATTCTGGCCTGAGCCTCCTAAGCTTTTGCTTGACTGGCTTATGGTCTGGGTATGTTGGGATGGCGTGTTCTGTGATTTTGCGATCTACTCCTGGCATATCTTCATAGGTCCAGGCAAAGAGGTTTTTTATGTTTTCTTAAAATTCTCTCAAATTTTTCTCTCTCTTCAGGAGTTACGTTAGATGCTATCAAGATTTCTTTCGAGTTTTCCGAAGTTTCCAGATTAAATGGAGTAGCATCAGTTGAATCAATGTCAAATATAAATGAATCGCGATCATGATTATACATAACGAAATCATCTGAAACATCACACAAGTAAGCAAAATTGTTCATATTATTAATAGAACTGGAAATGTCATCAACATTATTGAAAAGTTCAGGTGCAAAAAGAAAATCTAAACTATCTTCTTCTTCTTTTTTTGCCGATGCAGATGTTACAGTCGACGGCTTTGAATCGAACTGACATTTTGGAGGCACTGTAGCAACCCCCTGTGTGACTTCACTCTACCTCTCTGTAGCTTCGTCCTCCATCCTCGCTTTCCCTTTCACTTGGGCAGTCATCAATTTCTCAGTAATGATCTCCTTGAGTGCTTCGTGGTCCCAAACTATCTCCTTGGTCATGATCTCCTCATCCCAAAAACCCTATGCTAGCTTGATCAATCCAATATCCCAATCAAAGACATCATTGAAGACCTTAAAACTCGGCACAATTCTTCCATCGACCCACTGCGGTTCTGCTTCCCCCATGTAGGCACATGCTGAAGTTGCTGGAATAAAACTCGCCTTGATATGGGGATCTTGTCTATTGACTTCGTTCCCTTCTTAATAGCTCCTTTATATCCCAGGCCCCTCCTATCCTTCTGGCCTCTAGTAGTGATGGCTAACAGCAGTCCTTGCGAGTTTTTACCCAAACCCTCACTAGGGAGGAAAGACATCTTCTTTATCATGTTTACTACTTGATGGCTTGCTTTAATGTGTTCTTCCCCATCTATCATGGCGACATGAAACCCGCTGAAGGGATGTCTTGCAATTTCCAGCACTGAGACCTGATTCTCCCTCGCGGCTCTTATTGTAACCACCTGTCCCTCGTGGGGAATCTTGGCCATCTGTGTGAAGTGGAGGGT
Organism: Excoecaria cochinchinensis; assembly: GCA_947683425.1. Taxonomy (NCBI): domain Eukaryota; kingdom Viridiplantae; phylum Streptophyta; class Magnoliopsida; order Malpighiales; family Euphorbiaceae; genus Excoecaria; species Excoecaria cochinchinensis. The sequence goes on along the minus strand of CANTUQ010000146.1, from coordinate 32,429,743 downwards.
ACCTCTCCCAGCTTATGGAACCAGGGCCTGCCTAAGAGGGCTGAGAAATTGGCAAGAATGGGTAGGACCACAAATTCTACCTCAGTTTCAACTGGCCCCGTCTTGACTATCGTTTTAAATGTCCCTGATGCCAGCCTCCGAGAATTGTCATAAGCCATGATCGTCAAATCAAACTTAGTCAACATATCTTCTATTACTCCGAAAGCTGCCAACACCACCAGTGGGCATACATTGATTGATGAACCATCGTACACCATGACACATGCTATGTGTTTCTGATTAATCTGAGCCCTTATGTATAGGGGGCGATTATGATTGCGGCCTTCTGCCGGCAGGTCAACACTTGAAAATACTACATTTTCTCCAGGGACCCCCCTTAACTACATGTAGCAACTATGTAGGTGAGATGGTTGTGGCCACTGTGGTCTCGCATAAAGCCTCCACTAACTTCTGCCTATGCGAGGGAGACTGTCTTAATAAATCCCAGATACAAATTTGAGCCAGCATATTTTTTAGCTGCTTTATTATCAGATCCTCCTCAGCTCTTTTTCCTTTTAACTTACCACGAGACCTTATGGCCAATCAACTTCCGGAACTACCCTTCCACTTCGGGTCACGGCTCTGAACTTCTTCTCCCCTTTTTCCTCCTCTTCCTCATCCAAACCCCATTGGTCGGGAAATCTTTCAACTTCTAAATTTTGAATTTTATCTCCACTTTCATCAATGGACTAGCAATCGATCGTTGCCATGGGACTCCCTTTTTCACTTGCCTCATGAAGGCGCGTGATAGCAACGTTGGCATCAATGCCGTATACATCTTTTAACACAAACCACTCGGGCAAAATAGACGCAATCATGAACATTGGCAGGGGCACATTATTATACTCGAGCTTTTTTGGTTCCCTATTTTCTCTGGATCTGTGATCTGTTTGGAGTCGATCAGATCCTTGATTGCATCCCTTAGTGCCTTGTAATCATCAGTTAGATGCCCGGTGTGCTGGTGATATGCATAGTACTCATCGTCACTGTGCCCTAGTTGCCCTTGTATCCTGGCTGGTCGAGGCGATAAAGGCTACAGTTTTCCCTCCTTCATTAACCTCCTAAGCACCTATGAGAGAGACCTCCCCAGATTAGAGAAATGCCTTGGAGCAGTATTTGTGGTTGAAACCTCAGCCGTCTTTCTTGCGCCACTGCTGGAGCTTGCTTGCCTACTCGCCCCCTAACTGCTACTACCCTTCTTGGCATAACCCTCATTGCTTGCTCTTCTTACGAGGTATTAACCCTCAGCCTTGATGGCAATATCCTTTAGCGATTCCCAATCATTCAGACCTTTCATCTTCAGCCCATCCTTTAGATACGGGCTAGCATTCTTGATGAAAAGCCAAATCTGATCCTGAGTATCTGGCTTTCTCTTCATCTCTATCACTCGATTTCTCCATCGAGTCAGATACTTATAAAATGACTTACCGGACTTCAGTTATAGTAATTCCAAGTCCTTCAGGGTCACCTCTATCCTCGTGCTGTAGTCATATTACCTAAGGAACTCTTCTGTTAATAGATCCCAATCTTCCTTAGTCCTCCAATCTAAACCATGGTACCAATCCACTGCCAGGCCAGTTAAGCTCAAATAGAAGTATTCTATCTTATTCCTCTTCGTCAAAGTAGTACCCTTCATTACCAATGAGTACTGCTTTATGTGGGCGGTAGGATCAGAAGTGCCATCAAACTTTGGGACGTCTGGCATTTTGAAGTTCATAGGGATCATATCCTCTCCTTCTAACTCTTTGTCTTCAGGGTTTATCCCTCACCCTCTAGTCAACATTCTCGACATTGCCTCGAATTTCTCCTCTATCTTTTTCCAGATGGCCTCTTCAGTCTGAGGCACCTTTCCCCTTACTGATGCCGGTTCCTCATATTCATCCTCTTCCCAACCCTCATCCATCCTACGGGCAGGCCCTCTTCTCTATCCTGCCAACATATTGGACCTTAAGTCCACTGGTGGTGGGCAAACCCCTTCTTGTGGGTCCTCTCTGACCTCCTCCTGTTCATTTTGTCTTATAGGAGGAGGAGCTGGGTTCTGTGGTGCGGCAGGCTGGGCCATTATTGCCAACATGGCCATCATTCGGTTCTCGAACTCCTCAAATCATCTATCCACCTCCTCGGCTATCATGGCCCTGGTGGTGTCTGTCCCTCTTGGTCAGTTAGCTATTTCACTGTGCAAAGAAAATTGAGAGGAGGTAGCGTGACTGCTTTCTGAGATTGTGTCCGAGTACTATACCCTTTCCAGTAGTTCAAAGGAAGAGTTTCTGCGTAGCCTCCCTTGGGGACCTCTTGACCACTTGGGTAGATCTGTGATGGCTGTAAAACACATCAGGTTAGGATGATGCATGAATGTCATAAGATGCATGATCCTGCTATGCAACATCCACAATCACATGCAAGCATATAGATCCCTCCAACCTTATCACTCCCGTACACGAGGTCATAGTGTCTTTCCTAGGTGGGCTTGGTCCATGGGTTAACAGGGAACCCAATGGACGCGTATGGTGTACTGTGGAAAATCGAAATCATAACATCTCTTAACTAATGTGCATACGTATGGGTTTTGATCATTGTGTATTTAGGCAGTCCGAATAAATTGACATGGGCCTATCAGGGCATGAAAGCCTTTGATTGGGTGACCAACCAATCTATTTGGGTTTGTCCAATACATAATGATCCATACATCAAGCAAGGCATTACGGTTCATACCACCTAGGGGAAGTATCTATTTCCATTACATGAGCTTTGGCCAGGGTGATGATACTTTAGGTCTACCCAAGCATGGTCCTTGCCAATGGGTCTAGCTCATCACGAGCGTAATGACCGGTCGGGTCTCTATTTAATATACCAAATGTTACGAGACTCGAGCTGGTGATTATCCATGACACTTCCCTACATTGAGTGAACATAGGGTCGTACTTTGGGAATGCACCAGGGCTGATAGAGGGTGCAAACTAGCATAGATCTAAGGCTCTAGTGATATGCAATGCAATTTCGAAAAGGAATGAAATTTTTAAATTAAAACTCGATTATATGTTTTAACTAAGGTACTTTCGAAGCGAAGTCTCGAGTAGTCCCCAGTGGAGTTGCCACTATGATGCGCGTCGAACCCCTCGAGTGCCTCGAAAGCCCTCTTTTAGGGCGTTCAGGAGAGATTCATGGGACTTGTAAGAGATTTACAAGGGTGTCTATTTTGGGCAACAAGGAGGTATTTTAGAGTCGCCAGCCAATAGAACATTGGGATAGGTCGTCTAGCCTCATTGAGCCTAAGACAGCACATGCGTGTCTATTTTGAGCAATCGGAGATATTTTGGACACCTCCTCCCAATAGAACATTCGGAGGATCGTCTAATCTCGTGAAGCCTAAGATGATGCATATACGTCTATTTTGGGCAAGCCATAGATATTTTTGACACCTCTTTCCAATAGAACACTGAAAAGATTATCTAATCTCATGAAGTCTAAGACTATGCAAATTGGGCCTATTTTTTGCAAAAAGAGATATTTTGGAGACCCCACCCCAATATGACATTGAGATGGTCCTCTAACCTCGTTGAGCCTAAGACAAGAGAAGGTTCAAGACTTTCCATTTATTAATACCTTGATTAAGTTATAATTGAGTTTTGAATTTAAGATTTCATTCCTTTTTTAATACAACTTAATGCATTAATTAAAGCGCGGATCATTCACGTAATAAAAGTGATAAATGAAAGCAGTAAAGAAACAAAATAGAATAAATAAAAATCCAATAAATTACAACAAAACTAGGGGCAAAATACAACCCCCATTGTAAATAGCATGTGAATCATACATCAAGCGGGATATTCGTTAAGGATGAGGACATTGGTCCTCGCATGCATATTTACAAAAATAATTTTGAAGCTTCAATTTTATTTGATAAAAATTAGGACATTGGTCTTATTTTATTAGTAAAAGTTCCAACTTAATTAATACAAATATTTTGGGGTCAATTTCACTCATGGTCACTCAACTTATCACTTATCGCGCAAAAGTAACCGACTTTTTTTTTCTTACTTAAATGTCACTGAACTTTTAACATTATTGCACAAACGTCATGTTGACCGGAATCCGGCGACGATCCTTGTCGGATTGATGACTTTTTTGCAAAAATGTTAAAAGTTCAGTAACATTTAAGTTGAAAAAAAAAGTTAATTACTTTTGCGAGATAAATGATAAGTCTAGTAACCGTGAGTGAAATTAATTTAAATGTAGTATTTGTTGAACTTATCAATCCGGCAAGAGTCGTCGCCAGATTCCGGTCAATATGACTTTTGTGCAATAATGTTAAAAATTCGGTGACATTTAAGTAAGAAAAAAAAAGTCGGTTACTTTTGTGCGATAAGTGATAAGTTGAGTCACCATGGGTGAAATCAACCCAAATATTTTGCTCATCGCGGTATCCTCCATTTTTAATAATCCTAAGGCCAATAAAGAAACAATAAAACTCACAAAAACAAAAGTCATGTTAGTGCGACAATTAAAATAAAATAAGCATGAAAAGTAAATAAAGGAAAAGAATATGTGAAAAATTATCATAAAAATAGGAAAGAAAAGAATAAGGAACAAAAGAAAGAAAATGAAGAAAATGGAGGAGGAAGGCCTAGGGACAGCCCATATCGCGCAAGCGACGGGCATCCTTGGGTCGACCGACGGGTAAAGGCAGTAATCCTCGATGGCCCGTCGCTTGGCTAAGCAACGGCCATCGGTGGAGGCTCTGCCTGTCGGTCGTCCCAAACCCAAAACAATAAAGAAAATCAAATGAAAAACTATTTTATTTTGAATAAAATGGGATCTTAAGTGTAAAATCAATATAGAGGATTAAATGCAAGAGAGGTTGATCCAGAATGCTTACCCTCAGAATATTACCTTCGAAGATGAGTGTCGCGTGATTTTTGTCCCTTGAATTCTACAAGTATTATTCTGTGATGTGTAATTTCAGGAGATTTTTGACTGTAAAATCATGCTTTTTGAAAACAAATCAAGACAAGAAAATTATATTTTTCCTTCTTGATGTTTTAGTAGCAATTATGAATGCTAAAAATGGCTGGATCGGATAGAAATGAATTACTCTCATTCCCTCAGATTCGCCTTGATTTGAAGAATATTTGATGAAAAAATAAAGAACTTTTTGTGAGAAAACTTTATGTTTCCTAGAAATCGCTCTCCCCTGAATAATGAGCCTCAATCCCCTATTTATAGGTTAAGGAAAATAATTCAAGTAAATTCAAATTTGGAATTTAAATTTGAAAAAGATTTCTGAAAACAGAATTAAATCCAAATGATTTGCAGAATATTCTTAAAATTAAATCCAGGATTTGAAAAATTTGGAAGATGTAGCAGATCTTGGAAATATATTTGAAAGGATTTGGAAAATATTGGAAAATCTTTGAAAATCATTGGAAATATATTTGAAAATATATGAAAATCTAAAAAATCCCGTCCAATCTTACATCAGATCAACGATCGACGGGCGTCGGTGGAGAACTGACGGGCATCGGTCACGGGGGCACTCTCGGTCTTTTGAGCGGCGGACCACTACATGAGAGGCGGGTGCCGAGGGACAGCCGTTGCTCACGAGAGGTAGGCATCTCTCACATGAGCGACGGGCATCTCTCAACAAGAGAAAGGGTCTGTCGCATTCAACCCACAACCATCGCTTGCCGCAAGAGATGGTTTGTTGTACCATCGCTCGCCGCAAGACACGGGCCATTCACGCGAGCGACGGACATCACTTTCGGGAGAGATGGGCCCGTCCCGTGCGAGCAACAAGTGTTGTTCGCGCGAGGGAGGCCATCCTTTGGAACGAGCGACGGGCATCTCTCATAACGATGGGAATCTCGTTGGTGACCTAAAACCAATATTTTCCCATGGCAACTCCTCCTAACGCACAGAAATCTCCTATAAAAAAAAATCTTCAATCCTTGTAAATCCGAAGAGTGAAAGCTCGTAACTTTCATCCGTTTGGCCAAAAATGGGCACTGATGTCTTCATCGGGTAACTCTGATCTGGACTGCTGGTAGGAGCTTAATTGAGGTATAATTTAGTATATGTTTTGCATGAGTTTATGAAATTAATTATGCAATGGTGTGTATATTTGATGTCAAATGTGTTAGTATATATGTATATGTGTTAGTTTGTGTGTTTGTTGTGTTTGCAGGTTTATTTAAGTATAAAAGTGTGAATATAAGCATAATCTGTGAAGGAGGGGCTTTATTGGAGAAGTGGAGCACGACTAGAATAGAATGGAGAAGAAAATAGGAGGAGCACGACTCGGATTCTGGAGCACGAGTCGTGCAGATGTACATGGCAGAGATAGAGCAGAAAGAAAGAGAAGAAGAAGAGGGAGGCTCAGACGTTTTGCATGAGCACGACTCCCAACTTTGGTAAGCTAGTGTAAGGTTTTGTGCGAAAATAGTTCAAAATTACACAGCAGAATTAAACCAAAACCCAACAGGAACAATACGATCCAATTGATTTAACATAAAAGGTTTATAATTACCAACCTCTTGACGCACAGAAACCATGAATTAACTCCTTAATTCTGTGTGCGAATGCTCGACTTCTCCAAATTGAATCGAACTAACTCTAGGTGTTGCTTTAAGGAACGAACACCTTCCACTGGTATCCACACTCAAATGAATGAATGGATTTGCAGGAGTGCTAGCTCCTTTTGTCCAGCAACTAGGATTTTTTTTCTTTCGTCCTTTTCTTTAAAAGGTGGCTCACTTTTCTTAAAGTGAATTAAAGCATCATCTTTTATATATACTTGATTTTAATAAGTGCTAATTTTCTGCAAGCATACGGTGTACCGAAATAGTACAAAAGATATCGATCCCACGAGGAATGTGATTTTTACTCACTATTACTACTTGATTTTAATCTTGTTTACAATGATCAAATTATGGGAAAGTTGATTATAAACTATACTAACATATAAACTAATTAGACTTAGTTATTGATAGTCAAAGAAGATAAAAGATGAATGATGATAAGTATAAAAATGGAACTTGAATTGATTATTCTTGATTAATATTGTACTCTTGTCATGCAAGCCAAGTTGAATAAATTTCCTACTTACTCTCTCAACATAAATAGGATTGCCTAAAACATGCATATGTAATTCTAATTCACAACTTTCATTAATGGATTAGAAGATTAAACATGCAAATCTTAGGATTAGATGACAACTTATAACAGCCATCTCAATATTATGATTTCTCAAATAACATCTCAATGATGAATTTCCATTAGATTCAAGAATGAATTTGTCTCTCGACTAAACTCAAACTTGTAATGCATAAATTACTAATAGAAAATTCTACATGCAAGATTACCAAATTGATATGAATAATTAAAACATAATATTAATGATGCAAGTTCTTAAAAACATCATAGAATAATTACAAAGAAGAAGAAAAAGATAAGAATTAGAAAAGGAGAACTCTCAACCCTTGTTCAATTCACCAAATGTAGTCTTCTTCCTTTCAATACATGAATTCTACTTGAGAAAATTTACTAAGAAGAAAAACTGTTCTAAACTTATAGAAATTTTTACTTAATAAAATGTTCAACTCCCTAAAAATTACAGTTAAACTAATATTTATAGATGATAATTTAAAGTTGGTGTCCCTTGGAGATGTCCCTTGAAAATGATTGTAATTGTTGGTGAAAAGAAATGACTTTTCAAGTGACTTTTGGCTGAAAACTACTCCAATGGTCGCCTCTGTCGCGCTCGCGACAGAACACGGAATGCCATTCTCCTTATCCTTTTCTCCCTTTCCTCTTGATTTTCTCTCTACAGGAGCACGACTCGTGCTCTCCTCTCCTATTTGTGTCCATCCACCCAAAACAAGACCTAGCTTTCGTCTGAAGTGTAGATTGGTTTTTACTTTCCTATTTTGGGAAGGACACCTTTTTGGGCAGCATTCTTAAGAAGCAATATAAAAGGGGGACGGCTGAGCATATTAAGGACACTTCTTAACCTAATTTTGGGTGACAAATCACAAGAAAAACAACACGATATTTTGGAAGATTACAGCAGAAGAAAATTGAAGAAAGCGAATAGATGATCTGCTGGTGACCGACTCCCAATCATATTCTTCCACTTCCTTTGTTTTATTTTCTTTGGTTATTATGATGTTTAGGATGGATTTTATTTTTAGTTTTGATTTTAATATTGTCATGAACTAACTCCATAGTTAGGGCTATGGTGAATCTTAACTATAAGATTATGTAGTTTAATTTAGGTTTTATGCACTTGATTGATGTTCTTATATGAGATTATGTTTTTATTGAGATTAATGCTTGAATTGATCAAATCTACATGAATTAAATCAATTAATTCACTTGATCAATTGAATTAATTGGTGGATCAAATAAAACATAACCTGTATTGAAAATATAAATGATCAAACTTATTTTTGTCCTTGTGGTTGTTTGATTTAAAATCATGGTTTTTTCATTGAACTTAATGTTTTCTCACTTCAATTCTCTTACTTGATCAATTGAGAGAATTAAATTGAAATTAGGGTTAAAATAACATGATCATTGGATTTTGAGTAATTTAGCGAAGAATCACAATCTCATGTGAATTGTCAATCTTTTGTATAAAATTTTAAAATTGCATTATCAAGAGGTTAAGTGAAACCTAATCCTAACATTCATCATAATTGTTAATTCTTCTATAGATTATTTTGAGCGTTTGATTGTTTATGCCATTCATTAGTATAATTTTATTTTAAGTCTCATATAAAAAATTGGTTGTCTAACTAATGTAAGAATTCCAAAGTTTTAGTACTTATTGGGTTGTTCCCTAAGGATGATATCTGGACTCACCATCCTTTACTACTTACATGATAGAGTCTACTTACTCTTGTTAATTCTTCTATAGATTATTTTGAGCGTTTGATTATTTATGCCATTCATTAGTATAATTTTATTTTAAGTCTCATATAAAAAATTGGTTGTCTAACTAATGTAAGAATTCCAAAGTTTTAGTACTTATTGGGTTGTTCCCTAAGGATGATATCTGGACTCACCATCCTTTACTACTTACATGATAGAGTCTACTTACTCTTAGTAATTAGTTTATTTTTCCCATGTCAGTAGTTGAATAACCAATAAAGGTTTTACCGCCCTAGTTATAGTAGGGATTTTTATCTCAAGTATCCTTATACTTCTTTGTTTAAAAACCTTGGTGAAGGTGGAATAAAAGGTGAGTGAGATTCATAAGGGCATTTTAGAAATAAAGATAAAAGTATGAGAATACAATAAGTTCATGTATGAATTGATACATGTCCATGTTCAATTCATGAAAAAGAATAGAAGAATGATGAAAGGAGTAATTACATGGTAACTTGATATGGAAGGGAAAAAGTGGAAACCATTGAATTCTTGTCACTTAAGGAATCATAATACTTGACAAGAAGTCTTTCATCATTTTTATATTAATGTATACTAAATATAAATCTAGGATTGATAATATGGTTTAAAGAGTTTAAATGAGAGTCTCACAGTTCAACTAGGATTGTTAGTTACATTTTGTATTGCCAGCATGCACATAAAACACACGCATAAAAAAAAGTTTTGAGGTGAAATGCAATGTGTAAGTATTACATGAGTCAGTCATAAAAACTAATTATATCAAACTATAAAAGAGAGAAATAGATTTGGAGTCATTTTGGGATTGAAAGCTCAAAAGCCTTGCATAGAGAGCCCAAACTACAGTTTCTATGCATGGAGGATCAATAGGCCTAGAGATTTTTTCTCTAGGGTTGGATGGCATTTAATTACACGCTATAAATACTATAAAGGTCTAAAGGTTAAAAGACTGATCATAAGCTAATATTGGCTTAAAGCCTAAGTTGGATACACAGAAGTGGCCACTTAGGGGCCCTTGCATAGAAATTGTGTACTAGGTTTGTGAGAGTCACTTAAGCCCAGTTAAATGTACCAAGCCCTATCTAAACATTAATGTTAATGGTTATATGACACAGCGAAAGTAGTGAAAATAAGAACTTAGGAAAAATTAATAAAATTTGAAATTATTCTTAGCCCTCAAAATTAACAAGCTTAACTTATTAAGACAAACCCTAAAAATAATAAAACCAAAAAACTTGAAGAATTAAAATAAAATTCCTAAATGAAACTTTAGAGAGTCCAGAAACTGCTCCAAACGGCTTAATTTGGGCCCGCCACGAGCAATTATGACTTAACTTGGTAACAATTATAGATCACCCAAAACACTTTGTTTTGACATCTTACGGTCCTCCTAGCTCTAACCAAGTCAAAAGTTATGGCCTGTCAAGTTTTTTGAACTTTTTGCCGGTCGGCTCGGTCCAAAAAATCTGCAACGATCTACTCCACATCATTATACCCTAAGCTAAATATTTGATTATCGAGCCCAGTTAAATGTACCAAGCCCTATTGAAAAAGTATGTTGATTATCGAGTAGATGAACATAGAAAAATTAATTATGTCATATAAAATTAATTATATGATTTATATCGTCTTTGGTTCAACTGTTCGGCTCAAAGGTTTCAATGTGATTATTTATTGTAACGGTTTTCAATGGTGAATCAGATTAAAAATTAGACTAGTTCACAATTAATCGAGGCGAGCCAATCCTCTGTTCCAATTTTTACAATCTTAATAATTTCAATTATTCAAATTTGTTAAATTATAGTACATTAAAGGCAAATTATTTTGCAATTTTTATTGAAATTTTATATTATAATTCATGAAATTAGCTTTGTGTTATTAAAATAATTTAAATAAAAGAATAAATAATTTTTAAATTGAAAAATAATTATGAGGTAAAATCTAAATAAATATTTTAAGTCTTAAATAATTATAGAAATATATAATTATTTAAGATTTTATAAATTCTTCATCAATATATTATTATTGTTACTTGTGCATCAATATTATATTGTCCTTTATAACTTATTATGGAATATAATGAAAATTATGACATAATTTTATTAAAAAATTAATCAAACTTATTGCGAAAAAATACTTAAATGAAAATGAAACGTAAATTAGTGCATAATATGTTAACATTTTGTAACACTCCCTACGTCCCCGTTGGAAGGACGCCGGAGAGCGCTACCGAAGCTCACTCACAAACATGCACACATATACTATGCGGAAGCATACATTTATACAAAGACATACATGCATAATTGCGGAATAATTAAAAACTTACCTTGCGGGCAAAAAGCTGGTCATGCATTAACTCACACACTTGCAACCACTACATGGAAGCATAAGCACATACACACACGCATACACTCTTTCAATTAGCGGAAGCATAAGTCGTATAATAAAATCGAGGAATAACTTAATACATAAGCATTTTGACACTTAGATCAACAGAAATATTACATCAAGATGATTGCATAATAATTACATATGCCAAAGGTTATAGAAATACAAGATCCAAAATATGAAAGCTGAACAAAATACAAAACTTCTAACTCCTATGTGGCCGACCTTGCAAATGCGCGACTCGAATAGAACAAACCTGCCACCTGCACGGGAAGAGAACCCGTGCTAAGCGATAAACGCTTAGCGGGGAAAACACACAAGCAATATGGACGACCATTCACAATGGTCATCAAGGCATAACACATTCACAATGGCAAATACAGACATTCATAACACAGATATAATCAGGCTTGCACAGAAAGGCATTCATTCGAAAACTCACAATCATATCCATATACTTATGTCGAAAATAAGCCAAAGCAGACATAACACCATACACGATACAGGTAACATCATGCAGAACTACTTGTAATCTCACATGCATAGACTTACCAAGGTATCGGACATCAGCACCTTACCGTTCATAGTGGCATGACATTTATACGTGCAATTATCATAACCAAATACTCATATATTAACTGAAAACCCATTCACAGGCTAGAAGATTACCATGCAATAATGCACACAATTATTATGCCAAGAACACGAGCTAATTAAGCCTACTTTTTGTCATGTCATAGAACACACACTAACCGAACCCAAGGGAAGACGTTAAAACCCCACACTTCCACGGTACGACTCTTTCACATAAAATATCATGCCATAATTATAGACACATGACAACATGCCGAAGATACTATAATAGCAGACTAGAGAGAACTCATTCCATATACAATAATTCTGGCATTCAATAGTCGGGATCACATTCATATTCATACTGATTCACATACTTAACCATGACAGTCAACGGTGCGAAATCACATTCACATACTTACCAAGTAACCATAGCATTCAGTATACAGGCTCGCTTTCATATGCATATCAATTCCCATACTTATAACCATAACGGCTATATACAAACACAGTCACAATATGGTACATGTGAATAATCATCCAAAATGTACATGCTTGAGTCATTTTTATCCCATTCAGAGGTTCATAATCACATCCTGAAAAATAAATGATTCACATAACTGGGATCATACACATTTGGATATCTTATTCACTTATTCATATTAGACAAAGCAAATAGAATACCTGCTGACTCAAAATAGTGGATAACGAGTATACTGAGGGTACCTTACGGGTACGAATCGAATACTGAGGGTACCTCACAGGTACAAATCAAAAGTCATTTCATTTTTGTTAAAAACACAATATTTTTACTGAGGGGATCTTAAACAAGATCCAAATACTGAGGGGTTCACGAGGAACCAAATGGGGGACCTGATCAGGGTCCAAACTGAACTGGGGGCTACAGCTAAAAGACTATATTAGGCATGCCTAACTATCCACTAGACTGACTCTCGCAGGTCACACATAAGCAAAAGCATGTTTCAAGTCACGAGACATGGTTCATCATGCGCAATACTGAGTATAATAGGCATATAATTAAGTTCACACTAACCGCGTGCATCATCCAAATCATGTGTCGATTCACAATATATACATATATAGGTCATTATGCATAATCCAGAGTCTAATAGATAATTACATATATTCATAATATCAATCATACCTCATACAATTCATATTCTGAAGCATGCAATAATTCAATCAATCACATTTTAGCACTACTCAATATACTAAAGCATGTCAGGAACACATGTGGAATCATATTATGCCAATGATTAATAACGCATAATCTTAATCGTGGAATGATACAATATACTCTTGAGCATGACAGGTTATTCTTAGAGGAGGATCTGATCAAAGATATGCATAACATATTTTACATTTTAATATAACATGCTCGGGACTAAACAATCGGGGACTTGGCATTCATAATTCCTTCGCATTCGAAATACGACATGCAATATAAATCACAACAATTAACATGTCTAAATCCAAACTATACAGTTTAAATCCAACAATCATTTAACCGGATCCCTATAATCCAAAACTTATTTCAAAATACCATATATAACTTATCATGGATAACATATTATTAATCGCAAATAAACTAAGATAATCATTCATATAAGCCAGGTAATATAGCGCACAGTAAAGGAAAAGCCATATAAGAGCGTATAGAAGTATGACATGTATGATACAGCAGTATAAGTCCATTCAGAAGAGGTACGAAATTCATTTTGGTTGAAACTGGGCTAATTCGAAAAAATGGGGCTAAAGGGGGTCGGTCAAGAGCCATGTCACGACTCGTGACTGGCCTCAAAGGACGGTCACGAGTCGTGATTCTATGTCATGCCTCGTGACATGCCTCACCAGGGAGTCACGAGTCGTGACTCTAAGTCACGACTCGTGACTTGCCTCTCACAGGGCAGTCACGCGTCGTGACTGGTGAGTCATGCCCTGCGACTGCTTCCAGCCCGCCGAAAAGTAATGCGTCGTGACTGGGAGACAGAGTCACGTGTCGTGACTGGGAGTCACGACTCGTGACTTGCTTCACACACGTACTAGAAACAAAAATTCCACCAAAATCACGATTTTCCGTTCCCAGCATGCCCAGAATTCTAAGAACTCGACAAAATCAATTTCAATTTGATTCAAAACACTACCAATCTCATCTTACCTTCCAATAGATCTTCCATACATCAAAAATGACTTAAAACCAACTTAATTCAACAATAAAAACAACCAAAATCATGCATAAACACATTCAAGTTCCTCAAGAACATAAACCCTAAAATTACAGTAACTTAAATTCTCAAACAATATTTCTAAAAGAAGTCCCAAACCTGAAATTCTTAGCTTCAAACCCACACTTCAAACTTCAATCCTCCATCATCTCCTTGCCCTTAAGCTTCCTCTTGCAATCCAAAGCTTGCACAAACCAAAACCCACAAATTACTCTTCCAAAAACCCTAACTCAAAATAACAAAACCAGAAGAAGAGGAAGAAGAAAAACATGCAGGAAACCCTAACCCAACTTACCTCTTCAAGAAATCTTCAAGCTCTACCAAAACCAATTCACACACAGTCAAGGAAGGGAGAACATGAAACGGGAAAGGAAAAGAAAGAAGAGCAAGGAAGAGGAGAGGAGAGAGCAGAACGTGATCTCCTCCTCCCTCTCATTCTTTTTCTTTTTCTTCTTTTCCCACTAATTGCCCACCTGCTAAGACACATGGCAGCCTCCTATTGGCTCCAACCAAAATATCTTGCTTTATTACTCTTTAATCCTTTGACAAATTTGCACTTTACTCACTTGCATAATTATTTCCTTACAAACTTTAATTATCTTTTCGATTAGGTCCTTATCATCCAATTTCCACATGCACAAATTACTGAAATATCCATCACTTATTCAACTTAACTTGCCAAATCCGACTAGGCCCAATTTGGGATGTGACAACTCTTCCCTCCTAAAAGAATTTCGTCCTCGAAATTCGCTTCCACCGGAAAGAATTCCCAACACTACACCCTAAGGTCTCATCAAACTCATGCACTTCTACTTTCAAACTACTCACTTGCTTACACTTATCGCTGTCGCTATACTCTTACATCACTTTCTTATATTCCAATCAAACACGTTTAGCAAAATAACCCTTACTCAACTGCACATCAGAAATCAAAACACAACACTTTCACATATAAACCATTTAACTTTCACTGATAGCTACACAAATCCTTCAATACATCAAAGATGTCTGTCATACTGGCCGTTTCCCTAAACAATACTTCTGTTAAACTCCAAAAATCATCTTACATTCACCTATATAAGATTCTGAGATACTCCGTGTACACCTTGTCAGCTTTCCCTCAATCAAAACGCATATGCAAATGCTTCTCATGTATGGTCAAAAGGGATGATGATGCAATGAGAATGAGATGGCTCATGTATGTAGAGTGATGCAGAAGAAATGCAATTGATGCTATAATGATGCACTTTGTCCCATCCCCATGATTCAATATGCTTTCATTCAAATACTTTTTCTGGAGATAGCTGACAAGTATAAAGAGTTTTTACTAAAACCTTACAGAGTCCACATATCCTTCCATATCAACATACCAAAACAAACTTTACTCGATCATATCAAAATAAACTTACCGGAAAGGCTCTGCAAACTCTGTCACTTCACTGCGGTGTGCAACAATCCCAATGGCACACAGGTGGCTCTAAGCAGTTCCTCTACATCCTTTCTAGCTTACTGAATTAGATTTTTACTCATCTTTGGGCATTCAACAATTCTTTTGTTCCATGATGCCACATCTGAAATAAGCACCCATGAGTTTTCGACACGGACCTCGATGTCGCTTCCGACAGTGCTGGCATATCGGCGATACCCATTTCTTACACTTATCATGATTTTGCTTCTGACCATGTTGACACATTGAAGGTTCTCGAATCCTTTTTCCCGCTGACACCTTTCTTTTCTGAGGTACCTGTTGAACAAAATCTTAAGAAGCTAGGGGCAGTCAACCTATCCAAAATTTCGAATCAACCCTTGCACTAATGTCCTATCATCAGAAACATAATAAAATCTCCAACTGAAGGATGCTCGAAAATACTACGATCAGCTCTAACTGGGTTCACACTTTCTATTGTCTCGCCCACATTCTCACTTGGATCAGACTCCATCTAGACACGACACAAAATACGACGCATCTGCATTTGGCCACGACACGAAACCGACTCTCATGCAAAGACTCAACACATAACAAACAACACACCCAGAATCATCAAACCTGGGCTCTGATACCACTAACTGTAACACCCCCTACGTCCCCATTGGAAGGATGCCGGAGAGCGCTACCGAAGCTCACTCACAAACATGCACACATATACTATGCGGAAGCATACATTTATACAAAGACATACATGCATAAATGCGGAATAATTAAAAACTTACCTTGCGGGCAAAAAGCTGGTCATGCATTAACTCACACACTCGCAACCACTACATGGAAGCATAAGCACATACACAAACGCATACACTCTTTCAATCAGCGGAAGCATAAGGCGTATAATAAAATCGAGGAATAACTTAATACATAAGCATTTTGACGCTTAGATCAACAGAAATATTACATCAAGATGATTGCATAATAATTACATATGCCAAAGGTTATAGAAATACAAGATCCAAAATACGAAAGCTGAACAAAATACAAAACTTCTAACTCCTATGTGGCCAACCTTGCAGATGCGCGACTCGAACAGAACCAAACTTGCCACCTGCACGGGAAGAGAACCCATGCTAAGCGATAAACGCTTAGTGTAGAAAACACACAAGCAATATGGACGACCATTCACAATGGTCATCAAGGCATAACACATTCACAATGGCAAATACAGACATTCATAACACATATATAATCAGGCTTGCACAGAAAGGCATTCATTCGAAAACTCACAATCATATCCATATACTTATGTCAAAAATAAGCCAAAGTAGACATAACACCATACATGATACAGGTAACATCATGCAGAACTACTTGTAATCTCACATGCATATACTTACCAAGGTATCGGACATCAGCACCTTACCGTTCATAGTGGCATGACATTTATACGTGCAATTATCATAACCAAATACTCATACATTAATTGAAAACCCATTCACAGGCTAAAAGATTACCATGCAATAATGTACACAATTATTATGCCAAGAACATGAGCTAATTAAGCCTACTTTTTGTCATGTCATAGAACACACACTAACCGAACCCAAGGGAAGACGTTAAAATGCCACACTTCCACGGTACGACTCTTTCACATAAAATATCATGCCATAATCATAGACACATGACAACTTGCCGAAGATACTATAATAGCAGACTAGAGAGAACTCATACCATATGCAATAATTCTGGCATTCAATATTCGGGATCACATTTATATTCATACTGATTCACATACTTAACCATGACAGTCAACGGTGCGAAATCACATTCACATACTTACCAAGTAACCATAGCATTCAGTATCCAGGCTCGCTTTCATATGCATATCAATTCCCATACTTATAACCATAACGGCTATATTCAAACACAGTCACAATATGGTACATGTGAATAATCATCCAAAATGTACATGCTTGAGTCATTTTTATCCCATTCAGAGGTTCATAATCACATCCTGATAAATAACTGATTCACATAACTGGGATCATACACATTCGGATATC
Organism: Excoecaria cochinchinensis; assembly: GCA_947683425.1. Lineage (NCBI taxonomy): Eukaryota > Viridiplantae > Streptophyta > Magnoliopsida > Malpighiales > Euphorbiaceae > Excoecaria > Excoecaria cochinchinensis. Next base: position 32,412,101 of record CANTUQ010000146.1, on the reverse strand, counting down.
TTATTCACTTATTCATATTAGACAAAGCAAACAGAATACCTGCTGACTCAAAATAGTGGATAACGAGTATACTGAGGGTACCTTACGGGTACGAATCGAATACTGAGGGTACCTCACAGGTACAAATCAAAAGTCATTTCATTTTTGTTAAAAACACAATATTTTTACTGAGGGGATCTTAAACAAGATCCAAATACTGAGGGGTTCGCGAGGAACCAAACGGGGGACCTGATCAGGGTCCAAACTGAACTGAGGGCTGCAGCTAAAAGACTCTATTAGGCATACCTAACTATCCACTAGACTGACTCTCGTAGGTCACACATAAGCAAAAGCATGTTTCAAGTCACAGGACATTGTTCATCATGCACAATACTGAGTATAATAGGCATATAATTAAGTTCACACTAACCACGTGCATCATCCAAATCATGTGTCGGTTCACAATATATACATATATAGTTCATTATGCATAATCCAGAGTCTAATAGATAATTACATATATTCATAATATCAATCATACCTCATACAATTCATATTCTGAAGCATGCAATAATTCAATCAACCACATTTTAGCACTACTCAATATACTATACTAAAGCATGTCAGGAACACATGTGGAATCATATTATGCCAATGATTAATAACGCATAATCTTAATCGTGGAATGATACAATATACTCTTGAGCATGGAAGGTTTTTCTTAGAGGAGGATCTGATCAAAGATATGCATAACATATTTTACATTTTAATATAACATGCTCGGGACTAAACAATCGGGGACTTGGCATTCATAATTCCTTCGCATTCGAAATACGACATGCAATATAAATCACAACAATTAACATGTCTAAATCCAAACCATACAGTTTAAATCCAACAATCGTTTAACTGGATCCCTATAATCCAAAACTTATTTCAAAATACTATATATAACTTATCATGGATAACATATTATTAATCGCAAATAAACTAAGATAATCATTCATATAAGCCAGGTAATATAGCGCACAGTAAAAGAAAAGCCATATAAGAGCATATAGAAGTATGACATGTATCATACAACAGTATAAGTCTATTCAGAAGAGGTACGAAATTCATTTTGGTTGAAACTGGGCTAATTCGAAAAAATGGGGCTGAAGGGGGTCGGTCACGAGCCATGTCACGACTCGTGACTGGCCTCAAAGGAGGGTCACGAGTCGTGACTCTATGTCACGCCTCGTGACTTGCCTCTCACAGGGCAATCACGCATCGTGACTGGTGAGTCATGCCCCGCGACTGCTTCCAGCCCACTGAAAAGTCACGTGTCGTGATTAGGAGACAGAGTCACGTGTCGTGACTGGGAGTCACAACTTGTGACTTGCTTCACACACGTACTGGAAACGAAAATTCCACCAAAATCGCGATTTTCGTTCCCAGCATGCCAAGAATTCTAAGAACTCGACAAAATCAATTTCAATTTGATTCAAAACACTACCAATCTCATCTTACCTTCCAATAGATCTTCCATACATCAAAAATGACTTAAAACCAACTTAATTCAACAATCAAAACAACCAAAATCATGCATAAACACATTCAAGTTCCTCAAGAACATAAACCCTAAAATTACAGTAACTTAAATTCTCAAACAAGATTTCTAAAACAAGTCCCAAACCTGAAATTCTTAGCTTCAAACCCACACTTCAAACTTCAATCCTCCATCATCTCCTTGCCTTTAAGCTTCCTCTTGCAATCCAAAGCTTGCACAAACCAAAACCCACAAATTACTCTTCGAAAAACCCTAACTCAAAATAGCAAAACCAGAAGAAGAGGAAGACGAAAAACATGCAGGAAACCCTAACCCAACTTACCTCTTCAAGAAATCTTCAAGCTCTACCAAGACACCAATTCACACACAGTCAAGGAAGGAAGAACAAGAAACGGGAAAGGAAAAGAAAGAAGAGCAATGAAGAGGAGAGGAGAGAGCAGAACGTGATCTCCTCCTCCCTCTCATTCTTTTTCTTTTTCTTCTTTTCCCACTAATTGCCCACCTGCCAAGACACATGGTAGCCTCCTATTGGCTCCAACCAAAATATCTTGCTTTATTACTCTTTAATCCTTTGACAAATTTGCACTTTACTCACTTGTATAATTATTTCCTTACAAACTTTAATTATCTTTTCGATTAGGTCCTTATCATCCAATTTCCACATGCACAAATTATCGAAATATCCATCACTTATTCGACTTAACTTGCCAAATCCGACTAGGCCTGATTTGGGATGTGACACATTTTCATTCATATAACTCGATAATTTTTTTGTTATGTTCTAATGAACATAATGTTCAAGCCATTTATTATAATTGTACAACTTACAATAAGTCTTTTGTTCAATTGGCATTGTATATCTACTTTTTTTCTTAAAAAAATTGACTAATTTTTATTACATTTTTTACAAATGCCAGAACTAACTACTCATATTTTGTTACATGCTTACTATTTCAAAATTTTATTATAGACTTCAAATAAAATATTGATAGTGTCATGCAAAAACCTTCTACCATATTTCCTTCCTTCATTAGATATACTCTTATTATAGTGTCTTGTATTTTTTTTTATTTATAATAATAATCTGATTAGATATTCTTATGGCATTTCCATTTCGGTAGTTGTACAGATTATTCCATTTTCGGGTAATGATTTTTCTTGCAATGTCACTTATTATGGCTCTTCGAGTTAAGGATGGATACACCACCTACCATATAAAATTAATAAAAATAAATATTATAAGGCCCCAACTTATACCCTAGTAGTTTTATCACATGTCTGGTGTATAATAAAGGTCAAAATGTTTAATTGGGTGGTTAAAATGGTCAAGAGTGGAAGGGGCATAATGGTAATTAATTTGAAAATCAAGGGTAAATTAGTAATTTAAAAATTAAGGACCTAAATGCATAACTTAAGAAATATTATGCATTAATGTATGATATAGATTTAATTACAAGTGGAATGTATGAATTAGTAAGAGAAAGACTAAATGACAAAATAAAGGGATAAGCTTGTAATGGCCCAGAATTGTAATTTTTATGAATAGTGATTTTCAGGTTATGAATAGTGATACCGGGGTGAATAGTACTTTTCGGGATCGAAAAATATTTTATTTGATAATTGGAAATAGGAGGTCAGCAGGAGTCCGCTTATGAAATTTGGGCATCAAACAGAGGTCAAATAGGCCTTGAAAATGCAAAAAGAAGTGGAAAAATCGATTTTGGGCATCAGTGGTTGAGGGACGGCCGTCGGTCAACTCTGATAGGCAAAAATCAGCCCGATTTGATCAATTTTGATCAAATTTGACCGGACCATAACTTGAGCTAAAAATCTTAGAAAAATATTCCAAAAATACGAACATGCTCATATGAATGAGTAGAATCTAATGGTGTTAAAAAATTAATTTTTTGGTCCCACTTGAAATTCGACTATCGAACAGATAAATAATTATCGGACCGAAAAATAATCTCCGATTGAGCTAAAAATATTTGTGGAGCCTAATGGATATATTTTGACAATTATGGAATTGATTTTGAAAGAAATTGAGCTTGAAAAGTGAGAGAAATAAATTAAAGTGAGAAAATGGATAAAAAAAATGCATTTGGGCTTGGTTTTGGGTTGGCTCATTTGGAAGACTCTAAAATGGCCCATCAAGAGGACCTATAAAAGGCAAAAAAATCTGCCCTTTTTCCAGATTTTTCCCTTTCTTCCTCTCATTCTCACGTTGGCCGAAATGTTTCTCCTTGCCTCCTCCACTTTTTTTTTTCAATTTTTCTTTACTTATTCCACCAAATCAAAGCTTTTTAATTGAAATTTAGCCTTTATTTTCATGAGGGATCATCTCTAGAGCTTAATTTAAGTGATGGAAGTGGAAGAAACAAGGAGACAAAGTTATAAAAATCAAGAATAAGGGAAAAGGAAGGAGCTTTGATAGTGAAATATGAAGGAAAGAAAGCTTAAAATGTGAAAAGCAGGGTTTTTAGGTAAGTGGATATAATATCCCTCTTTTTTCAATATTTTTGTGTAGATTTTAGTGTGTAAATTTAGGGTTTTCACATGATAAAATGAAATTAAGTGTTTAAGCATGTTAATTATACTTAAAGGTGAGAATTAGTGTGATTAAAATTGAAAGAAATAAATTGGTCATAAAACCCTAGGTGAAATCGAATGGAATATTTAGATATAATATAGAATAATTAAGTGTTTAATGAAAGATAACTATAGATATATGTTGTTGAGTGTAAGAAATAATGGAATTAATGATAAATGAAGAAAGAATAAAATTATGAGTGAAAATGTTTCCTTGGCTGAATGCTTAAAGGTAGTATATTTGTGTATATTTTGTTAATTTAATGAAAATAATGATAGAAAATGAATAGGAAGATGAAATAGATACACAAATAAATTGAGAATTTTTATAGTTTAATTGAATGAGAAATTAAGTTAGTATTGTATTATGTCTTAAGTTAAACTATTGGAATATGATGTTTTAAGTGAAGTAATGGTATAAATAGGTATAAAAGTAAACAATAATTAGTATGATGGTGAAATAAGTGGAAAAAGAATTCAAAGTAAATATAAAGTATGTTAGCCAAATGAAATAATTAGGTAATTAATGGATTAGCTTGATAAGTTAATGAATATAATATTATAGAATGAATATAGAATTTAAAATTAAGTGTATAGAAACTTTATGGAAAACTTTAGAATTTAATAGGATAAATTTTAGTATAGACATATATTATGTCTAAAATGAATAGTATTGTACTTTTTTGTATTTAAAGAGAATTGATATTGAAAGTAAGTAAATGAATAATTAGTAGTGTTAAATTGAAATGAAAGGGAAAAAGAAAAGAAATAAAATATAGTATATTAATAATATATAAAGAACTTTATGTAAATTATTAATTTAATTATAAATTAAGATAAGTAATACGGACATGTAAAATGGAATAACATTGGTAATATGTTATGAAAAGATATTAATAACGTGGTATGGAATGAATAATGATGGCAAGTATAATAACAAATGGGAATGTATATGTATATCTAAGTATATATATGCGTGTTAACGTGCCTAAATAAAAGTGAATTATGATTGATAATGCAAGTGTTATTAATATACCATGGTATGTGGATGGAAAATGTATGATTATATATAGTGCAAATTGAATGATAAATATTGTAAGAATTGACTGTATAAGTGAATTGCAGAATAAATACTGAAAGAAAAGTATACTTTGCCCTTAGTAGTGTTTTGGTGATTTAATCTAACTCAGGATATAGTTGGTTAGCTAAAGGAACACCTATACCGTGGTAGCGAGTCATGATGACTCGCATCAGTAGGCCAATGACGGTCTATTAAAGTGTAAAAGTGAAAAAGTGTACAGTGAATTGCAGTGAAAGCATTTGACTAGTCCTTCGAGGTCACTCTATAGTGTATTGGACTTATGGGGTCCATGTTCCATGTATCCGGTTCGGGGATTTCTATTGGATTGATACTGGGGGCAAAATGAGTAAATGTGTTTTAATAAGAGAAATGGAATGGAAATAGATTAAATTGTAAAGATGTATAAGGAATAAGGATAAACTGATAAGTTAAGCAAATGGTAGTAATATAAAAACTTAAAAGAAAATTTAGTATAAAAGAATGACATTTAGGGACTAAATGGAAATTTTTATATGATTAGCGGTAATTAATGGACAAATAAGAGATAACCGTAATTAAATGTAAGTATAAATACTAAATTGCAAATTGACAATGTTATTGTTCAATACAGAATTAAAAAGAAAGTTAAGCTTATATGATGTTAGATGTAATCAAAGAAATTAAATGTATGTAAAGGATAATAAGTGTAGTATCAAGTATGTAAGGATAATAGTGATAATATCAATAATAAAAATAGTAAGAGTAATAGTAATGTAAATATTAGTCAATGGCATTAAGGATACTAATGGCAATAATAAAGTTCATATTAAGATTGTAAATAATCGTAATATTCATGTAAGAAAACAAATAATGGTAATGTTAGTGAATTAATAAGAAAATGTTAATGTACTGTTAAGAGAATATTGTATTTTATTTAAAGGAGACGTGAAGATAAAATTTATGCATATATAGATAAGATGAAAGAATGAATAAAGTTTATTTAATAGAATAATATCAAATGATAATATAATTACTAATACAATGTTAATGCTAAAATTAATAGTTATAATAATAATACTACATTGTTAATAGAGAGAGAAATGTATATGATAATCTTAATTTTGACTAATAGGAAGTGTAAATAATAAAGTGAATGAATAATAGGAAGCGCTATAAAACTGTTAATAAAATAAGGATTTAAATTTAGAGCATTCCACAAGAAAATAAGTATTATATATATAGGAATAGAGGACTGCAATTAAATAATAAGAGTAAATAATAAGCAATGTTAATTGTTGGAAAAGTAATATTATTAATGATAATACTAGTGAAAGAATAATAAAGTTAATTCTAAAATAATTGATAAAAGGATTAAACTTAAATGTAAACCCATATGATAAGAGAAGAATGAATGCTGTAAGGTTGTGACAGGTTAATAATTAGTCATTTTTATATTATTGAATTGTTGTACCCATAATGGGTTGGGTTATTGTTTGCTTTGCAGGAGGGTAGGTAAGGTATATAGCCGTTATATTGGCGAAGATTTAACTAAAGGAGTAGTAACTTAGATAGTTATAGGTCAATCGACAAGCATAATAATAAGAAATTGAGGTGAAATGAACTTGAATGATTAGAAGCTAAGAATAAGAATAGTTAATTCAAGTAAACAATAAGAAAAGATTCGTAATGACTAAGGAACTATAATAAAAGTATAATGATATAAAAGATATAAGAAAGTTAATGTTATAAATTATTGATCATATTAATGTCAAAGTAAAATGTTAAAGTTAATAATGTAAATAGTACATAGTACATAGTCTAGTAATTAGAACAAAAATACTAAATATAATAACATAAATAGTTATAATTATAGTGATAATTGAATATGGTAAAAGAATTAACAAACCATAAGAAAGTTTATAGAATTAATGTTTCTAGCAAGAATAGGGAAAAGATAGATATGCATATGTATATGCTTGTGGTAGTAGAGATGGAAAGCTAGGGATATGTAGCCACCACTGGGCATTTTTATACTCAGCCCATAGAATTGTTAATACGCGCAGGTTTTGGGGAATAGAAGACTAGAAGTGGCCGAGATTTCATTAAATGATCGAGGATAGTATTGGATTGCAAGAATGGATTCATAGACAAGGCATGTATATGATCGAGATGGAGGAAGATAAGAACATAAAAGAACATATTTGTAATTATATATATGTTTCGGTATGGAATCTTATTAGACTTTTGAATGGATTACTGTAATGTTGGTGTTTATAGGTGTATGAATGTTATTGATATAAAAACAAAAAATTACTCACTGGACTATTAAGTGTATTATATCATATAGCAGTGTAGTGTTGTCACATCGGATATCCGTACCATCTGCGGGTATAGGGTGTTACAAAACTAATTAGATTAAGCCTTATCTAGAAACTTGAAGAAACTTTTCATGGCTTATTTAAGCCACGAAAGTCGGTTAAATGGGTGAAAAAATCTGGTCATTATTTCACTCTAAACACAACCACCTTCTTACCAAAAATTCTGCCCTCTTATGGTAACCAAAGTCCAAGGAAAATCATTCCAAGTTTAAGTGTAATTTTTAAAGCAAAACGGTAAGTAAATGCTAAGCTTTCTTTTCTTCTTCATTTCCAACTTAGTAAGGGTGGAAATCATAGTTTTATATATCTCTTGACATGAGTTTTATGATGGATTTACAAGGAAGAGTGATCAGAGATAAGGAAAACGAGAAAGAAGAAGATAAAAGACAAGTTTAAGGAAAAAGGAGCAATAAATAAGGTTTGGGAATCCTTTCATCTTTGTGTGTATTCAAATTATGATTTGAGGTGATTTTAAGATTATTGTTTGTAATTAATGTGTTAAACTTGGTTTTGGTGGTTGAATTGGTTAAAAAAATGTATAAATTTGTCTTTCACGAATTTAAATGAAATTCTATCGAGGAACCATTTAACCTCAAGACAGTGTTTTGGCTATAAATTGGGATAAAGACCTCCAAATTGCATGATTCCAATTGGAAATTAAACTTACGAATACCTATAAATGTCTTAAAGAAGTTGAAACCTGAATCTATACTTAACGTCTTTGAATTTAGGCTTGAAAATAAGGTACTTGTTCTGTCCAGGTAATGGAAGCAGTTTTTGTTTCCAATACCATATCTCATTATTTAAAAGTCCAAATTGCATGATTTTTATCTCATTGGAAAATTAAGACATAGGAGAACAAATGTATAAAAGACACTTTTGCATATATATTCTTCTAGCTAGGTGCAAATGTAACACCCCAATACCCCTTGGGAGCATATCGAAGCATTACGCACAAACAAAGACACATATATACATATGATCATACATAACTGCAGAAAAGAATATTAATAACTTAAATATACCTGCATATATATATATATATATATAATGAAACTGTACATATTACAAAACGTCTTGTCCATAATTACATGATCGTTCTTCTATACATGTACACTATACTTTAAATACAAAATCTATATATGGTTCACTACAAAAAGGTCCAACTATATAAGTAAAACAAAAGACATCAATAAGCTCCCAGTGACCTCTAATCCAATCCTGCAAACCTACACGAGAAAACACCCATGCTAAGCGATAATGCTTAGTAGGGATAAATAAAGCCATAGACTTCAATCGAAGTCATGAGTAATACACACATTGTATATCAATAGTCATGCACATCTCACATCGATATGAATTCTTTCGTGCATATCATCTCTTGCTCTGATCATTTCCATCACCATATCATACTCATGCAACAACAACATGTACGAGGGATAAATAATTCACTCTAACTTGTAAATATGCACTTTTACGTATATCATATGACTTGCATTTCATGTAAGACAAAATGAATAATAATTGTCCACTACATCTCATATACACTACTGAACATTCAATAGCCTGAAACCCATTAATGGTGGATACGGGTACTCTAAATACTGAATCTCAGTATCAACATATAGAGACCTAACTCAAATATGAATACACAGGGTATTCAACAAATAGGCATAAATATCCCACGCTAGCAGCTGCACTCTAACCGTTTATAAGAATTGTTATCTATCCACTACTATGACTCTTCAGGCTTGAACAAATAACTTTATACACTGAACTATATTCTCAATTATCCCTGAAATCACGATTTATCATCTTAAATCATATATTAACCAAATAAACCATAGTTACACTTATACATATTGAATCATATCGCCATATTCATCTTCTTTACATGCTCATACAACATACTATGCAATACTACACATATAATAGGGCAAAAACTTTACATATAAAATGCTGAGCAGTTTCTTGCTTGCTACATTCGTCGTGCCTATGACAGAGCTAAAAATTCTTGAACTGCCGCACTCAATATGCATTAGTTAATAAACAGGAAATTCATGATGCGGACAGCTTTTCAAAAGTCTCCTAAATCTTTCCCAGGCTTCATGGAATGGCTCCTCATAGAATTGCTGAAAGTCATTGATTTGTTTCCAAATGAGGGCTGTCTTGGTAGGTGAGAAAAATTTGCACAAGAATTTTTCTTGCATTTGTTGCCAAGAGTGAATGGACTGATTGGGAAGCATTTGTAACCAGTCTCTAGCCTTTCCTATGAGGTTAAAAGGAAAAAGTTTGAGCCTAATAGCATCAGTTGATACATTTGAGATTTGCACAATGTCACTAACTTCTAAGAATATATCTAGGTGTTGTACGAGATCCTCTATCTCTGAGCCTAAAAACTGGTTTCTTTGTACCGTCGTAATGGTAGCAGGTTTTATCTCAAATGGCTAGTGATGAGGTATCCTAATATTTCTATGTTCTTTATTCCACCTAGGAATAGCATAGTCCCTAATGTTTCTGGGTCTAAACCCATTCCCTTGAGCTTGATATGGCACATTTTGCTCTTCTATCCTAAGGGGTGGTGGATCAATTAAGGGTGGATTTTCACAAGGTAGACCATTGATGTTAAGAGGTGGGTCTATTTCTTCATTATTCATGGTTGCTCGTAACCTCCTAATCCTATGACACGTCCTCTCAATTTCAGGGTCTATAGGTAATATTGGATCGTTTCTCACTATAAACTAATCACACCTGCAAAATCAAGGAAAATAAAATCAGAAAATAAATAAAGAATAAAAGAAAAAGAATAACACATAAAATCCACTTAAAAATTGAAAAATAAGTAAACAAACGCCAATGTATCTCCCCGACAACGGCGCCAAAAACTTGACCGGCGTCTAGCAAAGTGCACTAGATCGGCTAGTAATATAGGGAAATCTAGATTAAGACTCTAAATATCGAACCGAAGAGAAACTTGTGTTTGCATGAAAGAATTTTGAGTTTTAGAATGAAATTTGGGTGTAAAAGAGAGAAAAGAAATCCCAGAGTTTATAATGATGAAAAATTAATTAAATGGAAAACAAACAACTAAATAATTAATGAGCAAAAATTAAACAAGCAAACAGAATCGTAGATGAAAATAGATAAACAGTATTGAGAAAAATCGATATTTAAAATAACTTTCAGTAAAGCACTATCCACCTTAACTTATTACTATAATGACTTAAATTTTGAAGAAATACCAGTGATTATGGAAAAACCAGATAAAATTAACCTTGATACCTTGAAACAAGAATATCTTTCTTAAGTATAAATTCCCTTATTAGGAAGAATTTAACACTTAGCATAAAATTCCAGTTAAACTCCTAAACATTCATCGAGTCTCTTTACAAGAACATTCAACTCCAGTCCATTCTCAGTCCTTCATTTTTTAGTATTAACTAATAAAATCAACACATAATTACCTCAAAATTCAGAAAATAATCATGTATAGACAATAAGAAGTCAATCCAAGAACATGCAAATCTATGGCAATGCATAAATCAATTTTTAGTTATTGAATCAATAAACCAACAATTAATTTTAACACAATCAAAGATAAGAATATCCTTAAGACCAAGAAATAATCAACTGATATTGAATTTAAAGCTCAATCAAGTCATTACAGTAAAAGTCAAGGATTCAAGGATCCTTTAGCAAAAGTAAAGAAACTACTCACTATTCATATTGAAATTAAAAGTTAAATTGAAGAGAAGAGACAAAAACATAGAGTTACAGAAACTCCCTTAATAATCTTGTATAGAAAAATCAAAACAAGCTTCCTGCTCCTTGAATTTGTTCTTCATAGCTAAACAAAAACTAACGTAAAAAATTAAACTAAACTTATTTGAAGTAATGAAGATTGTTGCTTGATTAGATCCCCCTGTTCTGGTGTTTTAAGCTGGCTTTTATAGGCGAAATTCCATGAGTCGATCTTCTATAACTTCCTAAATCATAATAGGAAAAGGACTCTTTTATTAGGAAGTTTTGTTAATTTGGAATACTTGAAGCGCGGCCAGTTGATGGAAAAGCAAAAGGAGATGCGCGGCCGTGTATAAGTTTAAATGGTCATCACGCGGCCGTGTCTCACCTTACTGCCTCAATCACAATTCTTTGCTTTTTAATCGTTTCAAGCAGAATCTTCAAGCACGGCCACTCCTAATTCCTCCGTGGCAGTTCAAATGTTTTCTGGACTAAAACATTCATTCTTTACCTTTCAAAATCTAAAAATTACCAAATTGACCCAAAACTTCGCATTCTTTTCAATTAAGCCCTTTTTTCTTTATTTTAACCCTGAAAAACACCAAAATTAACAATTAAGCCCTAAAACATAAAATTAACCAATTAAACTATAATTTAACCAAATAAACACTAAATTAACCTAATTAAATACCTAAAAACACGCTAAAAATATCATAAATTTCACAATTATCAACACATATCTGTCCAACTCCCGGAGAAGTCCAATACAAAACCCCGAAGCATATCCTCTAAAATCTGAATAACCCTTTCTAATAACCCATCAGTCTGTGCATGAAAAAGCGTACTGAAATTCAGTCGAGTACCTAAAGCTGACTGTAACTCTTTCCAAAACTTCTATGTGAATCTCGGATCCCGATCTGACACAATCGTTAAAGGAACTCCATACAACTGGACCACTTCATTCACATAAATCTCTGCTAATTGATCTATAGGGTAATCAAGTCAAACTAGCAAGAAATGAACCGATTTGGTAATCTGATCAAAATTGACCCAAACAAAATCATGTCTCCTTTGAGTCAAAGGTAGACCAGACACAAAATCCATCAGGACATTGTCCCACTTCCATTGAGGAATAGGCAAAGGATTGAGCAACCCAAATGGAACTTGGTGCTCAGTCTTGACCTGCTGAAAAGTTAAGCACCTGAAAACAAAGTCCACAATATCTCTTTTCAGCCCTAGCCACCAATAGAACTACTTTAGATCACGATACATCTTGTCACTTCCAGGATGCATAGTAAAAGCCGTAGTGTGTGCTTCTTGCAAAAGCTTTTGCTTTACCTCACTACCATTAGGAACGCATAAACGATTTCTAAAACTTAGCACCCCATCACTCACAGAATAGATAGTCTAACTCCCACTCTAGACTATCTGCAAAGCTTACTGCAACTTAGGATCCGATCTCTGAGCATCAATAATCAACTACTTCAGACTAGGCCTAGCTCTCAACTGGGCAATCAGAGCTCCATTAGAATCAAATTTCCATCTCCTACACTGCAATGCTAAAGTCAAAACTAATTTCCTACTTAAGGCATCTGCAACCACATTTGCCTTACTAGGATGGTAATCCACTATGCAATCATAATCCTTGAACAACTCTAACCATCGTCGCTGTCTCAAATTTAGCTCTTTTTGAGTGAGGAGATACTTTAAACTTTTATGGTCAGTAAAGATCCTACACGTCTCCCCATACAAATAATGTTTCCATATCATAAGAGCAAACACCACTGCAGCCAATTCCAAGGCATGCGTCGAGTAATTCTGCTCGTGAGGCTTTAACTGCCTAGACACATAAACTATCACCTTCCCATCCTATATCAAAACACAACCAAGCCCAATACCTGATGCATCATTGTACATGGTATACCCTTTACCCGAGATGGGTTTAGTAAGTACAGGAGCCTCCACCAACACACTCTTTAACTGCTTAAAGCTAGCTTGACACTTGCTGGTCCACTCGTACTTAACCCCTTTCCGAAGAAGCCTAGTCAAAGGTGAAGCAATAACCGAAAACCCCTTCACAAACCGCCTGTAATAACCTGCTAATCCAAGAAAACTGCTTACTTCCGGCACATTCCGAGGTGATTTACAAGTCACAATTGCCTCAACTTTAGACGGATCCACTCAGATACCCTCCGAGGAGATGATATGCCCTAGGAAAGATACCTCCTTCATCTAAAAGTCACACTTGCTGAGCTTCACAAACAATTAATAATCCCTTAAAACTTAAAGTGCGATCCACAAATGCTCCTCATGTTCACTCTCATCCTTCGAATAAACCAAAATATCGTCAATAAACACTACCACAAATCGGTCAAGATATGGCCTAAATACTCTGTTCATTAGATCCATAAAAGCCGCAGGAGCATTCATTAATCCAAACGGCATCACTCGAAACTCATAGTGGTCGTACGTCGTCCTGAAAGTAGTCTTACCCACATTCACATCCTTTACCCAGAGTTGATAATATTTGGATCTCAAGTCTATCTTGGAAAACACTCCGGCTCCTCTTAACTGGTCAAACAAATCTTCAATCATAGGCAACGGATACTTATTCTTCATCGTGACCTTGTTAATCTGCCTATAGTCGATACACATCCTTAATGTGTCATCTTTCTTCTTAACAAACAATACCAGAGCACCCCATAGCGAAAAGCTGGGTCTAATAAAGCCTTTATCCAATAGCTCCTGCAGTTGATTCTTTAGTTCCTTCAATTCCACAGGAGCCATTCGATAAGGGGCTTTAGAGATAGGAGTAGTACCTAGCAGAATCTCTATGGATAGCTCCACTTCTCTCTTCGACAATAAACCAGGTAACTCTTCCGAAAACACATCTACAAGCTCATTAACTACTGGAATATCTTGAATCTTAACTAGACCACATCTCCAAAACCAAATCCAAATAAGCCTCACAACCCTTCCTCATAAACTGCCTTGTTTGCATGGCTAAAATCATATTACCTAAAGAACCAGAACCTAAACCTCTCACAACCACTGCAGATTACTTATCATCCTTAAGCACTATTGTCTTCCTGTGATAGTCAACCATCGCCCGATGCTTACACAACCAATCCATACCCAGAATCAAGTCAAACTCGTGAAAAGATAGACTAATCAAATCCACTAGGAACTCTTTACCTTGCACCACCAAAGGACAATTCCTATACACTCTACTCATATTGACACTATACCCTAATGGACTGGTTACACAAATCTCATAATCTAACTGATCAACATTAAACAAATTAGCACATAACTTATTAGAACACAAATATGAGTGTGTGGAGCCAGGGTCTATTAGAGCATGCAATTCAGTGTCAAAGAGTAGAAACTTACCGGTAATCACCTCAGGTGCATCTTGCTCATCTTGAGTTCTCATCGCATACGCCCTAGCTAGTGCCACTTATGGTCGATCCACTGTCTCAGAGAGAGCTCCATCTCTAGGCCGTCCACCACAACCTTATCCTCTACCTCGACCATGACTAACCTGAGGCGCATTAGATCTCGCTCGGCTGACCTCATGCCGTCCTTGGGTGTTCTCATACAAATTCGGGCAATTGGCCAGAAAATGATCCGTACTTCCACATCTAAAACATCCTCCTGTTAACCAATGACACTCGCCCCAATGGTGCTTATTACAGTGCAAATATTGTGGCACTAGATCGCCTCTACTACCTGAAACACTTCTACCTGCACCCAACCCCTGAGAAGATCCCTATCTTCTTCCTTTTATAGCAGGACTAGTGGAAGACTCATCTAGAGAATTTACTTGAGGATTCCTCTATCTTTTCCCTAAGGATGAGCCTCCACGAAAGGGATTCCTCCTTTGAGCTCTTTCTCTCATAATAGTCTCTGAACGTTCCACTCGTATAGCCACCTGCACAATCTGATAATAGCTAACATCTTGGGAAGACATCAAGGAAATCAGCATAGATTTAAGAGACTCATTCAAACCCGCTTCAAAATGTTGACATCTAAACTGTTCGGTGAGAACTCTCGGCGGTGTATACTTACTAAGCCTACTGAATTCCTTCTCATAATCCGCTAGGACTCTCTACTTAAGACTCAAAAACTGGGTCCACTTAGCCTCCTTATATACCTTAGTCACATATTTGCTGTGAAACTCTCTCTCAAAGAACTCCCACGTTACTGGGTCAGGAATCTGTGGGTGCTTAAGAACCAATCTCCACTAATCATAGGTTGAACCCTGCAGAAGTGACACTACGCACTCTACTTCTCTATCCGGAGGACAACGGATCTCCCGTAAAACCCTACTTGTTACCTTCTTTAGAACTCTTGTCACACCCCAAATCGGGCCTAGTCGGAATGTGCTTGCTCGGTCGGAGTGAGTGAGGGCAATTCGGTAATTCGTACATGAGTTATATGGGTAATAGGGATTTATTTGCTAAGAAATTAATTAAATAAATCAAGTGAAGGAATTATTATGGTGTGCTAGTAGTGTATGGTAGTAGGATGTAAATGGGCTAAGAGATTTTATTGAGTGATTTATGAGCATGGTGCCTTGGATGAAAATGGGTTATAAGAAAATGTTAGGGTGTGACTTAGGTTTGGTACCATGGAGATATTATTGTAAGAGGTACTTGTGTGTGTTTGGTGTATGGTGCATGTGAGAGTAAGTCAAAGTGGGCTTGTAAGATTATGACATGTGTACCTATAGGAAGTGGACAAGTGGAATTGGTAGGTGTGCATTTAGTGTGAAAAGAAGACTATGTGTAAGGGAGAGTGAGTCCCCGTTTTTGCCCTCTCATCTTCCCTATTCTCCATTTCTTTTCCTTTTCTTCCCTTTCCTTGCTCATTCACTTGGTTTTGAGTGAGTTAGAATTGATTTGGTGGAGCTTGGGAAGTAAGATTGAAGAGGTAAGTTGGGGTTTTAGGGTTCCTACGTTTGAGTTCTTTTTCTTCTTCTAGTTTTGTTTAAGTTATGGTTTGAATTAAGAATTCTGGGTTTGTTTGTGCAAGTGATTGGTGATAAGAAGAAGCAAAGTAAAGGAAAAGAGAAGATTAAAGCTTGAAGAGAATAGCTATTGTGCAACAAGAGGTTTGGGAGTTGATTGATGGTATTGTGATTATGTACCTATGCTCTCAGTTAGTATATATGTGTTGTAGTATGATTGTGGTATGAGTAGACTCTAGTGAGTTTTGCTTAGGAATTTGTGGGCAATATGGTGTGAACAGTTAGAGTACTAGTTTCGGGACTGGTATATGGTTATTTCAGCGGGATAATTGCATGATTAAGTTGTTTTGTATATATACATGATGTACTTTCAAAAGCCTGATTCCCCAATGTGTTCGGTAAATGTATGCATATGAGGACCTGTATTGGTATGACGATACAAGTATTAGCATATAAATATAATGATACTGACACGTAATGTATAGGTAGGTGCACGCATGTGAATTTATATGTAGTTATGCATGAATATACCTACATCTTGTATGGTGATGTTGATTTGGTCTGTGTCGCACATGTAAGTATATGAATATGATTAGAAACATTTGAATGCACAGCTATTATATGTAAGCATATATATATTTCTCGGTAAGAACTAGGTGTGTATGAGATTTGTGTGTGTTATGCCTCGACAACCATTATGAATGGCCGTCCATATTATTATGTTTGTTCTCCCCACTAAGCGTTATCGCTTAGCACGGGTTCTTTTTCCCGTGCAGGTGGCAGGTCTGGTCCGGTTCGAGTCTCACATCTGCAAAGGGTTGGCCACATAGGAGCTGGGAGTTTTGGATTTTGTCCAGCTTCTTTATCAAGATTTTGTAATTCTGTATAAAATGAGTATGTAATGGCATGTATAGATACTTATGTAATATTCTGGACCATGTAAATATTAGTTTTTGAGAACTTCCTCTATTTTATCTTCTGCCTATAACTTCTGTTGTATGATGGTAAACTTACACATCTAAATGATTCTGCTTGGTTTACGTGCGTTGTGAAATATGTATGTTCAGTTTTACTCCTCAAGTTTTTAAATTCTTCCGTATTTTTATATGCTTCAAATTGCTTTTGTTCGGTAACACACCTACTCATACGGCTTCCTACTCCCTCATGGATGGGTTCGCCTACGTATGGGTTTGGGGTGTTACATTTAGTGGTATCAGAGCGCGGTTTGACGATTTTGGTTGTCTTATTTGTTTGAGTATCGAGTATTTGTATGTTACTTATTATGTGTCGAGTCTTTGTTTGAGCGTCGGTTTTGTGTTATGGCCTAATGCAGATGTGTCTTGTCCTGTGTGTGTTGTGTTAGATGGAGTCTGACCCTAGTGAGAAGGTGGACGAGACGAGAGAAAGTGTGAATCCAGTTAGTGTTGATCAGAGTGTTTTCGAGCGTCCTCCGGCTAGGGATTCTGGTTCTGTTTCTGACGATAGGGCCCTAGTGCGAGGGTTGATTCAGATTTTGGATAGGTTAACTACCCCTCGCGTTCCTCAGAATTTTGTTCGGGAGAGACCTCAGAAAAGAAAAGTTTCGGGCAGTGAAGTTTCGATAGGGAAAAGAATTCGAGAAACTTCTATATGCCAATTCTGTCAGAAGCAACATTGGGGTCTTTGTCGGAAGCTCACTGGAGCTTGTTTCCGATGTGGCAGCAAATCCCATCAGCTTGTTGATTGTACGAAGTCAAGAGAGAATCTAGCTCGGCAAGCTAGGAAGGATATGGAGGATTTTCTTAGAGCCACTCGTGGGCCAACAAGACTTGTTGAGCACCTTAGTGTAGTGACAGAACCTGCAGAGCCTTCTGGTAAGTTTTGTTTTGATGTGATCGAGTAAAGTTATTTTTTTTAGTAATTTGAGGTGATCGGGTAATTGGATTCTATAAGGTTTTGATAGTACTCTATATACCTGTCAGCTATCTCCAGAAAAGTGTTTGAATAAAAGCATCTTGAATCATGGGGATGGGATAAAGTGCATCATTTTAGCATCAACTGCATTTATTCCACATTATTCTGCATACATGAATCATCACATACTCATTGCATCATCATCTCTTTGACCATACATGATAAGCATCTACAGACGTATTTTGATGGGGAGGAAGCTGACAGGTTATACGTGTACTATTTGTTACTAAGGATTAAGAGTGAAAAAAAAAATAAGTATAGCATTGACTAAAGAAAGCATTGTACGTTTAGTGTAAGTTGAGTAGGAAGTGAGTAAGAGCACAACAATGGTAGTAAGTGTAAGCAAGTGAACAATTTGGGAATGCAATGTATGAGTCTGAGGGTGATTCGAAGTGAAGTTTTGGGGTTTCTTCCGATGTAAGTGAATTTCGAGGACGAAATTCTTTTAGGAGGGAAGATTTGTCACACCCCAAATCGGGCCTAGTCGGAATGTGCTTGCTCGGTCGGAGTGAGTGAGGGCAATTCAGTAATTCGTACATGAGTTATATGGATAATAGGGATTTATTTGCTAAGAAATTAATTAAATAAATCAAGTGAAGGAATTATTATGGTGTGCTAGTAGTGTATGGTAGTAGGATGTAAATGGGCTAAGAGATTTTATTGAGTGATTTATGAGCATGGTGCCTTGGATGAAAAGTGGCTAATAAGAAAATGTTAGGGTGTGACTTAGGTTTGGTACCATGGAGATATTATTATAAGAGGTACTTGTGTGTGTTTGGTGTATGGTGCATGTGAGAGTAAGTCAAAGTGGGCTTGTAAGATTATGACATGTGTACCTATAGGAAGTGGACAAGTGGAATTGGTAGGTGTGCATTTAGTGTGAAAAGAAGACTATGTGTAAGGGAGAGTGAGTCCCCGTTTTTGCCCTCTCATCTTCCCTATTCTCCATTTCTTTTCCTTTTCTTCCCTTTCCTTGCTCATTCACTTGGTTTTGAGTGAGTTAGAATTGATTTGGTGGAGTTTGGGAAGTAAGATTGAAGAGGTAAGTTGGGGTTTTAGGGTTCCTACGTTTGAGTTCTTTTTCTTCTTCTAGTTTTGTTTAAGTTATGGTTTGAATTAAGAATTCTGGGTTTGTTTGTGCAAGTGATTGGTGATAAGAAGAAGCAAAGTAAAGGAAAAGAGAAGATTAAAGCTTGAAGAGAACAGCTATTGTGCAACAAGAGGTTTGGGAGTTGATTGATGGTATTGTGATTATGTACCTATGCTCTCAGTTAGTATATATGTGTTGTAGTATGATTGTGGTATGAGTAGACTCCAGTGAGTTTTGCTTAGGAATTTGTGGGCAATATGGTGTGAACAGTTAGAGTACTAGTTTCGGGACTGGTATATGGTTATTTCAGCGGGATAATTGCATGATTAAGTTGTTCTGTATCTATACATGATGTACTTTCAAAAGCCTGATTCCCCAACGTGTTCGGTAAATGTATGCATATGAGGACCTGTACTGGTATGACGATACAAGTATTAGCATATAAATATAATGATACTGACATGTAATGTATAGGTAGGTGCACGCATGTGAATTTATATGTAGTTATGCATGAATATACCTACATCTTGTATGGTGATGTTGATTTGGTCTGTGTCGCACATGTAAGTATATGAATATGATTAGAAACATTTGAATGCATAGCTATTATATGTAAGCATATATATATTTCTCGGTAAGAACTAGGTGTGTATGAGATTTGTGTGTGTTATGCCTCGACAACCATTGTGAATGGCCGTCCATATTTTTATGTTTGTTCTCCCCACTAAGCATTATCGCTTAGCACGGGTTCTTTTTCCCGTGCAGGTGGCAGGTCTGGTCCGGTTCGAGTCTCACATCTACAAAGGGTTGGCCACATAGGAGCTAGGAGTTTTGGATTTTGTCCAGCTTCTTTATCAAGATTTTGTAATTCTGTATAAAATGAGTATGTAATGGCATGTATAGATACTTATGTAATATTCTGGACCATGTAAATATTAGTTATTGAGAACTTCCTCTATTTTATCTTCTGTCTATAACTTCTGTTGTATGATGGTAAACTTACACATCTAAATGTTTCTGCTTGGTTTACGTGCGTTTTGAAATATGTATGTTCAGTTTTACTCCTCAAGTTTTTAAATTCTTCCATATTTTTATATGCTTCAAATCGCTTCTGTTTGGTAACACACCTACTCATACGGCTTCCTACTCCCTCATGGATGGGTTCGCCTACGTATGGGTTTGGGGTGTTACAACTCTAGCCATGTCCTGAGATATCTTGAGCATGGCCTCAAAAGAAACCGTTGGGGCCTCAGGCTGTACCCTAGCTGGCTGAGCAGGACCAAAAATAGATGGATCTTGCTCTCGGGGATTTGCACTCTCGATTGACCTCTCGAGGGATCCATGAGCTGACTCCATCTAACTATAAAACATAAGGTTATCTGCATAAGGCCAACACAATTCTAAACGTATACTCTATTCCATACTCGCCCAGAAAAGTCTAAATCTGTAACTCTAATACCAATAAAATTGTAACACCCCTTACCTATACGTAGGGGAGCTCACCCATAAAGAGGAGTGAGTGCCTGCATAGATAAGGGTTGTTACCAAAGCACAAAAGAAACATCAATATAATATCACAAATGGAATAAACTAAAACTTTCCATAATATAAAACATTCAAAAGATTGCCAACTGAATTACTGAAATCTCTTTCATTGATATGCCAAAATATCCATTACAAAGTTGAAGTACAAAATAATATGATCCTTTGCATAATTACAATATACATAACTGAAAGTATTACAAAATCGGATACATAACAAAAGGCTTACATCAGAATACAAAATACAAAATACAAATTCCCATACTACAAAAACTCTCTCTATTGTGTTAGCCTTGATGGTTGTGGATCGATCCTCCCAGAATCTCTAACTGCTTCCACACCTGCACGGATGAAATACCTGTGCTAAGCAATAATGCTTGGTGGGGAAAACAAGCAATGAACGACCACTCACAGTGGACGTTAAAATGCAGTTCGCATACACATGGCACATGCATATCAGTGAAACATCATTAGACCATCCATACGATATACATATATATATACATTATATCCAATAACTTCAGTTGAACAAATTGCATAGCATTCATATATACTGAATCATAATAATTCGCATCACCATAAGCAAACACATAGATAAGTTAAGCCTGCACTTGCAAAGTGGTGGATAACGAGTGAACGCACGGTACCCGTAGGTACAAAAACATTTTCTTTTCTAAATTCATAGATACCCGTAGGTACCACAAACAACTTCTTTGCTTTCCATATCAAAACATTTTTGCATGGGATCTTAAACAAGATCCAAGTTCATAGGGATCGCAAGGATCCAAACAGGGACCTGATCAGGGTCCAAAATACATAGGCTGTAGCTAACTGAACTCTATAGGCATGCCTATCTATCCATTTACTTGACTATTGCAGGCTAGGATAATCATTCAGATATATTCACATGATAAAGCATATAACATTTTATGCATGGAAATATGTTTGAAACATAAGTGAGAAACCATGCAAAGCACAAAAATAATAAACATTTAGAAGAACAGGGGAGTCGCGCTCGTGACCATTGTCGCGCCCACTACAGAGGCAAAATACACAATAGGTCAAGCTCGCGACCATCGTCATGCCCACTACGGAGGCAAATATAGAATAGGTCGCGCCCGCGACCAAATGCCGAGCCCGTAATAGAGAGCAAATCGCATGTAGGTACATGCTCGCGATAGAGGGCGGGTAGGCTCCTGTCGCACACACGTGCTCGCGATGGGAGCCACCCGATAGGAGCTCAGCTACCGAACTCTCTGTCGCGCTCGTGACCGAGGTCGTGTTCATGACAGAGAGCACCTCCGCTGGAGCTCGGGACCGCACATTCTGTCACGCTCGCGATGAAGGTTGCATTCGCGATAGAGTCATGTTTTTGGGTCTGATTTCGATCTAAATAGCTCTCCAATGCCAAATTCCTACAAAAAACCAACCCATCCATCAAATCAGCTCAACCTAAGCAATACAAATCACTCAAACATATTTCTAAACATTCAATCATGGTTTTACATTAATTCAAAGTGACTATAAAAGCAAAATTAAATTATATACCAAATCAAGCTTTAAACCCACCGAAATCAATAAGAACCCACAAAATTGCTCCAACTTATCATGCACACAAATACTTCTAAAATTAACTCAAAATTGGCAAAACCCATTCAATTATACACATAAACATGCTCAATTGCATCTAATTTCAGAAATTTAAATCAAAAGATTGACAATCACAAATTCATAAAAACATACAATCCCAAATCTTATATCCTAAGCTCTTCAACAATCACTTGGATGAACTACTACCAATCTTCTCCTTTCCTTTAGGATATTTAGTAAGAATTTCTGATCAAAAAGCCAACCAAACCAAAACACACAAATTGCTCAAAACCCACACAAATCCTCAAGGAAAACGAGAAGAGAAGAGAAGAAGAAGAAGAATAAGAAATACTTACTTGAAACCCTTAAATTACCAAAACCCACCAAGAATTACAGCAAAGTGGGGAAGAGAAGATGAGCAAGGAGAGGGAAAGGCCAGCGAGAGAGGGAAAATGGGAGAGGAAGAACAGAAAATCTGTTCTTTCCTCTCTCTCACGTTTTCTTCCTCTTTAATCAACCCCTATCCCTTTCTTCTCACTCTCTCTCCTCCACATGTCACAAATCCACGGTGTCTCTTGGTAATTCACTCTTTTAATCCTTCTTACTTCTCATCAACACAAATCAAGCCCCAACAATTAAAATAATCATAAAATTAACTCCCTAAAGATAATAATAATAATAATAATAATAATAATAATAATAATAATAATAATAATAATAATAATAATCATCATCATCATCATCATAATAATAATAATAACCCAAAATAAAATTGAACACATACAATCCAAAATACACATAAAAGCCAAACTTAACATCAAAACACCCAAAACCACTAGGGTACCATTCGGGGTGTTACAAAATAACCAAGTAGGATGAATACATAACCATAAATAGGGATATGTAAACATGTCATGAATTCATATACCAAAAATGTATGATTTCATTCATGCATATTTCATTGATTTAATGAAGATTGTGAGATTGATATGTTAAACATGTGTATGCTACTAAGGATAAATTGATATTAATAAACGATAAGCTATGAGTGCATCCGCTTTGATGACAGTACGAGTAATGTTACTACAAGAATAATTATTATGAAAGCCTACTATGATCGGGTAGTGGATAGATAGGCTTACCTATAGGGACCACTAATTGTTGTAGCCTATCGTTTTGTAGACCCCGTTTGGGTCATTACTTAGGCCCCATTTGGGTCATTATTTTAGACCCCATTCGGGTTATTATCCAAGATTGATCTGTTAATATTGGTATTGTAATGTACCTATGGGTACCTACTATTCTGTATTTCCTTTTTTCCACTTCCACATGGAAGGCATACAACTTTTAAAATGGTGAAATATAACATGATATGTACCAATAGTTTAATTCATATTTTGATATATTAAGATTAATTTATGAATGGAATATTTGCATAGACTAGTATGCATTTCTTAATTGCATATACATGATAAACTACCAACTATAAGCTAATGATTTGTGAATATACACATTGAAGGAATGAACGTATATGTGAAATGTGAGTGAATATTATAATGTATTCTTTTGGTTGTACATGATAAGTTATTTATTGTATAACTGTGCTTTATAAAAGATGTTTTCATGTGTGTGCTTGTCTTATGAATACTGTGAGCAGTCGTCCTTAATCTCATTAGTTCCTCACTAAGCTTTATGCTTAGCACAGGTTTTAATTTGTGTAGGTACAAATGTCGGTATCGCCATCAAGGACATTTTGCAAGAGTAAAAGCCAACAATAAGCTAGAAAGGAAGTCCATATAGATTATTTTGATACTGTTGAATGTATATGTAAAAGCATTTTGGTAAAGTGAAAGAAGTTTATGAACGTGATATTTGTTTGTAAGAGCCATAATATGTAATTCTTTAGTAAAGGAAACAGAAAATGTATGTTTTGTTATGTATATGTAAACTAAAGAGACCAATGTATGTGTTATATGTTAAGAACATTGTAATGATAGTATAAATGAAAAAGGAGAAATTTTGTATCCTTATTTTTATATTTCATGTTGAACTTTTTAGTGAGTTTTACATGAACTAAAACTTGCTCAGTTAAATGATTGTTTTAATTAGGAAACTAAATAGCTATAAAAAGGTTAAAGTATATTTGGTTGTGGCATCTGTAGACATCGGGTCCCGAGGCGGACCAAGATCAAAATTACTCGATGATGAAAATGATACCCGCCACAAGCAAAGGTGTAAAAAATGTTGTTTTTTTTTTGTCGAAAATCTCCACCAATACTCTAAAAATTTTAATTCAAAAATTTTCATTTTTACTCTTATTTTATTTATCTATTTATTTTATTTTATTCCCTTTATTTTTATTTTTATTTCTCTTTTTACTTTTTTTATTTTTTATTTTATTTTTATGCGTGCGCTGCCCCCACGCGAGCGCTACCGAGGCAACGCGTGCCTGCGTGCACGCTGTTAGGGGCGCGTGTGCCCCAGTGCCCCCGCGTCGTTTTCCTCTCTATTTTTTGACCTTTTCTAGTATGTTTTTGCCCGTTTCTTTCACCATTTTGTGTAATTTTCGGGCAACCGAAAATGAAAGCTCTTTTGTCTTTTCCTATTTTGGGACAAAGGCAGGAAACAAATTGGAGCTTCCCTTCATTTCAAAGGGGGGCAATTTTGTTCAAAAGAGGGGTTTTTAGTTTTTCTCTTCGGGGGAAATTTTTTCTTTCTTCTTCAAAAAATCCTTAAGTTTTTTTCTCAAGTTTTAATCTTTGCTTCACTAAAAACATTTAATCTTGGGTTCGATTTGAGCAAGAAAAATTAATTTTCTTTGCTTATTCATCCCACCAAAAATATTTTCATGAGCTAATTTATTTAAAAACATAGATTTTTATATTTTCTTCGGATATTTATCACTGTAAATTCGACAAGGGGGATGGATCAAGTCACCGTTTTCTTCAATCTATAAAATTCTAAGGGTAAACACTTGGAACCACTCTTATTTATTTTTCCTGTATAATATTTATGGTTATTAACATTTTTGTATTCTGCCATTAATATTATGTTCATCATCTAATATTTCCTTCAGGGTTTACACACTGCCAAAATCTCCATTTAGCTAATAGTCTGATTTTTGTGTGGTTTTATTTTGGCTTGTTGACGTCAACTCCTCATCTTCCTTATTATTATTATTATTATTATTATTATTATTATTATTATTATTATTATTATTATTATTATTATTATTATTATTATTATTATTATTATTATTATTATTATTATGTTGGCTTTTATGCTGTCATTATTATTATTATTATTATTATTTGTTTTAAATATTCATTTTTATTATTATTATTATTATTATTATTATTATTAGTAATATTATGTCATGTTTATTTATTTCATGCTATTAGTATTATTATTACTATTATTATTTGTTTATTATCATTGTTATTATTAGTGCCATCGTTTCCTTGTTTGCTTCCATAATATTATTATTACTATTATCATTATTAGTTGACTTGGTATTTATGATCATTATTGTCATTATCAGTTATTATTATTATTATTATTATTGTGATATGTCAATATTATTGTTATTAATTATTACCATTATTCTCATTATTGTCGTATATTATTATCATTATTATTAGCATTATATATTTGTGTTCAACATTCATTTCGTTATTATTCAATTAATTTTTTTTAGAATTATTACTAATGTTATTAATATTATTTTTTCTGTCTGAGATTTTATTTTGAGTCGCATTATGTGAACATCCCCGTGACTCCCCGGATAGGTCGCGACGCGTAGAGGGACACGTCGATTGGGTGAGATCCTTCTACACTCCTTCTCATATTGTGTTTATTTGCAAATGAATGTTTTGTTCATGCACGCGTGAGATAAAAAGTCACAAAAATACTTTTACAATTAAATCAGAATTTTTACTAATAAAATTGGGACCAATATCCCTTGTTTTAGCTGAGGAATGAAAAATATCACAATAAAACGAAGAGTTATTTTTCTCTAAAAAATGGGATCGTTCATCCCGGTTTTTCAACTCGACAATCAAATGACTCTTCGAACCCTCTTCAAACAAATGTGAAGGAACCAATGTTCCTAAACCTTTAAACAAATACGAAGGAACCAATGTTCCAACCCAAAATGAATATCCCGATTTATGTATGTTTTTCTTGTATTTGATTTTATTTGATTATTTTAAGGTTTAAGTTCATTTCTTTTGGGCCCTTGTAATTAATTTTGGGGTAATATCATTTAATTTTGGGATTGTATTCTGTCCTAACCTATATCTTTAGCCTCCTTCCATTAGGGGTTGTATTCCGCCCCTATCTCTCATGTAATTATGTGCTTGTGTGTTTATTGCTTTCCTTAATTACTTCATTTACCGCTTTTTTTATCGCTTTTCTTTATTTTCCTTTACGTGCTTTTAATGCGTCTTTAATTTAAATGCATTGATCGTATGAGATGAGGGGTAGAATCTTAGGGAGTTAAAAACTCATTTATAATTAACCAAAATATGAATAAGAGGGGAGTTTTGAACACCAATCTCTGGTCTTGACCAATAAAAGGTTAGAGACCTTTCCCAATTCCTCGTGAATTGGGTGGCGACTCCATGATACCTCAAAGGTGCCATGGGGCTAGATGTTCCTTTCTAATGTTCTATTGGGAAGGAAGTGTCCAAAATGTCTCATGGCGCCCATGATAAAAAAGACGCGAACTAGTCCCTCGAATCCTAAAAGCGGATTCTGCGAGGGCCCTTGCTAGGTTCGGTGTGCGTCACAGTGGCAACTCCACTGGGGACTTATTTGAGAGTTCGCTTTGAAAGTGCTTTGGTTAAAATATAATTGGGTTTTTAAAGTTTAAAATTCTATCTCTTTTCGAAAAATTGCATTGCATTTTAGATCCTTAGTATTATGTTAGTCGATCCCCTATTTACCTCGGTGCGTTCCTAAAATACGACCCTACTTTCACTCATTGTAGGAAAGTGTTAAGGATAATCACCAGCCCAAGTCTCATACCATTAGAGGTATACCAAATAGAGACCCGATTGGTCGCTATGCTCGTGATGAGCTAGACCCATCGGCAGGGACCATGCTTGGGTAGCCCTAAAGTATTATCACCTTGACCAAAGCTCATGTAACGGCAAGTAGAAACTTCCCCTAGGTGGTATGAACCGTAATACAGTGCTTATGATGTGGGTCATTATGTATTAGACAAAATCATGCAAATTGAGTGATCTTCTATCAAAGGCTTTTATGCCCCGGTAGGTTCACCTTAATTTAATTGAATTGCTCAAATATGTAATGTCCAAAACCCATATGTATGTGCTTTAAATTAAGAGTGTCATGTTGTCGGTTTTCCACCGTGCACCATACGCATTCATTGGGTTTCCCGTTAATCCATGGATCAAGCCCACCTAGGAAAGAGACCGCATGACCTCATGTGTGGGAGTGATAAGGTTGGAAGGATCTTTTTGCTTACATGTGGTTGTGGATGCTGCACAGCATGCTCATGCATCGCGTGTTATTCATGCATGTTAAAAATAAAATAATATATATATATATATACATTTCATTTTTATGTGTGTGTATCCTTTTGTTTGCGTATTATTTTTCACATGTACATATCATCCTACATAAAATTTTTCTTTTATGCATCGCATCGCATCATTGTAATCTATTGACCTTTCACTCATTGAGGACTATCTGCATAGCACGGTCATGCATTGCACGTCATTCATATATCATCCTAACCCCTTGGATTTTTTAGCTACTATAGACCATTTACCTGGGAGGTTTTAGGGTCCCTGTAGTCATCTGAGGAGCAAGCAGGGTTCGAATTGGTTTGCAAAGATTTCAAGGTCAGTAATGGCAGATCTACCGCAAGAAATGGGTGCTTCGATGATGTAAGATTTGGACAAAAGATTTGAGGATTTTGAGAGGAAGATGTTAGCTATGATGGGGAGCATCGTCGCCCAGATGGCTCTAAGTGCCGGGCCACCATTTATGGCTCCTGTCGTGGAGCAAGGTGAACCACCTATTATGGAGGAGGCTTGTATAGTAGCCGCTACTATGCAATTGCCAAATGTTGAGCCTAGAGCAACGACACCTGCTGAGCAGAGAGGAGTGAACACTTCAGGCCCGATAGATGACTTCGTAGAGGAGGAGGAGGGTGAGCCGCTAGTTCCTCGAGTTATGAGGGGAAGAGTCCCCAAAGGGGAGGATGACATGGTAAAGAAGATGGAGGAAAAGATTGAGGTTATCTCCCGTCTACTGTCAGCTGGAAGGGAGGTCATCTCTAAAAACATAGATTTGGAAGAGGAGGAGCTACTACCCCATAGGTTCAAGATGCTGGATTTGCTGAAATTCAATGGTACTTCGGACCATTTTGCACACGTTAAGTAATATGCCCTGATTATGAAAGGCACAGGGCTGACAAAAAAGTAGAAGGTGGAGTAGTTCAGTCTCAGTCTAACGTGGCTGACAATCAATTAGTACCACGGGTTGGATAGAAGGTTTGGAGAAGATTGGGATTTGTTGACAGAAGAATTCCTTAAGCAATATAATTGTAGTACCCGGATGGAGGTTACCTTGAAAGACCTTGAGCTATTGTACCAGAAGCCTGGCAAGTCCTTCCATGACTATCTCACTCGGTGGAGGAATCGAGTGATGGAGATGAAGAGGAAGCCTGATACGGCAGATTGGATCAGGCTGTTCATTAGAAATGCAAGCCCGTACTTAAGAGAAGGGCTCAAGATGAAAGGGTTAAAAGATTGGGAGTCTTTAAAGGACATTGCCATGGAGGCAGAGGGTGAACGCATGGCTAAGAAGGCGAGTGGTGAAGGGTTTATTAAGAAGGGCTATAACAGTCAGGGGGCGAATAAGTGGGCAGGCTCCAACAGTGGCGATAGGACTGAAAAAATGGCTGAGGTGTCGGTTGTAGGGGTGAACCAAAGACGCTTTTCGAATTTAGGCCGACCTTTATCCTAGGTGTTAAAGAGACTAGAAAAAGAAGGAAAGCTGCAGCCCCTGCCACCTAAGCTAGCCAAAACCCAAGGACAGCTGGGTCATAAAGACGATGAGTATTGTGCTTTTCACCAACATACGGGGCATATGACGGACCGATACGCAAGACTAAGGAATAAAATTCAGGACTTGATCAACAGCAGGCAGATCACTGATCCTGAAAAGAGGAAAAGTAAGAAGAAGCCTGCCTACAATGCCATGATTGGTTCAAGCTTGCCTCAATGGTATGTACTACAAGACTTGTTTGGTAATGGACACGTCGCCATCACTCACCCTGCGGCAGATGAAGAAGGGGTTTCTGTAGCGGTAATAGATTATTGGTCCACCAGCGAGAGTGGGGAGGGAGTTAAGGAAGGAAAACCAGAGGGGTTTAACCGAGCATTGAAGGTGGCTGGCCCTTTGCGACATGGTGAAGAGACTCATGCCTTGATGGCCCAAGAGATGGATAGCAGGTTCGAGGAGCTTGAAAGAAGGTTGTCGGCCATGATGGAGGAAAGAATAGATTCCATGGCGCTAGTTCTTCAATCTCAACTGATGGCGACTACCTTCAATCGAGTTGAGCCGGCCGCTGCCAAGAAGGCCTGTACGGTGATGACCGCAGCATTTCCTTGCACTTCCCAGTCCAGAGGCAAGGAGCCGCTTGAGTTACCAGTTCAACAAAGAGGAGATAAGAAGCCCATTTTAGAGCATAAAATCACACCCAAAGGGCACTATCCAGTGAGGATGCATGCCCTGAAAAATGTGAGCCCAGGTATCTGCAGCGATAGTAAGGGCAATGTTAAGAAGACGGGAGTGCCCACCACGAAAATGGATCGAAAGCGCTATTCTAATTTGGATAGATCCTTGTCATGGGTTTTTGAGAAGCTGATGAAAAGGGGGATGTTACAGCCATTGCCTCCTAAGCTCGCCAGAAGCCAGGGGCAGCCCAACTATAGAGCGGATCAATACTGTGCATTCCACCAACACACCGGACACTTGACAGACTATTATCGGACATTAAGGGACCAGGTTCAAGACCTCATGGATAGTAAGCAGATCTTTGACCCAGAAGAGCGAAAGAAGGAGAGGAAGACAAATTGAGTACCTAAATGGAGGAGGGAGACGGTCCTCATAGATTATGATGAGCCATTGGCCAAAGTGTCTGCGCTGGTGGAAACAGGAAGAGGATAGCTATTTAGTTGTTCTTTTATTTTTGAACTATTTAATGACGATATTTTTAATTCTGGTTTTTATTAAATGAAATGAATGATTCCACTCATCTGTGTGATATTTTCTTATGATTTCACTATATATAATCATGACACATTCATATTTAATAATGATTCAAATGATGCCATTTCATTTAATCTCAAAACTTTGGGGAACCCAAAGAAAATCTTGATAGCATCTGTTATGACTCTTGAAGAGAGAGTAAAAGAGATAAAATAAAAAAATGAAATAAAAAGTCTTTGCCTGGATCTATGAAGACATGCCAGGAGATGATTATGAAGTTACCAAACACGTTATGCCAATGTATCTCGATCATGAACCAATCAAGTAGAAGCTCAGAAGATTCAAGCCAGGAGCAGAACCAGCGCTGAGTTTTTACTGAAGCACAATGCACAACTGGGTGGGTCAACAACATCCCCAATGGTTAAGAAGAGAAGTGCATGTATGTGTAAACTATCAGGATTTGGACAAAGCTTGTTGGGGAGCGAAAAAAAAAACAAAAACAAAAAAAAGAAAGAAAAAAAAGAGAGAGAGAAACGAAAAAAAAAAAAGATCACCAAAGAGCAAGGGAATGTTATCTGGGGGCAAACTTTACTTAAATCCCATTGATCTACACATACCTGTATTTTGCCATTCTTCTTGGCTACAGAAAAGGACAGAGAGGGTTCTATTGACCTATAATGGATATGGATTGCTCGATGATTGGGGAATAAACATCTTAGGGGAAGTGCGCCCTACGGACTCTAACGGACATAGGTCCACCATGGTTGTTATCGCCTATTTCACTAGGTGGACGGAAGCCGGGTCCTTCAGGAAAGTCGACACTCGAGGTAGGGACAGGTTCATCAAGAGAAATCTGATATGTTGATTTGGTCCCCCATACCACGTAGGGTTCAAGGATGAAAGAGCAGTTTGTGCCTAAAGCTAGGGAGTCGCTCCAAAAGAATATCATTGAGCATCACAAGTCCTCCCCGTATTGCCCTCAATCCAATGGGGCGGTAGGGTGCTGTTAACAAGAATGTCAAGAAGATCTTGGCCAAACATTCGAACATGTTAGACAAGAACAGGTTGCAGGCTTATTATCATAGCCAGATCTACCAGAAAAGACTTGTTTGATCATTTGGAAAGAAGGTTAGGAAACACTCGCTAGAAAGGAGGAGATTCAGTCTCCAGTCAAATGAAACCAAGCATCCTGGACATACGAGGTAAATTCAGGCCAACATAGGAAGGTTTCTTCTTAAGAGATTGGTACGCAAGGGAGTAATGATTCTAACAGACAGCAATGGAGATGAGCTCGGGTAATCCATCAACATCAACAGACTTAAGAAGGTCCATGGCTAAAGACTGAAAATCAAAAGAAGAGCATAAATGCCCCACAAGTTGAAAATCGAAAAAAGGCGGCCTTGCTAAAATTGAGCGCCTCGTCAGGATGAAAATTGAAAAAAGGCGTCCTGGTCAAAAATTAGAAGCTTGAGAGAAAATGTCCAATCAAGAAAACCCGAGAGGGCTAATTGGAAACAGGAGTTTTAATTCTTTCAAGATCCATTTTGAGATTAAATTTAATTTTGCATTCTGAATCTATGTTAAATGGTGATCATATATGGAGAAATCATGCTGAAATACACACAGTCTTTGCAAATACATAAAACAAAAGCAGTTCAACTCATCATTTCCTAGTTCTTTTATAAAAAGAGAAACATCGTTCATTACTAAACGTGTGAAATCTAAATGGCTATACTCTACTCCTGCTCTCACTGGTCGGATGCCTAAGTCGATAGGCCCTGTTATCAGATGCGTGACTAAACACCCACCAATTATGCACACTTATGAGGGCCAAGGTGTAATTTCTGATCTACGGTATGACAGTTCTTTGCAAGCAGCTGTATCCGGGGCTATGGTACTTAAGGATAAAGACCGAGGATGAGATGGCACCCTAGAAAGGTAGAGGATGCCTCATGGCATCTTGAATCCCTTCGAACTATCAAACACAACAGGCGATGATATCCAAAGTGGCCTTAGGAAATCCCCATAAGAGAACAGAAAAGAGAGCCAGGGGCATAGGGAATTGACCCTTGTTAGCCACCTCACCCAATCTAGCAACAACTGCGTCAGAGGTGGTGAGGAGATATAATCGCTATTCAAGGGAAGATTTCTCGACAAATAATCACCGATTGCTATATGAGGAGGCTCTGACAGTAGCTTCAGTTCTTCTTGTAAAAAAAAAACAGCCATTAGAGATGAAAATCGTAATTAGCGCTCTAAGCAAAAATTAGGCCAAGGGGCGGGGTGAAAACCTGGCAACAGGCAGTCTGTCCTACAAAAAATGAAAGGAATAAAAGCCGCTGGATTGGGTTGGGTCCGTTCCAGGCAAAAAATAAGGCACAGGTTTATGTGAAAATCCGAAAAGGACGCATTTCTCGCTAAGAAAAGCTAGTGTGAAAATTCACAAGGGACGCACTACCTTTAATCAATGACTTCCGATGCCTGGAGCGATAAGGCTATGGTTTTTCAGATGGCATCCTCTCGAACAGATGGTATAATGCAGGACATGAGTCAGAATCTTGGGGGGCAAAGATGCCCACATAATGGTTCCCCTTGAGGGGGGGTTATGGGTCAGAATTCCTGAGCTGCGAAGAAGCTTTTCTAGATCCTTGGGGGCATCAGATAATGCCAAGCCGTACCCTGAATGGATCCTTGACCACCCAGGGTGTGGTCTACCCATTTTGCATACATCTTATATCTGCGTATGGCATTTTATACATGCATGCACAATCTCTTGTATATATTCCTGCACACACAGTTTTGTAGAAAAAGTCCAAACGAAGACCGAACGCACGAAAGCGGGGCCAGGATAATTTTAGCTCAATAGTAGCACTCACTCGTGCTGGACAAGCAAGTCAAGATGACATCGACACAGATCCAAATCTCAAAGTCCTCTGAGGAGGCAAAAGCTCAAAGTCCTCTGAGGAGGAAAAATCTCGAAGTCCTCTGAGGAGGTATGTAACACCCCCATCGCCGTCCCCGTTGGAAGGACACCGACGGACGCGCTACACGACGCTCACATATACAGATATACACATGCACAATGCGAAAGCATACTTTCATACATAACATGCATACAGAAATATGGATTAATTAAAAACTTACCTTGACTTACCTTGCGGTACAGACTGAACATGCAATAACTCACGCACACGCAGGCACTAAGCAAAAGCATACACAAAGGCATACAGATGACCATTCAACGGAAGCATAATCGAAATAATAAAACAAAGGAATAACTAAACATAAGAACATACTAACTATTACATTCCCAAAAGAAAACTCAAGATTTAAAACATAATTAAATACATATAAAATACTACAGAATTACAAAAGCTGAAATACAGAAGCTGAACCAAATACAGAACTTCTAACTCCTACGTGGCCGACCTTGCAGAAGCGCAACTCGAACAAACCAAACCTGCCACCTGCACGGAAAGGAAATCCGTGCTAAGCGATAACGCTTAGTGGGGAGAACACACAAGAATATGGACGGCCATTCACAATGGTCGCCAAGGCATAACACATTCAAATGGCAAATGCGGATATTCATAGCATATCAATAATCAGGCTGCACAATAAAGGCATTCAATCGATAACTCACAAATAGACCATAAACTCATGTCCAGGATATACCAATACAGACATAATACAATATACGATACAAATATCATCATGCCGAACTACATACTATAACTCATGCATAAACCTACATGGGTATCAAATGATAGCATCTTACCATGCGGAGTCACAAGAGCTATACACATGCAATAAATATCACTAAGTACCCACGCCTGAACTGACAACCCAATAATCATGATAAGCATACACACTAGTCAAATATCCAAAGGATAACATTTAGAGCATCACAATACCGCTGCGCAACTCTAATATATATTAAGCATCATGCAGAAACATTCTGATAACGGAGACTGAAGGCATAACCACTTAGTATTACATTCATATCATCATCATGCAGAGAGTACAGTAATCATCACATACTTACCATCACAGCTGCTTCGGTTCACAAGCTAATATATTAACAAAACATGTTTAAGTTACATACATAAATTCTCTAGTCGCATCATAATCAAAGCATTCAGAAACTTATAACAAATCACATGACGAGTACGGATAATCATGTTAGATATAAAGTCATGCTTATTTAAAACAGACATACATTCTGAAGCCCATAGTCATATTCATATACATATAAACTGATTCCTGAGATCTTTATCATAATCAAACGGATATCACATTCATATAGTTATTTCAAAGTAATCCAAACCAGTAAAGCACCTGCTGACTCACAATAGTGGATAACGAGTGTACTGAACTGATTAGTACCTTACGGGTACAAATCGAAAACCACTTTATTTTGTCACAAAAGCATTTTACTGATGGGGGATCTTAACCCGATCCAAATACATTAAAAAGGACCACGAGGATCCGTACTGAGGGGGGGTTCGCGAGGAACCATACGGGGGACCTGATCAGGGTCCAATACATTCAAAGGGCGCTGCAGCTACTGAAAGACTCTATTAGGCATGCCTAACTATCCACTAAACTGACTCTCGCAGGTCATGCATAAAACAATTCACGTTTCGAATCGCACAACGCATAAATATATATATAAATATATATACATCATGCATAAATCAGAGTACAATAGACATGTAAATATGCTCATAAAGTTGGTCATATCTCATACATTCCCATTGCAAAACATAAGACCGTCAATATACTTAACATTTAAACACTGTTCTAAAGCATGCCAAGAATCAGGTAAAGAAGCACTACCATGCCAATGATTATCAAAACATAATCCTAAACATGCGTTTAGGTGCAGATAACTAAGATTAA
The DNA here is from genome assembly GCA_947683425.1 of Excoecaria cochinchinensis. Classification (NCBI taxonomy): domain Eukaryota; kingdom Viridiplantae; phylum Streptophyta; class Magnoliopsida; order Malpighiales; family Euphorbiaceae; genus Excoecaria; species Excoecaria cochinchinensis. Next base: position 32,376,509 of record CANTUQ010000146.1, on the reverse strand, counting down.
ATCATGCATAGTCCCAATTACATTTAAACATAACACATTGAGTTTAAGGCTAAAGCATAACAATGTATTCCGACATCAACCATATTATTCAAATAAGTTTGGCATAACAGGATGCCAATCATACTTCATACAAGTCATATACTGGAGCATGCAATAATTCCATTAATTACATCTAACATTAATCCTAATACTAAAGCATATAAGGAGCAAATGGGGAAATCATACTATGCCAATGAGTACAAGCACATAATCTTAATCGCGGGACGATGCAATATACATTTAAGCATGGCAGATTATTCTTAGAGAGGAATTCAATCAAAGACATGCATAACATATTGCTAATCATAACTGAAATAGGCTAACCAATCAGATGAGCAAAATAAGATAGCACACAATAGAGGAAAAAACCATAAAAGCATTTAAAAGTCATTTCTTAATAAATTGGTCACGGGGGAACAAATCAAAACAGAAAAGCCATACAAGAGCATATAACAGTATGACATAATTTATACAGCAATGAAGACCCATACGGAAGAAATAAGAAATTCATTTTGGGTTAAAACTGGGCGAAATCGGAAAAAGGAGCTGAAGAGGAGTCGGTCACAAGTCGTGTCACGACTTGTGACTGACCTCACAGGAGGGTCACGGCGTGACCTAGTGTCACGTCTCGTGACCTGCTAGAGAGTCACGGGACGTGACTCTATGTCACGCCTGTCCTCACAAGAGTCACGCCGTGACTCTAAGTCACGAGACGTGACTTCCCTCTCACAGAGAGAGGAGTCACGCTTCGTGTCTTGGAGTCACGCCTTGCCTTTCACAGGAGTCACGTCGTGACTCTAAGTCACGAGACGTGACTTCCCTCTCACAGAGAGAGACAGTCACGCTTCGCGACTAAGGGTCACGCTTCGCCTTTACCAGAGTCACGTCGTGACTCTAAGTCACGAGACGTGACTTTCCTCTCACGGAGAGAAGAGTCACGCTTCGCAACTGTGAGTCACGCTGCCCTTCACATGAGTCACGCGACGTGACTCGCCTCTCACAGAACTGGAAATTGGAACCGGAAATTCTACAGAGACGCGATTTTCCATTCCCAGTTACCCAGAACTCCAAGAACTCGATAAATTCATTTTCAATCTCATTCAAAACACCACCAAACTCATCTTACCTTTCAATCGGTCTTCCAAACATCAATTTGACATAAAACCAGCTTAATCCATCAATTAAAACAATCAAAACCATGCATAAACACATTTAATCCATTTAAGAACATAAACCCTAAAAATACAGTAAGTTCAAAACCCAAAGCTCAGTAACTTCAATTCAATTCCTATCATGCATTACTAACACATCTATTCATTTAAATCATGCATGACACATCCCAAAACACATCAATTTCCAGAAATTAAACCATGTAAACCCATTTATAAGCCTAGTGAGAAAATAGGGCAGAGACATGCTGAAATTGAAGAACACAGAAGCTCAAACATTGCATGCATTCAAATACTCCCAAACCTCCAAATCACGTTCCAAACTCAGGCTTCCAGCTTCAAGATCAAACCTCTCTCTTTTCCTTGCCTTTAACCTTCTTCTTATCATGCAAAGCTTGCACAAACAAAACCCACAATTACTCTTCAAAACCCTAACTCAACCAAAACAGGAGAAGAAGAAGAAGAACAGAAGAAGAACAGCACGTTAAACTCCCACTTACCTCTTCAAAGCAAAGCACAACCCAAGCCAAACACAACTCCAAGCCAAATGAAAGTAAAAGGAAAAGCAGAGAAGGAAGAAGAGAAGAAGAAGGAGGAGCGTGAGAGAGGGACGAACGGGAAATGCAATCTGTGTTCCCTCTCTTCCTCTTTCCTTGCTTCTTTTTTTCTTCTTTCACTGCTCACCTAACACACCCACATGGCAAAACCTTATTGAACCACAAATTCCACTAAAATCTTACAGACTATGGCACTGTACACACTTTAGTATTCTCCACTTACTTAATTACATAAATGCCATTAAATCCTTAATATCCAAATTTCACATGTACCAAATTACTGAAATACCCTTCCGGTCCCGACTTAGCATGCATAATCCGACCAGGGCCATTTTGGGGTGTGACAAGGTAAAAGCTCAAAGTCCTCTGAGGAGGCAAATCCTCAAAGTCCTCTGAGGAGGCAAAACCCCAAAGTCCTTTGAGGAGGCAAAATCTCTCAGTCCTTTGAGGAGGCCAATTCCCCAAGTTCTCTAAGGAGATAAATCTCGCACAACTTCGCACTTTGTAAGTCTGGAGCAGACTCAGTGCAGCTCAGAAGAGCAATCCTCGCATTTTGTAAGTCTGGAGCAGACTCGACGCATCACCCAGAAGGATGAAAATCGTTCCTCAGTCTATACGGCAACCTAAGGAGATGACTTCGTTAGCGTGATCGGGAAGACAACCGTCTTAGGTACGCGTTTCTTTCCTTTCTTTTCTGATTTTTGGCTCACCCAGGTACCTAAATTCTAGATTTCCCTAAATTGGGGGCAACTGTAGACACCGGGTCTCGAGGCGGTCCAAGATCCGAATTACCCGATGATGAAAATGATACCCGCCACAAGCAAAGGTGTAAAAAATGATGTTTTCCTTGTCGAAAATCTCCTCCGATACTCAAAAATTTGCATTTTTACTCTTGTTTTATTTATCTATTTATTTTATTTTATTCCCTCTATTTTTATTTTTATTTCTATTTTTACTTTATTTTTTATTTTTTATTTTTTTTTATTTTTTATCGCATCGCGTGCGGGAGGGTCGCGTTTGCGCGGGCGCTGCAGGGGCAGCGCGCGCGTGCCTCGCCGAGGCGCGCGCCTGCCCCCAACACGCGGCCATTTTTTTGCCGCATCATTTTCCTCTCTGTTTTCTAATCTTTTCCAATCTGTTTTTGCCCGTCTCTTTCACCATTTTGTGTAATTTTCGGGCAACCAAAAATGAAAGCTTTTTTGTCTTTTCCTATTTTGGGACAAAGGCAGGAAACAAATTGGAGCTTCCCTTCATTTCAAAAGGGGGCAATTTTATTCAAAAGAGGGGTTTTTAGTTTTTCTCTCCGTGGGAAATGTTTTCTTTCTTCTTCAAAAAATCCTTAAGCTTTTTTCTCAAGTTTTAATCTTTGCTTCACTAAAAATATTTAATCTTCGGTTCGATTTGAGCAAGAAAAATTAATTTTCTTTGCTTATTCATCCCACCAAAAACATTTTCTTGAGCTAATTTATTTAAAAACATAGATTTTTATATTTTCTTCGGATATTTATTACCGTAAATTTGATAAGGGGGACGGATCAAGACACCGTTTTCTTCAATCTATAAAATTCTGAGGGTAAACACTTGGAACCACTCTTATTTATTTTTCTTGTATAATATTTATGGTTATTAACATTTTTGTATTCTGCCATTAATATTATGTTCATCATCTAATATTTCCTTCAGGGTTTGCACACTGTCAAAATCTCCATTTAGCTAATAGTCTGATTTTTGTGTGGTTTTATTTTGGCTTGTTGACGTCAGCTCCTCTTCTTCCTTACTATTATCATCATCATCATCATCATCATCATCATCATCATCATCATCATCATCATTATTATTATTATTATTATTATTATTATTATTATTATTATTATTATTATTATTATTATTATGTTGCCTTTTATGCTGTCATTATTATTATTATTTGTCATAAATATGCATTATCATCATCATCATCATCATCATCATCATTATTATTATTATTATTATTATTATTATTATTATTATTATTATTATTATTATTATTTGATTTATTCATTATTAGTATTATTATGTCATGTTTATTTATTTCATGCTATTAGTATTATTATTACTACTATTATTTGTTTATTATCATTGTTATTATTACTTTATGTTATTATTAGTGCCATCGTTTCCTTGTTTGCTTCCATAATATTATTATTACTATTATCATTATTAGTTGACTTGGTATTTATGATCATTATTGTCATTATCAGTTGTTCTTGTTATTATTATTATTATTATTATTATTATTATTATTATTATTATTATTATTGTGATATGTTAATATTATTGTTATTAGTTATTATCATTATTCTTATTATTGTCTTATATTATTATCAATATTATTAGCATTATATATTTGTGTTCAACATTTATTTCATTTTTATTCGATTAATTTTGTTTAGAATTATTACTAATGTTCTTAATATTATTTTTCCTGTCTGAGATTTTATTTTGAGTCGCATTATGTGAACATCCCCGTGACTCCCCGGATGGGTCGCGACGCGTAGAGGGACACGTCGGTTGGGTGAGATCCTTCTACGCTCCTTCTCACGTTGTGTTTATTTGCAAATGAATATTTTATTTAAGCACGCGTGAGATAAAAAGTCACAAAAATACTTTTACAATTAAATCAGAATTTTTACTAATAAAATTGGGACCAATGTCCCTTGCTTTAGCCGAGGAATGAAAAAAATCACAATAAAACGAAGAGTTATTTTTCTCCAAAAAATTGGATCATTCATCCCGATTTTTCAACTCAACAATCAAATGACTCTTCAAACCCTCTTCAAACAAATGCGAAGGAACCAATGTTCCTAAACCTTTAAACAAATACGAAGGAACCAATGTTCCAACCCAAAATGAATATCTCGATTTATGTATGTTTCCCTTGTATTTGATTTGATTTTATTATATTAAGGTTTAAGTTCATTTCTTTTGGGCCATTGTAATTAATTTTGGGGCAATATCATTTAATTTTGGGATTGTATTCCATCCCAACCTATATCTTTAGCCTCCTTCCATTAGGGGTTGTATTCCGCCCCTATCTCTCATGTAATTATGTGCTTGGGTGTTTACCGCTTTCCTTAATTACTTCATTTACTGCCTGCTTTATCGCTTTTCTTTATTTTCCTTTACGTGCTTTTAATGCGCCTTTAATTTAAATGCATTGATCGTGTGAGATGAGGGGTAGAATCTTAAGGAGTTAAAAACTCATTTATAATTAACCAAAGCATGAATAAGAGGGGAGCTCCGAACACCAATCTCTGGTCTTGACTAATATGAGGTTAGAGACCTTTCTCAATTCCTCGTGAATTGGGTGGCGACTCCATGATACCTCAAAGGTGCCCAAAGGCGCCATGGGGCTAGATGTTCCTTTCCAATGTTCTATTGGGAAGGAAGCGTCCAAAATGTCTCATGGTGCCCATGATCAAAAAGACGCGAACCAGTCCCTCAAATCCTAAAAGCGAATTCTGCGAGGGCCCTTGCTGGGTTCGGCGCGCGTCACAGCATCCCATATGATACCTAATGGATTTGTTATGTAGTAATATGATCTTATGGGTATGGTAAGGGTGTGTTACATTTAGTGGTATAGAGCATAGGTTTAGTCAATTCTGGACGACTAGAGTATAACAATGAGTTCGTATAGTACTTGTGTTGGCTAATGCAGATGTCCTTGTTCCTTGTATAGATAATAGAAATAGAAGTCTTCTGAAAGGATATAGAGGAATGGTTAAAAAGTGTTGATCTAATAGATCATGTCTCATCCGCCTTAGATCTTTTATGTCCGTAATATCTGAAGTGTCTGCACCATTGTGCTATTTGGGATTCTGTAAAGGATCTCCCCTAACTTGGCATGAGTTATGGATAGACTTTTTGCCTTAAGGTACATATAGAGTAAAGGTTTATATGGTTTTAGACCTAGGATAATAGACAATTAAAGTTGTCGCACTTTGAACACCTATCAGCAACCTTAACAATGAGAGCAATCATCTAGACATGTTATAGCATGTGGTTGGGCAGTATGCATTGCCATTACATGATCTGCATCTGCATTATTTTGCATACATGAATCACTGTACATTTATTTCATCCACATCACTTGTTCATACATGAAAAACATTTGTACATATGCCTCGGTTGGAAAGGAAGCTGACAGGGTGACATCGAGTGCATCAAAGCTAAAGTAAACATGTTAAGGAAAGATGATACAAACTAGAAATATTAAAAAGGAAAAGTAAAGAGTGTATTAAGAGAAAGTATAGGGAATGAATAGATTAAAGTTAAGATAAGAAGATTATTTTGAAGAATAATTCATAAAACCTCGACTAAAATTTTGAATGGAGAATGAATGGTATGAAATAGAGGAAATAATGAGTATATATGGGAAGCTAGTGATGATGGGGAATTATTTAATAAAATGGTGCCAACAAACTGATTAGAATGTGAAATGTATGTGATTGGTACCGAAATAATAATGGATAGTAGGTACAATGTATAATTTGGAGGTAATTTAAAGGAAAAAGATATACTTGACCTAATAAGACTACTTTTTTCATATATTTGAACTTCACTCAAGAAATAAATTATATTGTGGACTTAAGAAAAGGTTGTTGATTATTAACTTGGCAAGTTACACTAAACACTTAAGGAACAATAGATGGATGTATGGATTGTATAACAGTATAAAAAGAGGAAGTTAAAATCAGCCGGATTGGGGAAAATAATTGGATGATGTTATGGGATTGAAAAATGTGACATAAAAGCCTGAATGATTAAGGTATGAATGATTAAAACGAAGTCAGGTAAAGAATAAGAAATAAGAAACTAAAGCATATAAAGGTCATGAAGTTTGAAGTACATAAATGTAAGATGAAAAGAATAGGAATTATGAAGAGATGGTGTATGAAATCCTGATTGGGATTTAGATTAATCAGTTTAATATAAAAGATATAAGTTTATTATGAGTAAAGAGTTCATAAAAGCGAATTTAATGTAACAAGAATTACATAGAAATATGCTATGAAGAGATAGATAATAAAGTAAATAATATAGAAAGTAAAGCATGCAGAAGTAAATAAAGTATATGGAATGCATATGTTATATAGTTGTATGGAGTTGATGCATATGAATGATAGTTAGTAGAGAGCACAACATATGAACATGTGACATTAGTGAATTTTGAGGATAAAATTCTTTTAAGGGGGAGAGAAATGTAAGGCGCCAACTTATACCCTAGTAGTTTTATGACATGTCTGGTGCATAATAGATGTCAAAATATGTAATTTGGTGGTTAAAATGGTTAGGAGTGGCAGGGGCATAATCATAATTAATTTAAAAATCAAGGGTAAATTGGTAATTTTATAATTAACAACCTAAATGCATAACTTAAGAAATATTATGTGTTAATGTATGAATTAGATTTAATTACAATTGGAATGTATGAATTAATAAGAGAAGAAGGACTAAATGACAAAATGAAGGGATAAGCCAATTAGATGAAGCCACTTAAGCCATATCTAGAAACTTGAAGAAACTTTTCATGGCTTATTTAAGCCACGAAAGTCGATTAAAATGGGTGGAAAAATATTGCCATTATTTCACTCCAAACATAGCCACCTTCTTACCAAAATTCTGCCCTCTTATGCTAACCAAAGTCCAAGGAAAATCATTCCAAGTTTACATGTAATTTTTAAAACAAAAAGTAAATGCTAGGCTTTTTTTTCTTCTTCATTTCCAATTTAGCAAGGGTGAAAATCATGGTTTTATATACTCTTGACACGAGTTTTATGATGGATTTAGAAAGAGAAGTGGTCTGAGATAGGGAAAAGGAGAAAGAAGAGGGAAAAAGATAAGTTGAAGGAGAAAGGAGCAATAAATAAGGTTTGCGAACCCTTTCATATTTGTGTGTATTCAAATTATGATTTGAGGTGATTTTAAGATTATATTGTTTGTAATTGATGTGTTGAACTTGGTTATGGTTGTTGAATTAGTTAAAAAAAGGTGTAAATTGGTCTTTCATGAATTTAGGTGAAATTCTATCTAGGAACCATATAGCCTTGAGATAGTGTTTTGGCTATAAATTGGGCTACAGACCCCCAAATTGGATGATTTCAATTTAATCTTAAGACCCATGCCTACAAATGTCTAGAATAAGTTAAAAACTGAATCTAACCCTTAGATATTTGAATTTAGGCTTGAAAATAAGGTACTGGTTCTATCTTGGGTAATAAGCACAGTTTTTGGTCCCAAGACCATACCTCCTAATTTATAAGTCCGAATTGCATGATTTTTATGTCATTGGAAACTTAAAACATAGGAGAACAAATGTTTAAAAGACGCTTTCACCTATAAATTCCTCTAACTAGGTGAAAAACTTTGTGTAAAATCAGGTGTAATACCTCTTACCCATACGTAGTAAACCATACCATGGCTTGGCAGGTTTACAACGACAAATGATGGGTGCCACCAAGCTAGATATATTTACACTATGATTATGCAACATTTATAACAATAATAATTATGGATTCATTTCATAACATACAATAAACTGAATTATAAAATTTATGAGATTACTATTCATATTACATATAACCAAAGTCCATAATAACTTTACATGCCAAAATCTATTTCAATTACATATTTGTCTTAATACATATAAAGTTACGTAATCACATCAAAAGATTATAACTACATTATTTATAACAAAATACAAGGCTTACATAGATGATCTTCCTATGGTTGCATTAGCCTTATTGGTTGTGTGATGTCATTGGCGACAACTATAACTTCGTTACCTACACGGATAAAACACCAGTGCTAAGCACATGGCTTAGTGAGGAACAAACATGACATAAACGACCTCTTACAAAAGTCATCAAATGCACAAGCACACATATGATCATACATATATTCACAAAATTATATATTCATTATAAAGAATAGATTTAAACAGGAAATCGGCTCAAACATTTAACCAAACCTACCCATGTATTCATGTGGTGTCACAACTATACTGTACTAATTACAATCAATCTCATAACATTAACAATAATTACGATTATAGTTAACCATTTGCATATAAAATTTCTATTAAAACATTCATTACAATATTCATATACATATGGTATACCGAGTACTTTTTACAAAGAATTATCTTTTACATATCATGTAACCATAATTAAATACAAGAGAAAAATTTACAAATAGCTTCACTCCTAACTTGTGTTAGCTTTAAACCCTTGTGGAATGTCCTTCAAACTATGCTAATATAAAGCTTAGTGGGGAACTAATATGAAATGGACGACCTCTCACAGAAGTCATCAAGAATTAAACTTGCATGCATATGGTCATGTACATATTCACAATTTAAACATTCAATTCGATAAATAAAAATTAAAGCAAATGGATATAATCACATATTTCATCTTGTAGTTACTGTCATCTGTCTATTGGTTACCATTAGTCATATAAAGATTCCTTTATACAATTTAGACATTAATGTATTCATTTTCAATTAAATTCATATGTTCATATCAAAACATACTTCGATATTCACACTATTTCCAATCGTCATACCTTTATATATGCAAGTACTATATACACCCATTTCACATTTATACTTAAACATTCATATACTTGTGTCTATATCTTTTTATACTTTACTGTCATATTATGCCAGTAAGATATCTTTTAGCAAGTCCATATGCTATATTTATCTTTTGTCTTTATACTGTAATTATACTTTACTTTGCACTATGGATAACGAGAGCTATGGATAACGGGAGCTATGGATACCTCATAGGTGCAGGCTATGGATATTGAATGGTCAGTATCAAAAATAAGGAGACATTATTGTCTCAAAAAAACTATACTATGGACACCGATGGTGTCGAGGCTATTGACACGATTCACATGCCAGACTATAGCAGCTGCGACCATATCCCTATAAGCATGCCTATCTATCCATAACTCAGACACTTGAAGGCTTCTGTATGTAATGACTCAGAATGTACCCTAGCCAGATTCGTATGTGTTTCGAGTACAAAAGTGATCGAGATGTGTATTAGAATAATTAAACTGGTTAAGTGTAGTAAAGGATGTGATCGGTATTAAGTATAGAGTTAAGGGTATATCAGTAATTTGTTAAATTGTAACTTAAATTGACTAACTTGAAGGAATTAATTAAGTATGTGGGCCAATATATAAGGATGAATTAATTAATAGGTGAATGAATGAATAAGGAAAAGATGAATTATTTAAGTATAGAAATGGCATAAAAATCTGAAAAGGGCTAATTGAATGTTGATAGGTGTGGGGTGTGGATAAGGATGAAAGAAAAGAAGGTAAAAGTTGGGTTGGCCATCTCAAAGCCAATTTGTTTGGCTATCTTAGGGAAATTGGCCGACCACTTGAGAGAGGGAAAAGAATGAGATTTCTTCATCTCCTCCTCACACCATCCTCTTCCTCTCAAATCCAAGGTATAGGTTGATTTGTGGATTATACATGTTCCAAGAGTTTTTAAATGGAAAATTTAAATAAGGTAAGAAGTAAGTATTCTAGTTCATTATTTCCTTCTTCCATGTTTATCAACTCTAATTAAAAGATGTGGATGGTTTTGATGAGGGATCTTGATGATTAAGTGTAACACCCTAATACCCCTTGGGAGGATATCGGAGCGCTACACACAAAACTGTTGGGTTTCAATGGAATAATTCAAATTAAATGCAGCGGAATAAAATCGAAACCCGAAGACAGGATCCAAGTATATTCAATTGATTCAAAAGGAAGAGATTAAGATTTACTGACCTTAGAACGAAAATAACTCCTTATCTCGGACTTTAGGTGTTGCTTTAATCATGAACACCTTCTACTGGTATCCACACGCACAAACCAACGAACAGAACTCGCAGGGGTGCTAGCTCCCTTATGTTGCGACTGGATGTTGTGTTATTTCTTTCTCAAAGAAAAATGGTGGCTAGGTTATTTTTCCTTTCTTCACTTAAGAAGTTACAGCCACTCTCAATCTCTCCTTTTTAGAAGAACGTGATTCTTCAATTATTAGGGTTAATCATCCTTTATTTTAACATATATATATATATATCCATATATATATATATATATATGTAAATATGAAACCTTAAGAGATAAATAGGAATACAATCACTTATTCAAAATAAGAGATATTTATACAAATATATACATATATATTTATTTCTTATTCAAATTAATATGAAATAAATTATATATATATATATATATATATATATATATATATATATATAATTTCGAAATTAAATATAAATACATATATTTATATTATTCTGAAATAATCTAACAAAATCCATTTTGTTCATTTTTGGTCTTGGTGTGTGACCCAATAGGTTTATATTAAGTTAGCAGTGGGCCTAATCCCATAATAAGCCCACAAGTCATAATTGGTCTCTAGCAAGACATTATGACTACCCAAATAATATAAATATCGTTAGTCCGATTTTAACCTGACAACAAAATATGTTATTATCCTTTTGTCACACGATATCTTATTTGAACATAAGTCATAGTTCATGTCAAACTTATATATTGTTCAAACATATAATTTCCCGATCATTAAGTAGACTGATAAATTCAAATGACATTGATGACACTATCAATTCATTCGAGTATGGCCATGCATTTTTACAGTCCTACTTATCGAGGGGCCCAATAGATATCTCTCTCATTAGAGAGGGACAAATTCCATCTTAATTATTCACTTTCCTTTGCATAATTCTCATTATGTCCGATCATAAACTTTATAATTATCCGATTAAAGATAACATTTGATTATGTCAAAACATAATGTTCCTTATATAGGAAACTATGATAACCTCAGGTCAAAGGATTCAATAACATATCTATTATAAGATCACTTGTGACACTATCCCATGTAGTGATCTTACAGTGGGTCTATCCAGTAATTTGTTCCCTAACAAATACCTATAGATTCAATTTATATCATCATATATAATCATCCCATGATTATCAATACAAATCTATAATAGTTTTAATTTATCTTTATGCCCTTTAGTGATAAATGACTAGGGACGACATGAATAACATTGTTATTCATAAACATTATAATAATGTAACATGCCAATTATATTAATGTGAAGAAAACCATTATATAAATGAAAAATATAATGATTACATCAAGGTCCAAATTTTTGGCCTAGGGCATAACCACTAACAAAAATAACATATAAACATACAACTGAAGCAGAAGCATTACATAAATATAAGAAATCCAAAAATCATAAATTACAAAAAAGCCCTCTTTAAACAAATACATGTACATATATCAAACTGTTCTGTAACACCCCCGCCGCCCCCGTTGGAAGGGCACCGTCGGGCGCGCCACAACACGACACTCACTCACGACGCGGCAAAGCATACAGCGGAAGCATTCAATAATCATATAATAAAATCTTGGAAAGATATAAAAAGGAAATAAACTTCATTACATAAATAATCAAAATATTAGTTATATACAAGGGCCCAAAAGTTTACATTTCTACAATCCTTTACAAAAAGAGAAGTACATTAACAAAAGAATTACAGAAGGAGACAGAAATAATAAACTCGACTTCTAAGTGGCCTGCCTGCAGATGCACGACTCGAGCACTCCCAAAATCCTTCACGAAACCTGCACGGGATAAAAGCCCGTGCTAAGCGATAACGCTTAGTGGGGAGAAACAAACATAACCGAACACTATACAAGGAAACATGCACTAACATACATAAATCATTATGCAACAGAGTACAGAGATATTACAATAATATCAGGATAATCTAACGCAATGCACTAAACCATAACACTATTCGGAAATCACACTACGATCAGAACACTCACTTTATCAATACAAGACACTACACACAATAGCCTGAAATCAATGGTTGAGGATACGGGAACACGGCACGGGAGACCGAAGCCTCAAAAACACTTTAGTACCCGAAGGTAGCGCGAGAGACCGGAGTCTCAAAACATTTTGTCACTACACGATTGATGACCATCTCGGAGGTCGACCGCTTCGCCCAAACGGGGCGGACAGAACAGCTGAACACTAACCCTTCTTAAGCATGCTTAATTATCCTATACCTTGACACTTCAGGCTCGACAACACAATAATTCACTAGACAAATACATAACAAAACAATATTCACACTAAAACTCTTATATAAAATAAATCCATAACAAGGACACTAACACATTAATATTACAAATCCAAAAGCACACACCTATTCCATGCAATAGTGAGAAACCGTGCAAAGTGAAACAAAAGAAACACATTCAGAAAACAAGGCAAGCAGGAAGGGTCTCTGTCGCGATCGCGACATGTGTCGCGCTCGCGACAGAGCACGGGGTACTTCCTCGCGAGGTCGCGCCAAGGGGCCTACTCGCGACGAAGCACTCGCGGCAGAACTCACGGAGCCGAGCTCTGTCGCGCTCGCGACAAGAGTCGCGATCGCGACAGAGACCAGTTCCTTCCTCCTCGCGCGCACGCTCGGCAGCACGCCCGCGCGGAGGTTTCTGCGACCGAGCTCTCTGTAGCGCTCGCGACTAGCGCCGCGATCGCGACAGAGGGCTCTTCAAGAACAAGGGCCAAGTCCGCCTTCTGTCGCGATCGCGGCACTTGTCGCGATCGCGACAGAACCCAGATTTGCCCAATTCTGCACTTTTCCTACTCTTTCACACGCAACTCTTCACACATGCACACCACAAATTCTAAACACTCACCTCTCGCCTCCAGCACATCACCGCATCATTCACAAGTCAAATAAACACATTTACACTATAATCAATTATAATTTCCACCAGAAATCACTCACAATCAACTCAAATACACTAACAGGGCATGCTCAATTCTGAAAACGCATAACATCATCATTAAATCACTTGCACTTCAATATAAGTCACTACACAATTTAAACATGCATTCATAAAATACTCAAGATTACACATAACATACAAACACTAGCTAGAGTTGATCCATGGAGAAAATAGGGGAGAAACCACAATCTATAACACAGCTCAAATAAACTCCCAAACCTGGAAATCGCAACTTCAAACCGAGCTCCTCACGAGTCCACTTTATCCTTGCCCTTGCTCTTCCTTCGCTCTTCCGATTCTTGCACAATCCAATCAAAACACTTAAATCAAACCCAAACACAAACCAAGACCAAAATCCCAAGAACACAATTAATTAAAGGAACCTAAATCCGAAATCAAGCACTTACCTTCCACAAACCCAGCTCAAACCTTCCAAGATCCCACTCAAAACTCAAGAAATACAAGTGAAAAGAGGTGAGAGTAGGAGAATGAAAGCAAGAGAGAGGGGAGAACGGGAAAATGAGGAAGAGAGGGGAATTGAAGATGGCTTCCACGGGAAGCCTCACCAAAAGCTGCCCCTCCCTTCACTCTCTCTTACTTTTCATTAATTACTCACCAACCTCATGCCACTTGTCAAAATCTTAGAGCATCCATCAATCCATCTAAACAACACCACTTATGGCACCATACACTAACCACACACAAGTCTTTCTAACAAAAATATCTTCCAATGCACCATACACCACAACCCACTCAATAAAAGCCTTAATCCACTCACACCCTACAATTCTACACCACAAGCACACACTAATATTTCCTTCACTTCACTTAACACTTAATTATTTAATTCCTTTAACACAAAATTCTTAAATGTCCATAATTCCTCTTACCCAAATTACGAAAATACCCTCACTTATCTGACTTAAAACACAGATTCCGACCAGGCCCTATTTGGGTTGTTACAAATCACTCCCCCTTAAGAAATTTCGTCCTCGAAATTTCCCCGCTAATCACTTAAATCCAAACAACCCAAACACAAACCGAAACTAAACTGAAAAACCAATAACATAACTTACCAGAAGGTCCTGCTCGATCTGCTATATCCCCTAATTGCATCGCATAAACTCTTGGACGCGAAGGCGCTTCTTCTGCAGGTGGCTTCTGCACTGACTCTGACGGCGCTTGCGAAGGACGTCCACTGGCTCTTCCACTCTGATTCCCTCTCGCTCGCTGACCACTGACTCGACCCTCTGCTCTACCCTGAAGCTCTCTTCTATCCGGACAATTCGCCACCATGTGCTCTTGACTCCCACATCTGAAACACGCTCCAGAAATCCTTCTGCACTCGCCCCAATGGCGCTTATAACAGTGCTCACACTCAGGAATCGTACTTCCCTTGCTAGAGGGTGGCGCTACACTCTCGACTTCCGAACGAACCGGAATCGAACTCTTTCCACTTTGGCCACTTGGAACTCCTCTCGACTTCTTGCCACTACTAAACCCATCACTTGGAGCTCTCCTCTTGCTCTCGATCCTCTGCTTGATCACCTCAGACTCTTCCAACTTCATCGCTGCTGCCACTAGCTGATAATACCCCACGGGTTGCAAAACTGAAAATGCCGACAACTGACCTCTATACACCTCCCGAAGTCCCTCTAGAAAATGCCGACTTCTGAACTCATCCGTCAACAAAGTCTCAGGCACATACTTACTCAACCGGCTGAATTCCTTATCATACTCGCTCACTGTCATACCTCGCTGCCTCAGACTGATAAACTCTCTCCACTTAGCCTCTTGATACGCCTTCGTCACATACTTCTGCTCAAATTCTTGCTTGAAGAATTCCCAAGTCAACACGGCTGGTCGCTGAGGATTTCGCATCACTAATTCCCACCAATCATACGCAGGCCCTTGAAGCAACGACACTGCACAAAGCACCCTCTGCTCTGCAGGACATCTTATCTCTTGCAAAATCCGATCTACTCTCTTAAGCCAAAACTCGGCAACATCAGATTGGTCCAAAGCAGTCCCATGAAAATCCTCGGCTCCCCTCTTCCTTAATAACTCAGTCGGGGCCTTAGGAGCAGTCAGCCTCTCTACCAACTGAAGCAAACCTTGCACTAACGCCGGGTTCTCTTGACCAAAACCCACACCAGGAATCTCCTCTCGCTGACGCTGCGGAGCAGGCTGCTCACCTCTCACTACACTTGCACTACCAACCGTCTCACCCACATGCTCACTTGGATCAGACTCCATCTAAACACTACACAAGACAAGACACATCTGCATTAGGCCACGACACAAAACTGACTCACATGCAAAGACTCAACATATAACAAACAGAGGCAACCAGAACCGCCTAAACCGGTGCTCTGATACCACTAAGTTGTAACACCCCCGCCGCCCCCGTTGGAAGGGCACCGTCGGGCGCGCCACAACACGACACTCACTCACGACGCGGCAAAGCATACAGCGGAAGCATTCAATAATCATATAATAAAATCTTGGAAAGATATAAAAAGGAAATAAACTTCATTACATAAATAATCAAAATATTAGTTATATACAAGGGCCCAAAAGTTTACATTTCTACAATCCTTTACAAAAAGAGAAGTACATTAACAAAAGAATTACAGAAGGAGACAGAAATAATAAACTCGACTTCTAAGTGGCCTGCCTGCAGATGCACGACTCGAGCACTCCCAAAATCCTTCACGAAACCTGCACGGGATAAAAGCCCGTGCTAAGCGATAACGCTTAGTGGG
Organism: Excoecaria cochinchinensis; assembly: GCA_947683425.1. NCBI lineage: Eukaryota > Viridiplantae > Streptophyta > Magnoliopsida > Malpighiales > Euphorbiaceae > Excoecaria > Excoecaria cochinchinensis. The sequence goes on along the minus strand of CANTUQ010000146.1, from coordinate 32,360,086 downwards.
GAGAAACAAACATAACCGAACACTATACAAGGAAACATGCACTAACATACATAAATCATTATGCAACAGAGTACAGAGATATTACAATAATATCAGGATAATCTAACGCAATGCACTAAACCATAACACTATTCGGAAATCACACTACGATCAGAACACTCACTTTATCAATACAAGACACTACACACAATAGCCTGAAATCAATGGTTGAGGATACGGGAACACGGCACGGGAGACCGAAGCCTCAAAAACACTTTAGTACCCGAAGGTAGCGCGAGAGACCGGAGTCTCAAAACATTTTGTCACTACACGATTGATGACCATCTCGGAGGTCGACCGCTTCGCCCAAACGGGGCGGACAGAACAGCTGAACACTAACCCTTCTTAAGCATGCTTAATTATCCTATACCTTGACACTTCAGGCTCGACAACACAATAATTCACTAGACAAATACATAACAAAACAATATTCACACTAAAACTCTTATATAAAATAAATCCATAACAAGGACACTAACACATTAATATTACAAATCCAAAAGCACACACCTATTCCATGCAATAGTGAGAAACCGTGCAAAGTGAAACAAAAGAAACACATTCAGAAAACAAGGCAAGCAGGAAGGGTCTCTGTCGCGATCGCGACATGTGTCGCGCTCGCGACAGAGCACGGGGTACTTCCTCGCGAGGTCGCGCCAAGGGGCCTACTCGCGACGAAGCACTCGCGGCAGAACTCACGGAGCCGAGCTCTGTCGCGCTCGCGACAAGAGTCGCGATCGCGACAGAGACCAGTTCCTTCCTCCTCGCGCGCACGCTCGGCAGCACGCCCGCGCGGAGGTTTCTGCGACCGAGCTCTCTGTAGCGCTCGCGACTAGCGCCGCGATCGCGACAGAGGGCTCTTCAAGAACAAGGGCCAAGTCCGCCTTCTGTCGCGATCGCGGCACTTGTCGCGATCGCGACAGAACCCAGATTTGCCCAATTCTGCACTTTTCCTACTCTTTCACACGCAACTCTTCACACATGCACACCACAAATTCTAAACACTCACCTCTCGCCTCCAGCACATCACCGCATCATTCACAAGTCAAATAAACACATTTACACTATAATCAATTATAATTTCCACCAGAAATCACTCACAATCAACTCAAATACACTAACAGGGCATGCTCAATTCTGAAAACGCATAACATCATCATTAAATCACTTGCACTTCAATATAAGTCACTACACAATTTAAACATGCATTCATAAAATACTCAAGATTACACATAACATACAAACACTAGCTAGAGTTGATCCATGGAGAAAATAGGGGAGAAACCACAATCTATAACACAGCTCAAATAAACTCCCAAACCTGGAAATCGCAACTTCAAACCGAGCTCCTCACGAGTCCACTTTATCCTTGCCCTTGCTCTTCCTTCGCTCTTCCGATTCTTGCACAATCCAATCAAAACACTTAAATCAAACCCAAACACAAACCAAGACCAAAATCCCAAGAACACAATTAATTAAAGGAACCTAAATCCGAAATCAAGCACTTACCTTCCACAAACCCAGCTCAAACCTTCCAAGATCCCACTCAAAACTCAAGAAATACAAGTGAAAAGAGGTGAGAGTAGGAGAATGAAAGCAAGAGAGAGGGGAGAACGGGAAAATGAGGAAGAGAGGGGAATTGAAGATGGCTTCCACGGGAAGCCTCACCAAAAGCTGCCCCTCCCTTCACTCTCTCTTACTTTTCATTAATTACTCACCAACCTCATGCCACTTGTCAAAATCTTAGAGCATCCATCAATCCATCTAAACAACACCACTTATGGCACCATACACTAACCACACACAAGTCTTTCTAACAAAAATATCTTCCAATGCACCATACACCACAACCCACTCAATAAAAGCCTTAATCCACTCACACCCTACAATTCTACACCACAAGCACACACTAATATTTCCTTCACTTCACTTAACACTTAATTATTTAATTCCTTTAACACAAAATTCTTAAATGTCCATAATTCCTCTTACCCAAATTACGAAAATACCCTCACTTATCTGACTTAAAACACAGATTCCGACCAGGCCCTATTTGGGTTGTTACAAATCACTCCCCCTTAAGAAATTTCGTCCTCGAAATTTCCCCGCTAATCACTTAAATCCAAACAACCCAAACACAAACCGAAACTAAACTGAAAAACCAATAACATAACTTACCAGAAGGTCCTGCTCGATCTGCTATATCCCCTAATTGCATCGCATAAACTCTTGGACGCGAAGGCGCTTCTTCTGCAGGTGGCTTCTGCACTGACTCTGACGGCGCTTGCGAAGGACGTCCACTGGCTCTTCCACTCTGATTCCCTCTCGCTCGCTGACCACTGACTCGACCCTCTGCTCTACCCTGAAGCTCTCTTCTATCCGGACAATTCGCCACCATGTGCTCTTGACTCCCACATCTGAAACACGCTCCAGAAATCCTTCTGCACTCGCCCCAATGGCGCTTATAACAGTGCTCACACTCAGGAATCGTACTTCCCTTGCTAGAGGGTGGCGCTACACTCTCGACTTCCGAACGAACCGGAATCGAACTCTTTCCACTTTGGCCACTTGGAACTCCTCTCGACTTCTTGCCACTACTAAACCCATCACTTGGAGCTCTCCTCTTGCTCTCGATCCTCTGCTTGATCACCTCAGACTCTTCCAACTTCATCGCTGCTGCCACTAGCTGATAATACCCCACGGGTTGCAAAACTGAAAATGCCGACAACTGACCTCTATACACCTCCCGAAGTCCCTCTAGAAAATGCCGACTTCTGAACTCATCCGTCAACAAAGTCTCAGGCACATACTTACTCAACCGGCTGAATTCCTTATCATACTCGCTCACTGTCATACCTCGCTGCCTCAGACTGATAAACTCTCTCCACTTAGCCTCTTGATACGCCTTCGTCACATACTTCTGCTCAAATTCTTGCTTGAAGAATTCCCAAGTCAACACGGCTGGTCGCTGAGGATTTCGCATCACTAATTCCCACCAATCATACGCAGGCCCTTGAAGCAACGACACTGCACAAAGCACCCTCTGCTCTGCAGGACATCTTATCTCTTGCAAAATCCGATCTACTCTCTTAAGCCAAAACTCGGCAACATCAGATTGGTCCAAAGCAGTCCCATGAAAATCCTCGGCTCCCCTCTTCCTTAATAACTCAGTCGGGGCCTTAGGAGCAGTCAGCCTCTCTACCAACTGAAGCAAACCTTGCACTAACGCCGGGTTCTCTTGACCAAAACCCACACCAGGAATCTCCTCTCGCTGACGCTGCGGAGCAGGCTGCTCACCTCTCACTACACTTGCACTACCAACCGTCTCACCCACATGCTCACTTGGATCAGACTCCATCTAAACACTACACAAGACAAGACACATCTGCATTAGGCCACGACACAAAACTGACTCACATGCAAAGACTCAACATATAACAAACAGAGGCAACCAGAACCGCCTAAACCGGTGCTCTGATACCACTAAGTTGTAACACCCCCGCCGCCCCCGTTGGAAGGGCACCGTCGGGCGCGCCACAACACGACACTCACTCACGACGCGGCAAAGCATACAGCGGAAGCATTCAATAATCATATAATAAAATCTTGGAAAGATATAAAAAGGAAATAAACTTCATTACATAAATAATCAAAATATTAGTTATATACAAGGGCCCAAAAGTTTACATTTCTACAATCCTTTACAAAAAGAGAAGTACATTAACAAAAGAATTACAGAAGGAGACAGAAATAATAAACTCGACTTCTAAGTGGCCTGCCTGCAGATGCACGACTCGAGCACTCCCAAAATCCTTCACGAAACCTGCACGGGATAAAAGCCCGTGCTAAGCGATAACGCTTAGTGGGGAGAAACAAACATAACCGAACACTATACAAGGAAACATGCACTAACATACATAAATCATTATGCAACAGAGTACAGAGATATTACAATAATATCAGGATAATCTAACGCAATGCACTAAACCATAACACTATTCGGAAATCACACTACGATCAGAACACTCACTTTATCAATACAAGACACTACACACAATAGCCTGAAATCAATGGTTGAGGATACGGGAACACGGCACGGGAGACCGAAGCCTCAAAAACACTTTAGTACCCGAAGGTAGCGCGAGAGACCGGAGTCTCAAAACATTTTGTCACTACACGATTGATGACCATCTCGGAGGTCGACCGCTTCGCCCAAACGGGGCGGACAGAACAGCTGAACACTAACCCTTCTTAAGCATGCTTAATTATCCTATACCTTGACACTTCAGGCTCGACAACACAATAATTCACTAGACAAATACATAACAAAACAATATTCACACTAAAACTCTTATATAAAATAAATCCATAACAAGGACACTAACACATTAATATTACAAATCCAAAAGCACACACCTATTCCATGCAATAGTGAGAAACCGTGCAAAGTGAAACAAAAGAAACACATTCAGAAAACAAGGCAAGCAGGAAGGGTCTCTGTCGCGATCGCGACATGTGTCGCGCTCGCGACAGAGCACGGGGTACTTCCTCGCGAGGTCGCGCCAAGGGGCCTACTCGCGACGAAGCACTCGCGGCAGAACTCACGGAGCCGAGCTCTGTCGCGCTCGCGACAAGAGTCGCGATCGCGACAGAGACCAGTTCCTTCCTCCTCGCGCGCACGCTCGGCAGCACGCCCGCGCGGAGGTTTCTGCGACCGAGCTCTCTGTAGCGCTCGCGACTAGCGCCGCGATCGCGACAGAGGGCTCTTCAAGAACAAGGGCCAAGTCCGCCTTCTGTCGCGATCGCGGCACTTGTCGCGATCGCGACAGAACCCAGATTTGCCCAATTCTGCACTTTTCCTACTCTTTCACACGCAACTCTTCACACATGCACACCACAAATTCTAAACACTCACCTCTCGCCTCCAGCACATCACCGCATCATTCACAAGTCAAATAAACACATTTACACTATAATCAATTATAATTTCCACCAGAAATCACTCACAATCAACTCAAATACACTAACAGGGCATGCTCAATTCTGAAAACGCATAACATCATCATTAAATCACTTGCACTTCAATATAAGTCACTACACAATTTAAACATGCATTCATAAAATACTCAAGATTACACATAACATACAAACACTAGCTAGAGTTGATCCATGGAGAAAATAGGGGAGAAACCACAATCTATAACACAGCTCAAATAAACTCCCAAACCTGGAAATCGCAACTTCAAACCGAGCTCCTCACGAGTCCACTTTATCCTTGCCCTTGCTCTTCCTTCGCTCTTCCGATTCTTGCACAATCCAATCAAAACACTTAAATCAAACCCAAACACAAACCAAGACCAAAATCCCAAGAACACAATTAATTAAAGGAACCTAAATCCGAAATCAAGCACTTACCTTCCACAAACCCAGCTCAAACCTTCCAAGATCCCACTCAAAACTCAAGAAATACAAGTGAAAAGAGGTGAGAGTAGGAGAATGAAAGCAAGAGAGAGGGGAGAACGGGAAAATGAGGAAGAGAGGGGAATTGAAGATGGCTTCCACGGGAAGCCTCACCAAAAGCTGCCCCTCCCTTCACTCTCTCTTACTTTTCATTAATTACTCACCAACCTCATGCCACTTGTCAAAATCTTAGAGCATCCATCAATCCATCTAAACAACACCACTTATGGCACCATACACTAACCACACACAAGTCTTTCTAACAAAAATATCTTCCAATGCACCATACACCACAACCCACTCAATAAAAGCCTTAATCCACTCACACCCTACAATTCTACACCACAAGCACACACTAATATTTCCTTCACTTCACTTAACACTTAATTATTTAATTCCTTTAACACAAAATTCTTAAATGTCCATAATTCCTCTTACCCAAATTACGAAAATACCCTCACTTATCTGACTTAAAACACAGATTCCGACCAGGCCCTATTTGGGTTGTTACATGTTCATTCACAAAAATATCCATATACAAAACTTAGTCATAATATCATTTACTTATACTTATACAAAACTGTACAATTATAAAAGCCAAAATACAAAAAAGACTACAACTGTAACTCCTAGTGGCCGACCTACAGATGACCAACTCCGAACACGAACTTGCCACCTACACGGGAAAAGACTCATGCTAATCAATAACGCTTAGTAGAGAGGAACACAAAAGCAAAGAAATTCGATTGTAGACAAATAATCAAGAACAATACTATAATTAGAGCATGCAATAGATGCATACATTTAACAATGCGTAATCATACTACTATACATACATAACCCAATGTGAAAAGCATGCTAATAACAAGGACGTGCGATTTTTCCTATAACAACTCATGTAATTCTACTCATGCTCTAACATGTAATATCATTAACTTCATACATACACATCTAAAGAAGACAATCATGCAATAACGTATCCTAACATCATCATCACATGTATAAACAATTAAGAAAATAATTACGAATACCAGAAACTTGCATAATATGCAAACACTCTGACTTGCCATATCTATAATTACCTATACATATAACCTACTAACATTTTAATGAACAAATAGACATGTAATAGCTTGAGTTCACATTAATAGCGGATACGGGCACTATTAATACTGATAGGACACAGTATCGAAAGCATATAGAGACATGAGTCTCAGAACGCACATACCCGAAGGTAGAAGGGAAGACCGAAGTCTCAAATCATATAGACCCAAACGGGGCCAACTTATAAGACATAAATGGGGCCATCATGTAGCAGCTGCACTCACACTTTAACCCTTAATAAGCATGTTTATCTATCCACCACTATGACCATTCAGGCTCAAAATAACTCTTTTACTACTGACATATATACATTTCTTTGGTAAATGTGTATAGGCTAAGTCACAATATCTCACTTTGTATAAAACTATCTAAAGGGACAAACACGTGATTCATGTATATATTTATGACATAAAGAATAAATATTACAAGGTATAATCATATAGGTTCCATAAGTGAGAAACCATGCAAAGGAATCTCAAAGAAAAGCATTTGCAAAACAGGGGTCTGTCGCGCTCACGCATGCCAGCGCGCTCGCGGTAGGGACCACTCGCTAGATGCTCACTGTCGTGCTCGCGACAGAATGCGCTTGGCTGAAGATCAAAGCCCGAGCTCTCACCCAGTACGGAACCCGGGCTCTCTGTCGCACTCACGACAGAGGTGAATTCTAGACCTGAAACTCCAACTTCTCAGTACAACAAATGCTCAACTTCTTCCCATCTCATACAATCATATCTAAAACCTCAATTCACTTAACATGTGCTTTCTAAACATGTTAATAATCATATTAACAATAATTAACACTTGATTAACAACAATTAAATTCGCAAGAAAGCTCAATAAATTACCAAACCCAGAAATTTACACTAAACTCATACCAATCCACTTACCAAACTACATAAACCAAAATAACTTCTAACATATCAAACATAAACTTAATACTCACCTCAAACATGCATTGGAACATATATTTATCAACTTATTTTTCAGAAATTCAAATAATTAGCCAAAACACAACAATAACATATAAACTCCCAAACCTCAAAAATTGTAGCTCCAAATCTTACTTCTTCAAGACCCAATCTTCTCTTTACCCTTGCTCTTCCTCATATCACCAGACTCTTGCACAAATCAAACCAACAAAACACTTAAATCAAAAACCCTTATCTCCAACTCATATCAAAATCGAAGAAAAGAAGAAGAAACCCTTTAAAACCAACTTACCTCTTCAACCAAACTCTTAATCTCAAAAAAAAAAAAATCCCAAGCTCAAACCTTGAAGATCATCCAACAAAAGAGGAGCAAAGAGCAAGAAATGAAAGAAGAGGAAAGAAGAAGCCGCAGGGAAGGAAACGGGAACATGAAAATCTGATTTCCCTCTTTCCCTTTCTTGCTTTCTTTTCTTCTTTCATTTATTACTCCCCACCTACCCTCACAAGGTGTCAACAACTCATTGGCCCACTTAAAATATCTTTGATAAATTTCTTTTTTGTTCCTTGGCTAATTCTCTCTTAATCACTAAAATAAATCCTTTCTCTATAACTTATTTTCTCTTCCAATTTAGTCCTTGTTCAGCCCCATTCTTACTTGTACAATTACACTTATACCCTTAACCATGCTATAATGACTATTATTGATGTTTGAGATTGAAGTATGGTTGATTGATTGGGTTGAAAGTGTGTATATGGGTACACAAAAAATTCTATCCAAAGTTCCACTTGATTCCGAGTTGGTTTTTAGGCCATCTATCAGTCTAGAAATATCCAAATTGGGTGATTATAGTTGAATTTAAACCGTGACTTTTATATCTACAAATTCCCTAAAAATGATCATGTGCTAATTTTTGCTCTAATTACCTCAAAATTGGCCAAAACTGAAGGGTATTTGTTCTGGTCAGGTCTAGGGAGCAGTCTAGATTGTTAAGGCCATTTCTGGACCTATACCTCTCCAAATATTATGAATAAAACTTCTACTGAAACTACACATTTAGGAGAACAACTTTTATGAAGAGAGTATGGTCTAATTGTGTCCCTATTATTCCTAGGAATTTTTTAAAGTTGTGACACAATTCTGTCCCTAGAAGTTACTCTGGAACAATATGCAATATTAAGGCCATAAATCCTAGGATATATCTCTAAATGATCTGAAAGTTTACCAGTAAAAATTTAAGACATAGAGAAAGAAATGTCTAGAAGACCATTTTTGCTAAAAATGTCATTAACTAGCTTAAAATTGTGACACAAGGGGAAAATAGTCTCTGACCCGGCACCAGTGTGCCGACTCAACACCTTTGCCCTCTGTCATAACTCAACACCACCGTGTCGACTCGCAACAGTCCCAATTCTGCCCCCCCCCCCCCCCCCCCTCCCCCACTCCGATTATTTATGCAATATTTTTCATCCTAAAGTGTTCCAATACATTTTCAAGGCATGGATTAGTTAAAAAGACATCTATAAGACTTAAAAACAAGGTATAGACATCTAAGAATGATTATAATGCAAACACTTTAGGATTCTATATGCAAAGATTAGATGAAAAGTGAACATTATGTGTTATTAAAATGGTATAAATTCTATATTATGCGTGTATGAATGTGTTAAATGATATTGAGCATGATATGAATGCTACCTTTATGATATTAAGCATGATAAAAATGTTATCATTATGACATTGAACATGATATGAATGTCATTTATATAAGATTAAGATTATGAATATTATTAATTAGTGAGGTAATTAGGAGTATGTCTAATTAGAAAATTAGTCAATACCGCTAAAATAATTGGGCATGATGCATTGGTTATCAATGTGATGGATGTATGAGCAAGAGTCTTACTTAACATAATTGAGTAACATGTGATGAATATTTGTATAATGAGGATACAAATAATAGGGTTATATCAATAATTACATATATGAGTAGACTTGACATGATTTGAGTTTTTTCTTTTTTTTTTTGGTTAATAAGAATGTATGGCTTTATACATAAGTAAGGGATAAAGAAATGTTTATAGTTCACATAAAAGATATCATTATCTTTATAGACTATATTTGATACCTGTTTGTATTTATTGTGTGGATTAACAACAATATATCATTATTTGTTTAGGGTTTGTTTAATAAAAAATATACATGCAATACAAATGAAATAACATGAAAGAAATGTGTGGGTGAAAGTTGTTATTATGTAGTATTGAATATCAATAAATATTATGAGATAGGTATGTGGCTTGAAATATTGAGTATTGAAAATGTAACATGTTAATCAATTTCTATGAGTTTGTAAGAGTATATGATCATTACATGATCATTATAAATGTTGGTAAATGTAATGTGTGTGATGATAATACAAGTATCATAAGTTGAGAATAAATATCACTTAGTGCTTGCTTTTGACTGGGTAGTGGTAGATAGGCATGCCTATAGGGTCCTTTGTTGCTGTAGCATTTTGTTAAGATTCCGGTTGTGGATCCCTCTATAATTTGGATTCTGGTTATGGATTTCCCTCTGTCTTTGGATTCCGATTGTGGATCCCTATGTGTTCTGTTAGATCCTGGGTGGTATCCCTCTTTATAATGGTACCCTCAGGTACTTATGCATTCTAACCCGTTATCCACTTGTTTGAAAATGAAGGCTCTATACGATTAAAAGACTATATGTGAATAAAAGAAAATAAAGTGAACCATAGGAGATATGCAATTAAGTGAACATGATTTAATGTGTAGAATTCTAATATATACTTTAATAAATGCTTAAGTGATTTGGTAATCAAGAATGATTCTTTGATGAATATGAAGACTTGTGTTATGAAAGGAATTGTGGAATTAAGTTTTTCATATGTATGCAATAGTAATGAATAATTATTATAATCTATGCGTAATACATTAAAATTGGTTTATGAAATAAGTTAAGCATTCCATTTTGATAATAAGACAAATCATGTGTGTGTTGACTTTAATGTGGACAATTCATAAGAAATGAGTGGTAAATTGCATATATAGTTATATGTCTCTTAACGTGATAAATATAGATATACAATTGCTAATATGAATATGTCCTTAGGGTAAACCCATGTACATTTAATATTTGTATATATGTATATATTTGATTATATGAGTATGAAAGGTGACTTAAGATAAACATAGGAAACTAACTCTAATTTTAGTATGTCAAATAAGAAAGAACTATTTAAATGTGTAAAAGAGTAAGTATGGCTTGATATGCAAAAATTAATACGATCAAATGTTTTGTTGTGATTTCTTCAAATGTAAGCATGGTATAGAAGTTTGTGTATGTGTTTAATATTCATATATGTAATGATTAAGTAATACATGTCTATAACTTCGACAAATGCAAACATTTGTGTGTCTTGTTGATGACCGTTGTGAGGGGTCATCCATATCATATTTGTTCCCCACTAAGCCATTGTGCTTAGCATGAGTGTTTCATCCATGCAGGTATTGAAGATATTTGCTTTGCCAAGGACATCCCGCACCTGTCGAGGCTAATAAGTCTGTAGTAGTCTATTTGAACAGTGTTTGTATTATGTAATTAGTGATGTAAATGAATTAATTAATTATGTTAATAAATGTTGTGTAAAGTGATCAGTTTTCAATTTGTAAATCACTTATGACGAGGTAATATATAAAGTGATATTGTGAATTATGTTTCATGAGTATCTTGAAAATAGTTTTGTAAAACTTTGTTTAATGTGTTATGCAATAAATGGTTTTGTAATGAAAGAATTTATTGTTCAGATTTTGGTATTTGGTTTTGAACAGTTGTGCCAAGTTCGTTAGCATCCTTCACCTGATGTGATGAAACGATCTTATTATGATACGATTTACTACATACAGGTAACGGGTGTTAAACTGTATTTGTTGCATTTCTTTTAATTCTTTACTATATCTTTGCACATATTTAGCACAAGTGCTAAATAAAGACTATAAGTTCATACTCATATTTTTCCTATACTTTTGTCATGTTGTAAATCTTCCATTTACATAGCTATAACATATAAATTGTTCATAGAATTATGATTAGATGTTTAATAAGCTCATTCAATGCCAATCAACCAATATTTATGAACATCATTGATATGCATATAATGTTATTACACAATTGACAATCAAGTATAATATAGACTTCCTTTATGCATCTCTATAGAGTTATGTTCATACATAACTCATTCATCTACTTGCAATTATAAATTTTTTGTTCATATCATTTAAACATGTAGACTCTACTTGTGGTTATGTACATGTATCCTGCAGTTTCATATTTTATTAACATGTGAATTACTCTACATATTTCATCAGAATAGTTTCACTTATTCCTAAGCATTTCTTTACTGTACTCTATCATTTATATACATATAGCATTACATTAGCATTTATTTGTTTTCTATATTATTATTTCTATATTCATAAATTACCATAATTTATTCATATATAGCTATAAGCACATATCACATGGTCATTTTCGTGTATTCTATCATTTTAATCATTACTATTAATTACTTAATAACCAATATATAATTTCCCCATGGAAATAATACAAATTTAATCTCTATTCACATACATTTCACAGGACATTTATATGTATATTAATTTAATTACATTCATTTATGCATTTCAGTTTAATTCATAACTCATTTGAGTAATAATTAGCTTGCTAAAAAATCTGATTTTTTTAGAAATCACACGGTGGTGAGGAATACCTAAACACCATAAGGGTCAAATGGATGGCAAAAGCTGGAAACCATAATACATTTACATGGTGGTGAGGGCCCATATAGTAGGCAGAAAAACTTGACCACCATGTGGATCAACATAACAACTATATTTCCTACCCAGAACACGATTACACGGTGGTCATGACTATCTGACCACCATGTGACCTTATAGAATCGCTTAGTTAAACAGGGAAAAATTCATCCTTTAATTTTACCTGCATTTTTGAACCTGTAAACAACATTTTAGGCTAAAGTTTCTTCTTAAAAATTGTTCATCTATGTTTTAAGTTTCTTTTGACACAAAAATCACATCATTTGAATCACTATACATTGAGTTAAGTTCTATAGAATAATAGCAGGTTCAATTGAACCACAAAATCTATTTTCACTCTTTTATCTCTAAATATGAAGACCTTAGAGCTATAATTAAGCCATGGTCTCTCTTAATATTTGTAGACTTTTATCTTAAGAAAATATTCCAATTAGTTTAATTTTATTTAGAGCTCCACAAATGGAGTTACACTCAAAATATCTAGACTGACACTGTAGCATCAATATGCAAATTTCCTATTCTATTAGCTATAAAGATTTTTCCCCCCAAATCACACATATTCATATCCATTTTATTCCTTTATGGCTCAAAATCCATTCATTTATGCTATAACTACCTATAAAACCACTTACACACATATGAACATATAGAGGAAAATGAGTTCCCAAACCTATTTAGCTTACTCTCCTTATCTCTAACTCCATAACTATTCTTTCTCTATTTCTTTATTCCTCTATGCTAGAATCGTCAGGCAAAATACCAGAATTACAATTTATAAATCTTCCTTATAAAACTTTCTCCATCAAAATCACATGAAGAATAGTAGAGAAAAAGATGAAATAAATAATAACTTACCAATTACATGTAACTTATTGCTTGAACTCAATTTTCCTTAAGAGCATCCAAATTGGTTGTGTTGGAGATGGAAAAGCTGGTGTGGAGAATAGATAAAAAATCTGGAATTTCTCCTTCCATCACCAACCAACCTCCATGCTTAAATACCCCTCAATTTCAAATTTCTAAAATAAATAGGTGTTAAAATATAATTGGCCAACTTTGATATTTACACCATCAATCCTTCCTTTTCTTTTAATTAGACATTAGCATGGATTGTAAATATAATTTATGCATTAGCCCACTAAACGTTTAAATTCTTACACATGTATCACTTTTACATAAATTATCACTTGTTGATGCTTGCTGAATTTTTTTAATAAATGCCAATGACATCCTTTCGACACTTTCTCTAGTTATTCATGTCTTTTCGGCTCCTAATATACACTAAACATGACTTATTACTGCTAGAGTGTATTTTGAGTCCTTATAGATACCGATATCTCTATCAGGTAACAATAATAGATACCTATTTTAGGTATTAAAAGAGGAGGCAATAGCGTCTTAAAAATTAAATCAAGAGTGCTAAAGCACAAATTTTAAGGGAGACATCGATATACTAAGCAAGAGACACCATAGTGTCTTCAAGATCAGCTCCAAGACCCCTTTTATGCATGCCTATTTATATTCTAGTAGGCTATCATATCTCCAAGACATGTTCAAGAATATTCAAGAATCACATTACAAGGATCAGTATGTGTTTATACATATATTTGCTGATAACTACATTATAACCTTGCACACATGATGGTACATACATACATTTATCATGCAAGAGGACATTCAAGTGTCACTTTATAATGATAAGTTCATAAACATAGTTATACAGTCATTATGCAAATATTTCATGTACATTCCTTTTACAGAAAATAAATAACAATATGCCACTATAATTTAAGTATTTTCCTTGAAGCTAAATCCATTCATTATTCATGTACTCTCAAGTTCATATACTTTTTAATAACCATACTTGTGTTAACAGGATAATTTTATCCATGGTCATCTATTATGTTTACTTTAATACAATTCCAATGCATATACATTCATTTCTTACCATTTAATAATATCAATTCATAATTAGTAGCATACCTAAGCTTAATCTATCAATAGTTATTCATAAACAAGTTTATTTTACCCATAAATTATCAATATGACATGCCATGTCATTTTCGATTACATTAGGTAATTCCTCGTTAAGTACAACCTTACATGCGTTATTATTTTGTTCATATTCTTAATCCTAATCACATATATTTCCAAGTGGTAACCATACTTATATTTATTACATAACCCTAGACATGTGTCGAACAAGTATCGGGAACTTCCGGTAAAGTTCGGTCAAAATGGTGAGAAAAACTCACTTGTTAGGCTAAAAATTGAGGTCACACAGCAGGCAAACATTCCCGCCTGCCATGTGGGCCAATTATAGGGCAATTTTAGGATTCCAAATTGCATTTACATGGCTGTTAGGAATTTTACACGGTGGGTAAGAATCCCTAACAATCGTGTAAACCTATTCTGCCTCACTCTACATAGGGCAGATTCTAGGTCCCATTTTGCACAAGGTTTTTCACCTAGCTAGAGGCATTTTTGGACAAAAGTGTCTTCTAGACATTTTTTACTCTATGTCTTAAGTTTGCAATGGCATAAAAAAGCATGCGATTTGGACTTATATCCTAGATAATATAGTCTCGAAACTCTAGTCTGTTCCAAAGCAATTTCCAGGGATAGAATTGTGTCCCAACATTGAAATTATTTTGGGAATGTTAGAGACATAATTTGACCATAATTTCTTCATGAATGGTCAATTAGATCAATAGAACTCAAGATATGATTCAAACAACCTGACCTGCTTCTATTGGGGGGACAAAACTAGTACTTCAACTTCAAGTGGAATATTAAGAGTTTTAGAGCAAGATTTAGTTCTCGGTTTCTTCTATACTTTTATATGTATGGATTTTAAAATTCATATCCAATTAAAATCTCCCAATTTAAAGGTCTATAGGTGGAGATATAGCCTAAAAACCAAAGAGAGGTCAGATACATCCTAAGACAGTTTAATTCTCTTGTAAAATCTCATTAAATCCACATCATATCAACTCATTCACACCCAATTCAACCCATATAACATTAAAAATCAACTCAAATATCACACACACATATACAAAGATAAGTGAGTTCTCAAACCTTGATTTTAGCCAAATTCTCTTTCAAGTGTACTTCTCTTCCTTTCCCACTTCCTTCTTACTGGA
Organism: Excoecaria cochinchinensis; assembly: GCA_947683425.1. Lineage (NCBI taxonomy): Eukaryota > Viridiplantae > Streptophyta > Magnoliopsida > Malpighiales > Euphorbiaceae > Excoecaria > Excoecaria cochinchinensis. Next base: position 32,344,554 of record CANTUQ010000146.1, on the reverse strand, counting down.
ATCTTCAGCTATTTCTTTGATTTATTGACACTAGAATTGCACTACTCCCTTAGAGATCTTTTATATAGAATTACCTAAGTGAATTTTGGTGGAAATGGAGCTAAAATTTCTAGAGTTTTGCCCCCAACATAGCTGGTCTTATGGCCTTTCATTCTTATACATTTTTATGACATTTTTAGTAAATGAGACGTATCAAAATTTCATTGGTCCAACTTACCTTTTTGCAATTTAGCCCTTCTTCTCCTATGTATTCATACATTCAACCTATAATTAATTCTAAATTATACATTGACATATAATGTTTCTTAGATTATGCATTAGGGTCCTTAATTGATAAATTACCAAATTGCACTTAACTTTTAACTTAATACCGATTATGTCCTTTACTACACTTAACCATTTTAACGACCCGATTATGTATTTTCAGTCCCTAATTCACTCTAACAAATGCTAATCCATCTAGGGTACATTTTTACATCAGGCTTGTCATCTGTCCTATGCATAATGCAACAGATTAGAGTTACTCAGGTGTCAGGGGTTCCTACCCTCCATTTAAACTTCCTAACCATCGTCTAAATGCATTTTGGAACTCTAAAATTGCATAGCAATTGGCCCACATGGCTATTAGGAAAGTCTGACTGCCATGTGACCCCTATTTTTGGCTAATTTTATGCATTTTTCATCTCGAATTGAACCCAAACTTCTTCGAAACTTTTTAAAAATTGTTTGACACGCGTATAGGGTTATGTAATGAATATATGTGATTGCCACTTCAAAATGCATGTGAATAGGGCTATGAATATAAATAAATTAATGATGAAATACTTAAAGAGGAATTATCTATGTAACTAAAATAACTTGGCATGTGATATTGACCATGTATGATGAAAGTATGGCCAAGATTCTTGCTTAAAATTACAAAATGACATTTAATAAGTACATGTAATGGTATTACATAAATTTGCATGGGATATTAATATAACCAAGGTAAAAATGATAAAAAGGATTTTATATTAAAATATGTTTTGGTAGTACCTAATTTGTGATAGATGTATGTCATGAGTTCCTAAATGCATGTGACTATTAAATGATTATAGTAATTGATTATGAACATGATATGTATGTTAATAACTCAAGTACTATTTATGAAGAATGTATTTGAAGGGATTAAAACCAAAGCAAACACGTGTTCATGTTTTAATATGAATACACAGCCATACTTACATGAGAGCTTATGTTTTTAATATATAATAATATATGTGATGGAGTTATATAGAACCAGCAGAGAATAATGACATAAACATAACGAATATGTAAAATATATATATAGATAAATCATAAGCAAGACTATTATCCATTCACCAGAAATAATCTAAACTTTATGGCATAAATGCTCAGATAAGTAGGATGAATACATGACCATAAATGGGCATATGTAAACATGTCATGAATGCATGTGCCACAAATATATGATTTCATTCATGCATATTACATTGAATTAATGATGATTGTGAGATTGATATGTTAAATATGTGTATGCTACTAAGGATAAATTGGTATTAATAGAATATAAGCTATGAGTGCATCCACATTGATGATAGTACGAGTACTATTAATACAAGAATAATTATTATAAAAGCCTGCTATAACCGGGGAGTGGATAGATAGGCATGCCTATAGGGATCACTAATTGCTACAGCCTACCATTCTGTAGGCCCCGTTTGGGTCATGATCCGAGATTGATCTGTTACTATTTGTATTGTAATGTACTTATGGGTACTTACTATTATGTATTTCCCATTATCCACTTCCACAAGAAAAGCAGGCTACTTTCAAAAAGGGTAAAATATAACATGATATGTATCGATAGTATGATGTATGTTTTGATATATTAAGATTAATTTATGAATGGAATATGTGAATAGACTAGTATGCATTTCTTAATTGGATATGCATGATAAACTATCAACTATAAGCTAATGATTTATGAATATATGCATTGAAAGAATGAACATACATATGAAATATGAGTGAATATTATTATTTATCCTTTTGGTTGTACATGATAAGTTGTTTATTGTATAACTATGCTTTATAAAAGATGTTTTCATTCGTATGTTTGTTTGAAGTCTACTGTGAGTAGTCATCCTTAATCTTATTGGTTCCCTACTAAGCTTTATGCTTAGCACGGGTTTTTAATCCATATAGGTAAAAACGTCGATATCACCATCAAGGACATTCTACAAGAGTCAAAGCCAACAATAAGCTAGGTAGGAAGTCTATTTAGGTTATTTTGATACAATTGAATGTATATGTGAAAGCATTTTGGTAAAGGAAAAGAAGCTTGTGAATGTGATATTCGTTTGTAAAAGACATAATATACAATACTTATGTAAAGGAAACAGAAAATGTATGTTTTGTTATGTATATGTAAACTAAAGAGACCAATGTATGTGTTATATCTTAAGAACATTGTAATAATAGTATAAATGAAAATGGAGAAATTTTGTATCCTTATTTATATATTTCATGCTTAATTTTATAATGAGTTTTACATGAACTGAAACTTCCTCAGTTAAATGATTGTTTTAATTAGGAAACTAAATGGCGATAACAAGGTCAAAGTATGTTTGGTTCTGGCATCTTGTAGCATACCTAATGGATTTATTATGTAGTAATATAATCAGATGGGTACGGTAAACGGGTGTTACAATATAAAATTAAAATTTGTACATTTTCTTTAAATTTATCATATTATTTTATCAAATTAAAATTTATCATATTATTTTTTTTGTTACAGAATTATAATTTATAGGCCAACTAAATTTGCCAAACTTATAAATATTAATATGAAAATAGACAAAGAGTGAAACTGTGAATTATCAATTTCATATATAAACAATGCGGAGACAATTTTTTAATTCAATCATATAACACATGTTAAGACTTAATAATCTCTTTTTATTAATTTTTTTTTTGTCAGCATTTTATCTTTTCGGATAAATTAAAATGGCTTTATTTAGTTCCAAAAATTAAGCATTCAAATAAATTAAATAGTATGAAAATTATTCATCTCAATATAAATTAAACCTATTTTTCTAAAAATGAAAAAATAATAATAATAGGGTATATTTGATTTTGTAGATAGTTATATTTTTGTTGTTATTTGTTATATTTCATAAATCTCACCGTCTATAAATTAAGAATGAAAATAATGTTAATAATAACATTATTTTTTTATTACAAAATTAAATTATACTATACCCACATAATATTACATTTTTTTTCGACTTGAGATAAATTCTTTCAAAAAAATTGATAAAAAATTACATTAATTAATTATAATTAAATTGTATTAATAGTGGTGTTTAGAATTTGAAGAAGGAATAAATATAGAAATGGAAAAGAAGATAAAAATGAAAATGCAGGTGAATTTAGAAAATGAAAGAGAAAATGTAAATGGTAGAAAAGGAAAATAAAAGAAAATGCTTATAAAGGGGAACAAGTAAAAAAAAATTACAACCTTCATGAATAACAAACCAATGCAAAGTGTACGAATTTTGTTATGGTGTAATAGAGCCTACAGTAAAACATGTTAACTTTCATAGCTTTTAATTTAAAAGAATTAAATTTTGACTGGACTGGCACAGCCACTACAAGAAAAATGCCCTTTAACGAAGGGAAATTCGATCGTTAAAGGCCTATAATGACCGAAAAATCCCTTATGTAGTAGCCCTTTCGTTAAACTTATAGACTGCCAGATATTGAATCCAGTTGCCAATGTCTTTAATGACCAGAACATTTTCAGTCGTTAAATATTGGTTTTTAGCGACCGGATTTTCCCTTCACTAATTGCATTCTCTTTCAACAAGGGGATTTTCGGTTGTTAATGATGCCCTTTTAGTGACCGAAGTTTCCATTAGCTAATTATATTCACTTTCAATAAAGGAATTTTCGATTTTTCAAGGTACCTTTTAGCGACCGAATTTTCCCTTCTCTAATTATGTTCACAGCTAACAAACAACAATCACTAATATATTATGCCCTCTGATTTATCATAATACACCAGACATGGCTACCAAAATGGTATTTTAAAGTATAAACCATTTTATAATATTACATGTATGGTACATATCATTCACATTATTTTATACAAAAATATAATAAACTCTTTTCATATATTGAAAAAGAAAAGTTACAAATTATAGTCATATTTACAAATTAAATAGCATTCTACTTGTCACAACTCCAAACAAAATAAAAACTATTAATGACATGCAAGTTCAAGAAAATAACTCCTCTCTATACTAATTTCTATATAAAAGATTTTTGAGAAAAATGTGAAAAATAAACCTCCTAACTTAGCTGTCCAAAATTTTGAAGACCTACAATATAACAAAAGCTAAAATTAATATTCATAGGCACAGAAAAAAAATATCAATAATAGAAAGTATGGGCAATTTATGACCTCCGTGGTGCCACATAGATTCATATTTAACAGCTAAATTCAACATTAATATGAAAAAATTAAGAAACCCAACTCTTAACATCACATAATGAAATCCAAAACCAAACCTCAAAATTCAGGTTTTAAAGTCTAAATAGAGACGGAATTATTTCGGTCTCTATTTAGAGACGGAATTATTTCGGTCTCTATTTAGAGACGGAAACATATTTTCCGTCTCTATTTAGAGACGAAAAATCAATTTCCGTCTCTATTTTAGAGATATGAGTTTAGAATTTGTGGGAATTAAATGAAATAGAAAAAGAATGAGGGGGGAAGACAGAACGTGGGAGATCGGGGAAGGAGACCGAAAGAGAGGAAGAGAGGGAGAAGGAGCGGCGAAAGGCACCGCCAGCGACCATCGACGGCGATCGGAGGTGGGGATCGGACCGTCGCAACCCGCAGCGCTGCCCCCGCTGTGGATTCTCCAGGTTCGCAGCGACGCCGTTCTAGGGAAGCGAGAGAAGAACCGTGAGCTTCTTCAGCGTTTTCCGGCCAACTCCGGCGACAATCGGTGACACGAGCAGCACAGCTGGACTCCTGGTGAGCAGAAGAAGCTTCCAATGGCCATGGATCCTCCTCACTTGCCGGCGATGAGCAGATCGGCGTGGAGAAGAACCGAAGCTGCCGACGTCGATTCCGGCAAAACAAAGGGCAATTACGGCGCGTGATCACCGGAAAAGAAACCCCGGCGCTTCAAGCTCCCTCCTGGTGGTTTCGGTGTCTCCGGTGGAGCTCCGGCGAGGCTCCGGTGACGGTGAAGGGACCAAAAATGGGCAGAAAATTGGTATGTGGCCACCAAAATTACTTTCCTAAGTGCAAAATTACTGCCGGAGTTAGTATTACGTAATTGAGTGGTGGGTTAGGCTATAATTTGGATTTTTGCTAAAAATATATTTAAAAAAGACTTGCATGACTACTACCAGTTTCTGCTTCTTTAACTTTGAGGATTTTCTGGAGAATTTCTTTCCCCTCTTGTTATTTCTACTAAAGAAAAAGAAAAAGAAATTAATTATTTCATTTGGTGCTCTGGTAAAGTAGTTTCTCCTTCGAGTATCTTCGGCCTATGGTTATTTCTGTGCTTATTTTAGTGTTTCTGTTTGGATTTTTTCAATAATTTTGTGGTTTTAACTGTGAATTTTTTTCATGGTTGTTGAATTTTTTTCAGACTATAAGCGGGCAGGTGAATTCGATAGAGGAAAAGAAAAGAACTTGAAGAGGTAGAAACATATCACTTCTGTCTCTCTTATATGTCGACTTTAAATTCTTTAATCTATTGACCATAAATTTGTTGAATTTCCTTAGGAATCGTTCAAGATGTGTTAGTGTTAGTGTTGCCATCTATTTATTAATTTCATGACTATAATCGGGTGAGAAATTTATTAATTAAGCTTTGTTCATTTCCGTAGATTTTACTAAATGCAATTAAGTGGACAGTGTGTATGTTGGATACCCATTGGATTGTTTCTTGACTGGATTTGGTATTTCATGTATTAAGCCAATAGTAAAATTGCCGGCGAATTTGGTCTATAAATTCTTGATAGACAAATAATGAATTGCCATATTGTTTTCTCTATTCACGAAGCAAAAGATTGCATCATTTTCCTCATGAGTTAGTACAATTCAAAGCTTAGAGTCTGCTTTATATGTTGTTTTGGTTAAAACCCAAGACTCCAAAATTGCAGGATCCACCTGCCATTAAATTAGTTCATAAATTTTCTTATAGATCCTAAGTTTTTTTGGTTAAAATCTTCATTTTGCATGGAATTTTATGTTTAAATGTAGAAAAAGAAATGTATGAGATAAGAAAGTTACTATAATCTGTTTCTAAAACTGCATGGTAAAATGAAATAAATAACTCATTAAAAAAAAAGAAAATGATCTGTTTGCTATATTTTGTTCAACTTTATCCTATAAAGTTTACAACAATGTAATTGTGGAGAATTTAATTATCTATCATAAATATTCAAAATTGTTCACTTTGGAGTTCAGCCTTGAATGATCTAAGGCGTGGCAACAGCCTCAATTTTATCGCACAATTTCATGATTTATTTTAAATACACTAAATTCATGATTAATTATTAGAAATATATATAAACTAATTTTACTATGCACGTGCTACTGAATATCTGCTTTGGATTAAAGTGTGAATTGGATTTAGTTTAGAAATATATAAACTAGTTAATTAAAGTGTGAATTGGATTTAGTTTAGTTAGTTATTTTGGACTGTGAAATTTGCACTAAGCTTAAGAATATATGTGTAAGTTAGGATGTAATAACTGAGGACAATGGAGGGTTAGCTGTTCGTTGGAAATTTCGACCAGCTAATTAATTATAAATTGGTAAATTATCTTATGAATGGGTAAATTTCTTATTACAATGAGTTTGTTGTGGAGTTGCGATTGGTTGATATTTTACCGAAATGTTAAAATTGCTAATGTTTGACAGGGGGATAGGGACCCGTATAGGGGGAATTCTGTCCGTTTTTTTACAAAATATTTATGATTTTAATTTAGGGAAATGAATCATTATGTAAAACTAATTAGGGATTAAAGCGAAATAGTAGACTAGAGAATTGAGTTCAAATTAAATACTAACTTCGACTTTATGATTTTTTCTAGGCAGTTTAATATTAATGAGTAATATGGACAGAAGTTGGAGACGGTCGGCGTACTACTGAGGTCATTGAGCTACGCGGTACGGTCGGCGTACTAATGGACCGTATCAATATGGTGGAGGACTTCATTAGCCGTAGATTACCTGTTGACCCGCAAGTACCGTCTGCTGGTCGTCCGCATTCTCCTCCATCTTAGTTATTAATTTTAGAATTTTTATCTTTTTTTTTATTTGTAATCTCACTACACTTTTTATATATTAATACATTAAATAATACAATATTTTCATATTTATTTATTGTTTATTTAATTTTTTTCATTATATAAAATTAAGAATAATTTAAATTTAATATTATTTATTTTTAATATATAAAAAAATCAAAAAATTAGAGACGAAAATTCATTATATAAAAATTAAGGAATATTTAAATTTAATATTATTTATTTTAATATATTAAAAAAAATTCCTAAAAAAATAGAGACGGAATTCATTTTCCGTCTCTAAAAATAGAGACGGAAAAACTTATTCCGTCTCTATTTTTAGAGACGGAATTGAGTTTCCGTCTCTAAAAATAGAGACAGAATAGTTCTTTCCGTCTCTATTTTTAGAGACCGAAATGCTCCTTCCGTTTCTAAAAATAGAGACGGAAAGCACTATTCTGTCTCTATTTTTAGAGACGGAAACATCCATTCCGTCTCTAAAAATAGAGACGGAACATTTTGGTCTCTAATTTTTAGAGACCGACGAAATAGAGACGGAAAATTTCCGTCTCTATTTTCGTCTCTATTTTCAATTAGAGACGGAATTCCGTCTCTATTTTCCGTCTCTATTTCTCAGATTTCTTGTAGTGATCCAATAATAATGTGTTTCTAATGATATTGATGTGCAACTAGGCAAGAAAAGTTTGTTATGTCAATGCAAGGATATGCCTTAGAAAAAACAAAATTTTCCAATAATTGAGAACAAATATTCTGTATCATAAAAAACTGCAATATAAATTTTATAGAAATGCATAAGTCAAGCTTCCATAATGCCACCGCCACCTCAACAACTACGCCACTAAATAATAAATGGATGTTAAAAAGAAATCATTAAAATACTATTCAATCCACTAGAGGTAAAATACGATATACCAACGATTATGAGCAAATATTATCAACTGTGTTCATGAAAGAATTAAATAATGCATAGGTAAAAATAGCCATAAATCACACAACCAGTCAACATCTTAAATATTCCAAGAGAATAAAACTATCACAACTACATTCAGGGTATTAAAATGACTTGGAAGGATGTATACAGATATGTTTGAAAACTTAATCCTAGAAACACAGCAAGAGCAAATGCTAAACCAATCAATTTTCAGATCCAAATGAGAAGCACTGATCCCTGACATCCAAATGTGTACCTCGTGAGCTGCTCCAATGCCAGGATAAAACTTTTTGCCTTCATGTCTATGCAAGGATATGTAAAAAATCTAGACAATGCCAACAAAGAAATAGATATGATTAAAGTTTAAATTATGCGTAAGATCATATAGTAATTTGCATTACTATAATTAATTTTCAACTAATTTGGAAGCAAAAAAGTCCAGTGCAATTTCATTTGATGCACATCAACATTTTGTCATTATAAAGATCATCGATTTGCTTTAGTCAAATATTTCCTGTGTCTCATTTCCATGATGAACATCCTATAATAATCATAGGATAGACTTATCAATAAAAGAAAATAAATTTCCTGATTAAAACCATGAGAAATAGCTTGAGCAGCTACAAAAGCATCACAGAAGTTAATGTACATACCCAGTCCAATATAAGAACCTTCTTAGCACCAAAAACCTGAGACACTAATGCAGTAACTGTTGCATTATTGTGGAGGCAGAATCCTATGGATTGTCTTATACTAGCATGGTGCCCAGGGGGCCGAACTTGATTCAACAGTAGTTATAATTCCCTCGACTACCACAAAAATACACCATATATGACAAAGTATTTGAATTGTCATGCCAAAGCAAATCCATGTTTGGCGCACCCAGAAATGATTGTGGAAGCAAGATCAACACACAAGCCTGCCATAAGTCTAGCAGCGAGAGCTGAATGTTGATTAGCGTAAGTGTCAGGAGTGAAGTAATTGCCACAAACCAACCAATCAATCAGAATGTAATCAAATTTAGGAACACAACTGAGCATTTTGTATCCTGCATATGGAGTTCAAAAAGGTAACTAAGGAGCTAACAGCAGCCGAGAAAAGGAGTTATAGAGGTCCAACATAAATAAAAGTACCCTCTTTCCACTCGCTTTGGTTCAACTTGGCTCAGCCATTTGTACTGCCCTAACAGCATGCTTTCTATCTCTATTTTCCCATACTTCATGAAATATCCAAAATCACAAATCTGCCTGAATAAACACATCATGTACATATAGTCACACAGACTGAAACAAATAATCGATATACTTGGAGAAAATATGGCTTGTAAGTTCTATATCTTGAATATGCTCCAAATTTTGCACCTAGAGATACCAAAATGGAATAGTCAAAAATTACTTCATAACCTCACAAACAAACTCTGAACCACAGAAAAGGATAAGTTAGTGGGTCAGATAGCTAATAATCATGGCATACAACCAAAATAAATTCTAAATATATTTAGATATTGCCCAATAAAATAGACTGTATCACATGATCTGTTACCATAAATTCCTTGAATAAATATTTAGACAATAAGACCCTTAGCTGATACCATTAACATGCAAGCATATTAGCTCCCATATATTATTAAGCGATAAAGTCATCACTCACCAGCTCTAGTTCTTGTTGGGGAATTTCTCTTGCAGAAACTGGGTAGCATCTTCCAGGAAATATACCTGCAATCATTAACAGTTGTCTTCAAGGTGCTAATAAATAGTAATTGTAACACCCCAAATCGGGCCTAGTCGGAATTTGCATGCGAAGTCGGGAACGGAAGGGTATTTCGGTAATTTGTGCTTGAGAAAGTTTGGTTAATTAGGACTAAAGTGCAAAGAAAGTAATTAATTAATAAGATGTTAAGTGAGGAATTATCTAGTGGAACATGTGTATGGTATTTAGGAAGTGATTGGATAAGATTGTGACACTTGGGTTTGTAGGATGATGACAAGTGGTTTATAAGGAATTGTTAGAGTGTGCTTGAAGTGTATGGAAGTAGGATGTAAGTGGGTTAAGAAATGATATGGTGTGAGTGGTGTTTGGTGTATTGAAGATATTTATTCAAGAATTGTTTGTGTGTGTTTAGTGTATGGTGCATGTAGGAGTAAGTCAAAGTGGGCTTGTAATATTGACATGTGGGTCTATAGTAAGTGGACAAGTGGCATTGGGTAGGTGTACATTTAATGTGAAAGAAAGACAAAGTGAGAGTAAGAGGAGTCCACGTTTTTGCCTTTTCCTCTTCCCGATTTTTCCATTTCTTTTCCTTTTCTTCCCTTTCTTTGTTCCATCTTTTGGTTTTGAATGAATTAGAAGTGATTTAGTGGAGATTGGAAGCAAGATTGTTAAGGTAAGTAGGGGTTTTAGGGTTCCTAAGGATGGATTCTCCTTCTTCTCCTTTTTCTTTTGATTTTGTGTGAGTTAGGGCTTTGAATTAAAAGTAATTTCTGGATTTTTGGTTTGTGTAAGTTGGTGGTAACAAGAGGAAGCTCAAGGGCAAGCAAAAGATTGTAGATAAAAGCTAGAGAGTGACTTTGGATCTTTGATTTCCAGGTTTGGGAAACTTTATTTTATATATATGAATTTTTATTTATATATTCATGTATGATATAAGTTTCTTGATTGTGTGGTTGATGATAGATGATGATGGTAGTGAGTGTTGGTTAAATTGCTCAATTGTGCATGTGAGTAGGTTTTGGGTGAAACTGGGTTGGAATGTACTTGACCTCTCTTCAGTAATTAGGCTGTATTGTGAGTTTTAGAACTCCCAATCATGCGATTCTTGAACCATTAGAACCATAAATTCCATTACTTTAAAAGTCTCAGAAATGCCCTTGGACTAATTCTTGCTCTAAGACCCTGAATTTTTGATAACATCGTAGTGCCTCTTTTTGTATCGGGTTGTGTGACCAGTATAGGTTGTGGAGGTCATATCTGGAGTTATGGATGTCTAATTGCCCTGAAACTTGTCGCTTTTGAAAGTTAAGACGTAGGAGAACATTTGTTAAGAAGACCACTTTTCCTAAAAATGAGGTTTAGAGGTCGGTTTTTATGATACTAATTGGTGGTAGAAAGCAGTCTGTTAAGGTAGCTGAGGCGAGTCTCTGTCGCGAGCGCGACAAGGGTCGCGACCTGGCGACAGAAAAACATGTTTTGAGCCTTTTCTTCTCTATTTTTGAGTCTAGGGTTGACCTGGATCAATCCCGTACCTTTCCCATCAGTTATTATGCATGTTTAGGGTAATTAAATGGCTATATAAGTAATGGTCGTTGGGAAAAACTTAGGGGTATGATTAAGATGGGTGATTTAACTAGTAATTAAAATAGATATAACTCCCCGAAGGTTTGTTTATGGATGAGTGCTAGTATGTGATGGTTTCATGAGTAACCTTAGCATGATGTATCATATGTTTGAATGCATTTAACGTGGGTGCGATTGAGATGATTGATGAATAATGTTGTTATTGTAGATTGTGTAAATGGACATTGTTAGTGGCATGTTTTATTGAAATTATTGATACAAATGTTGGGTTTATGTTGTTAATGATGTGTGGCTTGTTGGAGATGAGGTAAGAGACCTTTGGATATGTTTCGTGTGTTTGTGAGTGAGTTTGAGGAAGGAAAGATCCGGCAGAATTCTGCAGATTTTCGGAATCAGGACTCTGTCGCGAGCACGACAGAGACCGATGATTCTGATGTTGTGCCGTCGCGAGCACGCGACGCTGTCGCGAGCCCGCGATAGCAATAGCTTATCTGCTCTCTGTCGCGAGCGCGACAACCGTCGCGATCGCGACAGAGCACATTGTTGGCCTGTGCTATCGCGAGCACGCGACTTGTCGCGATCCCGCGATAGCAATGTTTGCCCTCTGTTGCGAGCGCGATAGATCCGGGCCCTTCTCTCCTTCCCACGATCACGAAGTCCGTCGCGCGCGCGCAGCGAAGAGACTATGGTCTCTGTCGCGAGCGCGACAGGGATCGCGAGCGCGACAGATGTGTTGTGTTGAATGAGTTTTCTTTGGTGATTCCAATGTTTGAATTCCGAACTTGTGATGCCTTTAGGTTTATTCTTTGACTATTTTATGAAGTATGTTAATATAATTGAATGTATTATGTACATTTATACTTATGATCTTTTCTAAGATTATCATGTTATGTTCCAAGTGTAAATTGTATGATGTATGTTTGACTTTATGAACTTATTCATATGTCTCAACTATTGCTGATTATGTACAATGATATAAAGTATGTGATTTGAAATATGATTTGTATTATGCATGACCTGCGAGAGTCAATCTAGTGGATAGTTAGGCATGCCTAATAGAGTCTACGTATTTGTAGCTGCAGCGCCCTTTGAACGATTTGGACCCTGATCAGGTCCCCGAATGGTTCCTCGCGAACCCCTATTATATGTATGTGTATGGATCTTGTTTAAGGTCCTGTTCAATGAAATGTTGCCTTTCGACTTGTACCTGTATGGTACATTATATTATATGTTCCCTCTGAGGTTTACCCGATCAGAGATCGGGCTATATGTTCCCTCATGAGGTCTCCCCCTCAGTACTCGTTATCCACTATTGTGAGTCAGCAGGTGTATGATTTATTATGTTGTGTTTATAAGCATGTGGTTCTGATCAGTTATGATTATAGTTATGTGAACTAATAAGTGCAGATTTATTGGCTCTCTGGAACACCGTGATTGGAATGCAATATCATATTGTTGCTTATGTTAAAGATTAATGTTGCGCAACGGAAGTGTGATGGTATTGTGATTATGTATCTATGCATGATGTACTTTCAAAAGCTTGTTTCCCCAACGTGTTCGGTAAATGTATGCAAATGAGGACCTGTACTGGTATAGCGATACAAGTATTGGCATATAGGTGTATTAATACTGACCTGTAATGTATAGGTAGGCGCATGCATGTGAAGTTATATGTAGTTATGCATGAATATACTTACATTTTGTATGATGATGTTGATTTGGTTTGTGTCGCACATAAGGATATGAATATGATAAGAAACAATTGAATGCACAGCTATTATATGTAAGCATATATATATTTCTCGGTAAGAACTATGTGTGTATGAGATTTGTATGTGTTATGCCTCGACGACCATTGTGAATGGCCGTCCATATTATTATGTTTGTTTTCCCCACTAAGCGTTATCGCTTAGCACGGGATCTTTTCCCCGTGCAGGTGGCAGGTTTTCTTTTGTTCGAGTCACGCATCTGCAGAGTCGGCCACATAGAAGCTAGGAGTTTTGGTTTTTGTCCAGCTTCTTTATTTTGGATTTTGTAATTCTGAAATATATGTATCTGTAATAAGATGTAAAGATACTTATGTAATATTCTGGACCATGTAAATATTTGTATAGCGATGATTTGAGAATAACTTCTGTTGTATGCTCATAAGCTTTCTCAACGGTAGGCTTTTGTTTAGTGTATGCGCTTGTTGCGAAGTATGCATGTCCAAATCTACTCTTTCAAAGTTTTAATTATCCTGGTTATGTCACTCTATTTATGTGATGTTTACTTGTTTACTCTAGTGGGATGTGACACTCCTATCTATCTTGGATTCTTCTTCCTCTAATCCGAATAGAAGTCTCCATAGTATGGGTTGGGGTGTGACAGTAATTATTAAAGATAATGACTATTTAATAATAGACCAAATAACTAGGAAATTTTCGGTGTAGGTCGATCCTAAATTCATAATAAAATCTCTGTCAAAATGGGAAATGATAAATACCAGCAGTAGCAAGGCTAGCTGTTATAGCTCAAAGGTGATCTGGTCTTTCTAGATATTGATGTGATTTTATTTTGACCTATTTTATCATAGAAAACAACAAAACACATCAACTAAAAATTGCACCAGCTGTAAGTGAAGCAACCCCTTGTCTTTTCGCAATGGCAAACCAACCTAAGCAACAGACTCTTTAAATTTACAGGATCAGCATCCTTGTCTTTCCAGATCTTATTCCATGTAGTGTACATTTTGGCAAATCTAGCAAGTAACAGTAAGAGATTAGAGTCAATGTGTGAACGAGAATAGTCCATTTAAATTCATAAGCATAGATACCAATCAACGAAGAAAGTAAAATGAATAAAATAAACCAACTTATCCAAGCTTAAAAATCTCATTGCACAACATGCAAACAATTTCACTCAAGCTATTTTTTTCCCTCGTAACAAAATAAAACAGCATTATAATAAAAAAATAACTAAAATTCCAATGTGTGTCTTCTAATTTCCACAGAACCAAATCGATTGTACTGAGCAAGTGATAAAATCCATTCCATATAACAACAATTTCACAAATAAAATCAAAAAGATTCATCTTTGACTCCAATAATATGCTTAAACAAAAAGGCTAATCGACAGTAAATTTGATCTGATAATCAGAAGGGCAGAATAAGGCAAAACAAAGAGAACCCATGAAGTAAAAACGTACAAAAGAAATCCATTTGCTCATCTTGCCTTAAACATCAACACCACTATACACAGAGAGCAAAGTGAATTGAAGCAGAAATGAAACAAACAATGATCCTTTACAAAAAAAAAGTTTACTAATTGAGATCATTTTGATTAACAAAAAAAAAATGATTCGATGCAAGATTGTTGAGAAAGAAGAGGACGAAAAAGGCCATGTTTTAAATGATGATGAAATAAAACAAAAATAAATAAATAAATAAATAGTAAGAACTTAAGACAGAAAGCTGCAGAACACTGACTGGTGGGAGAGAGGGCAAAGTCACCGACGAGCAAGAGATGAGGGGCGAGCGACAAAAGGCAAGCTGCAACGAGCGATGGCGGCAAGCTAACAGCATACAAGGGAGACATTGGTTCTGGAGCCTGATGGATTGTAAGGGACGGGACATGCGATGAAGGGGGGATGAGAGGGGGAGGCATGGAGAGTTGAAGAAGTTAGCAGCTGGGAAAAAGGTATTTTGTGATTTTAGGTTATTTTTGGAGGTAAATGGTTTGGAAGTACCACCATTTTGTTTCAAGTCAATAACGACCGAATTTTGAGTCTTTTAGCGACTATAATTAAATCCCTCATAAATAATAATAAAATTTGAGTTCTAACGACCGGATTAAATTCCCTTCATTGCTTGTATCTTTTTACGATCGAATTTTTATCTCTTCACAAAATTTTGGTCATTAAAACTCAATTTTCTTATAGTGAGCACTTTATCATATGAGATTTGACATAGAAATTGGCATGATCATAGATGGTTTTAAAATAAAGTTGACCATCCTATAATGGGTCTATACAATTAAAAATCGATAGTCCCATTATCAATTTTTAAAGGCAAAAGGTGCATTTTTGCCACTAATATTTTCCAAATGTGCAAATTTGCCCATAATGTTTGTTTTAGGGCAATTTGCCCTTAATATTTGTAAAATGGGAGATTTTTATCCCCGCCATCAATTGCTGCTAACTTTGACTGTTAATATATTAGTTGACCGCTGACATGGATCGACTAGGACATATATCGTACATCTATTGGACATATCAGCAACATGTATCCAGTGCGTGAATCACACATTTGTTTAAAAAAAAATTACTTCCAACTAGCATTTGCACCATCCCACCGGTGCAGGCATACCATAACTGTAAGTCCAGGCACTTCTCCACTTCCTTCACTCTCAATTTTGCTTTCATAAACTAGAAAGAGCAGAGTAGTTTGTTTAAGTTTGAGATTGAAAAATCTCGTTATATCCAGACTGCTATTCGCCTTGTTCTTGTAACACCCCTCACCCATACGTAACAAACCATACCATAGCAAGGCAGGTTCACTATGACGAGTGAAAGATGTCACAAAAATGATGTAAATGCTCGTAGATATTTATCATATTCAAACATTCATAAAACCAGAATTATAAAATTTCCTTTATCACATAATATTATTCACATTAATTTGTAAAGCATCCATATTACTTTACAATATAAAAGTTATTTTAGTTATAGACATATCATTATACAAACAAATTACATGCTTATAACAAAAAGGATTGCATTAACATTACATATATTCAAAATGTAGGTGTGATGCGCACCGAACCCCGGGGCGCCTCGATCGCCTTTAGGGCGTTTGAGAGAGGTTCATGGAACTTGTAAGAGATTACAAGGGTGTCTATTTTGGGCAAACAAGGAGGTTTCTTCGAGTTGCCACCCAATAAAACATTAGAAAAGGTCATCTAGGCTCAATGAGCCTAAGACAGCGCATCTGTGTCTATTTTGGGCAACAAGAGATATTTTGGAGTCCCCATCCCAATAGAACATTGGGATGGTACTCTAACCTCATGGAGCCTAAGATGACGCATATACATCCATTTTGGGCAAGCTAGTGATATTTTGGAGACCCCACCCCAATAAGACATTGAGGTGATCCTCTAACCTCATGGAACCTAGGATTATGCAAATTGGGCCTATTTTAGGCAACAAGAGATATTTTGGAGATTCCATCCCAATGAGACATTGAGATGGTCCTCTATACTCGTTGAGTCTAAGACCAGAGATGGTTCAGGGCTTCCCATTTAGTCATACCTTGATTAAATTATAATTGAATTTTGAATTTAATATTTCATTCCTTTTCTCATACAATTTAATGCATTCATTAAAAACGCAGATCATTCACGTAATAAAAGCGATAAACGAAAGCAAGACTAATATAAGGTAAATGAAAATGCAGTAAATTACAACAAAACTAGGGGCGGAATACAACCTCCATTGTAAATAGCATAGAAATTATACATAAAATGGGATATTTATTAAGGATGATGACATTGGTCCTCGCATGCCTACTTACAGAAAACGTTTAAAGGTGACAATTTATTTGAGTGGAAGAAACTAGGACATTGGTCCCATTTTTAATAGAAAAAATTCAAAGTTAATTAATATAAATATTTTTGTGATTTTTTTTTAGCATGCCTAAAATAAACAATTTTATTAGGAATTATATTTGACAAAATAAATAAAAAGCCAAATAAAGCAGATAATACAAATAATAAAAATAAATGATCAAACCAAATGAGCCTCCTGAATCTCTCCGTTTGCTCACGAGAATGCCCAAAAAGGGAAAATAGAAATTAGAGTCAAGAGCAAATACAAAAAAAATTAATGTTAGTAATCAAATCATTAAACATATAATAAATAATAAAATAAAATAAAATAAAATGACATCAAAATGACAAATGAATTAAAATGTTAATAAATTAAAATAAATGAAAAAAAATACATTATGAATGATAAAGAAATTAAATGATATGATTGAAATAAATAAAACAACATGTTAATGAAATAATAATAATAATAATAATAATAATAATAATAATAATAATAATAATAATAATAACAATAATAAAATAATAATTATAATAATTAAATGATAATAATAATAATATATAAACATATTAAATAAAACAAATTTACAAACAATAGAATAAATAAATAAATGAAAATAATAAAAATTTACATGTTAATCAATTAAATATCAAAAAAAATAAAAGAAAATAAAAAAAAGGGATCAAGCCTAGAATGTTTACCCTCAGAGTTCGGATTCGATAAAGGGAAAAATGATGATTGATTTCGTTGCATCGTTTTGCAAATTAAAATTGAAAATAATAGAAATTGGAATTTTATTCAAAGAGATAAATTGCAAAAAGATGAAATAAAATAAAAAAAAAATTAAGAAGAAAAAATGAATTTCTTTGTCTAAATAATGATTATTGATTAAAAAATGGTTTTTATTTGAAAAAGAAATAAAAATAATAAAAGAAAAATAAAAATTATCAAGAACAAAAAATGAATTTTTTTGTCTCAAAAAAATTGTTCATAAAGAAATTAAACTTTTTAACTTAAAAGAATTTTTATTTTGAGTAGAAAACCTAAAAAATGTAGAGAGGATTTTTGTTGAAGAAAAGAAGAAGAGAAAAATGAAGAAAAAAAACCTAAAAATGAAAATCCCCCTTTTTTGCTTCATCTTATTCTATTTATATCAAGAAAAAAAGGAAAAAATAATTAATTAATTCAAATATTATTTATCTATATTTTAGAAATGGAAAAAATCATGAAAAACCTTTAAAAATAGGATAAAAAAAAAACAAATTTGGTGAAAAAAATCCCAAAAAAATCAATTTTGGGCTAAAATTAACATTTTCGGCGGAACTGCGGCTACCGATGTCCATCGGTGTGCGCGACGGGCATCAGACGTGCGCTTTGGCAACACGCGCGGTGGCCCAGTGTGCAGCAGCGCACAGCGATGCCTCGCGCGGGGGCGACGCTCCGCCGCAGCGCACCAACGCGGGCGATTTTTTTTTTTTTTTAAATTTACCTAAAAATACTATAATTTTTAAACACTATTTTTTAAATTCAATTTTTAATACATTTTTTATTATTTCTTTATTTTTTATTCTAAAATACAAATTTGATAAAGAAAACCATCACTTTCAATATTAACACCCGCGAACATGCATCTAATCATCATTGGGTAACTCTTAATGACAAAAAAATTAAATGATATGATTGAAATAAATAAAACAACATGTTAATGAATTAATACGTAAAAATATAATAATAATAATAATAATAATAATAATAATAATAATAATAATAATAATAAATAATCATAATAATTAAATGATAATAATAATACATAAACATATTAAATAAAACAAATATACAAACACTAGAATACAATAAATGAATGAATACAATAAAAATTTACATGTTAATCAATTAAATATGAACAAAAATAAAAAAAAATAAAAAAAAGAAATCAAGTCAAAAATATTTACCCTCAGAGTTTGGATTCGATGAAGGGAAAAATAATGATTGATTTTCTTACTTCATTTTGCAAATTATAATTGAAAATAATAGAAATTGAAATTTTATTCCAAGATATAAATTGCAAAAAGATGAAATAAAATAAAAATTCTTAAGAACAAAGAATGAATTTCTTTCTCTAAAGAATGATTATTGATTAAAAAAATGATTTTTATTTAAAAAAAATAAAAATAATAAAATAAAAATAAAAATTATCAATAACAAAAAATGTTTTTTTTTTGTCTCAAAAAAAATTGTTCATAAGCAAATTAAACTTTTTAACTTAAAAGAATTTTTATTTTGAGGAGAAAACCTAAAAAATGTAGAGAGGATTTTTTTTTTTTGAAGAAAAGAAGAAGAGAAAAATGAAAAAAAAAACCCTAAAAATGAAATCCCCTAAAAATGAAAATCCTACTTTTTTACTTCATCTTATTCTATTTACATCAAGAAAAAAAGGAAAAAATAATTAATTACGAAAGAAACCCTTAATTAATTCAAATATTATTTATCTATATTTTTGAAATGTAAAAAATCATGAAAAACCTTTAAAAATGGGATAAAAAAACAAATTTGGTGAAAAATTCCCGAAAAAATCAATTTTGGGCCAAAATCAGCATTTTCAGCGGAACTGGAGCGACCGACGCCCGTCGGTGTGCACGGCGGGCGTCGGATGTGCGCGTTAGCAGCTCGCGAGCTCACCCAGCGCGCAGGCACGAGGGCCAATTGTTTTGTTTTTTTAAATTTACCTAAAAATACTATAATTTTTAAACTCCATTTTTTAAATTTAATTTTTAATACATTTTTTTATTATTTTTTTATTTTTTATTCTAAAATGCAAATTTGACAAGAAAATCATCACTTTTATCATTAACGCCTGTGAACAAGCATCTAATAATCATTGGGTAACTCTCATCTAGGCTGACTCAGGATCCGGTGTTTACAGTAGGGCCTATATAAAGAACTTTTATTGATGTGCTGACCTTAGTAACTGCAGGATGTCCTTGACGATCACCCTATCTTTGGTACCCACATGGATGAAATAGCCGTGCTAAAGATATAGCTTAGTGGGGAATTTGCATGTCATGGATGACCACTCACAGTAGCCGTCATAATTTACACACACAATGAATGCATAGAAATGAACAATAAACAAATATCTTATAATTTTAAAAATTTATCATAAAAGGCAAGTATATTAACATATCTTTTATGAATACATCTTTGGGACATATAATTTGCATATTCTGAAATTACGTTGCCTGCATTTTTCTTAAGTAAGTGGATAAAGGGAAAAATGAATAGGGTTACTCGTAGGTACAATACAAGTCAATTATATTATACATGTCTATATGACAGAGGGACCCAAACGGATTCACCGATGACCCAAACGAGGTCTACAACATAGAACATGGGCTATAGCATTCGGCATCCCTAGAGACATGCCTATCTATACACTACCCAGTTTAACGCAAGCGTTTTATAAAATTTTACCATTACAGATGAGTCATAATCCATATTTTCCATCTCAACATAATTCATGCTTAATAGGCACATTTG
Source organism: Excoecaria cochinchinensis (assembly GCA_947683425.1). NCBI lineage: Eukaryota > Viridiplantae > Streptophyta > Magnoliopsida > Malpighiales > Euphorbiaceae > Excoecaria > Excoecaria cochinchinensis. The sequence continues at coordinate 32,323,867 of CANTUQ010000146.1, read as the reverse complement.
GACATATTGCATATAAACATATTACATAATTAATATAATAACTATTCTTATTAATTCATGTATAACAATATAAAAACTTAGCAAATATCACTTAATATTACTAAACATGAGGTATGTTTACTTTGATTCAGTTTGGAATTCATTTGATAGCAAAAATTCACAAATAGATTATAAAAAATAGGGGCCTTCCCATCATATGGAATGCTGAAAATTAATTACTGTCAAATAGAATGGTTTCACACAGTGGTCAGGACATCCTACCAACCGTAAGGGTAACCACACGATGGGGAGAAGATCCTAACCACCGTGTAGGTCAACAGATTACCAAAATTTTACAAGTCTGGAATATTTACACAAAATCCAGAATGGGTTCACACGGTGGCCAACGGTGGTCAGGACATCTTGGCCACCATGAGGGTCACCACATGGTGGGCAGAAAATCCCAACCACCGTGTGGATTGAAAGATTGCTAAAAATCTTTAAGTTTGGTCACGTTCACACAGTGGTTAGGATTCCCTATCCACCGTGTAACCATGCTTAGATTTCATCTTCCCAATTCATTTTGCAGCTCAAACACACATATCATAAAATTAATCCTCCAAACTCATATTTCACAAATATTTAGCCTTACATAAACCACAATTAAACTTTTCCAAATAATAATTGTCACACCCCGTTTATCCCCTAGTAGTATGAGCCCATTTTTGTGTGCATGCATGGTATGTGTTTGGCATGTCATAAGGGTATTTTGGATAAAATATATATTTTAAGGGTTTTGTTAGCATATGGATGCATGTATGGCATTAGAGTGTGAATTAGTTGGGTTGCATTTGAGTGTATTACTCACATGGTTGTAGGTTATGAGTAGTTGAATGGTGGTTGTGTGCTTTATTCACACATTGGTAGGGTGTGCATTAGTCGGGAGTGTATTGTGTGTGAGTAGGGTATGCTTGCTGGGTGTGAGTGGTTAGTTCCAACCAATAGAAAAATGACAAGTGTTAGGGTTGGGAAAAAGATGAGTTAAGGAGGAAGGGAAAATTGGGAAAGGCAGAATTCATTTCCTTTTTCCTGATTCTTCTTCTCCCTTGTCTCATCTTCTTCCTTTGCTCTTCTTTAGAAACCCTAGCCTTGATTCAAGTTACTGTTGGTGGAAATTACTCATCTCCTTGCATCCCTTTGGTAAGTTATTGCATTTTTTATTTTGTTTTCCCTTTTGTTCATCTTCTTTTTCTTGATTTCTGGGTTTAGATTTAACATAGGGTTTGTATTTTTGGGTGTTCTTCGGTGGTTGTGTCTAGCTGAGCCTCCTCATGATCCCAAGGGGAAAGAGAAGGCAGGGAGTAGTGGAACCAAGTGATTGAGGCAAAGGGATTACAGGTTTGGGAATCTCTGTATTTTGATGCTTTGTGTATGTTATGAAATGTTGATTTATTTGGTTGATAATTAAATGGGTTATGCGTTGCCTGTTGTAAAACTACTATGAGTTTGATTTGATTCAAATTAGGCTTCTGAATTTTGAGGTGATGGAAAGCAACGTGATGGGAATGAGCTTACTGTCATTTTTTTGGGTTCTAGAATTTTGGGATTCTGATTTACCTAATCTGTGTTTTGAGTGAGTAATTGTTGAGGGGAGTGTTTATAAATTGTTTACGTTGGTTTTGCGTGCTTGGGGAAGCAGATTTCAGGTGAGATCGAGTTGGATTTAAGTTGGGATGGAATTCTGGGTTCTGTACTATTTTTTCACGATGTTAGGGTTTGAAATCGCGATGTTAGGGACGATCTTCTTCGAGGCATGAAGAGAGAGCAGGAGCACAAGTCATGCTCCTGGAACACGAGTCGTGCTCCTGGCTGGAAGCCGAGCACCGGTCGTGCTCTGGGAGCACAACTCGCGCTCCTTTGCTGGGAGCAGGAGCACGAGTCGTACTCCTCAAGCACGACTCGTGCCCCTCTAGGCCCCCTGTCCCTTCTATTTTTATCAAACGTATATGGATCCTTCTCAATCCTTTTTCTTTTGTTTTGAGTTCCTTAGTCCTCATTTATGTGTTTTAATTGGCAAATGATATGAAGGGTATTTTAACTTAGCCAAATAATAAGTAATGTATGCTATATTGTATGTTATAGTTTATTGAATACTATCGGGTTATGCATGTCTTATTTATGATTCATTGAGATGAATGTGAGTATAATGATGTAGTACACTTGGAAACATGATTTGAATGATGCATGACCTGCTAGAGTCAAGTAAGTGGATAGTTAGGCATGCTTAATAGAGTCTCTTAGCTGCAGCCCTCAGTTCTGTTTGGACCCCGATCAAGTCCCCGTTTGGTTCCTTGCGAACCACTTATGCGTTTTGGATCTTGTTTAAGGTCCCATTTGTAAAATGTTTTGAATGCGACAAAAATAAAATGGTTTTCGATTCGTACCCGTAAGGTACGCTATGCGTCCGATTCGTGCCCGTAAGGTACGCTATGTGTTTACTCGTTATCCACTATTGTGAGTTAGTAGGTGCTTTGTTTGTTTTATTCTGCTTTGATATGATTACAAGAATATGGTATTCGGATGCGTATAATGATAAGTATGAGAAATTAATTAAAGTGTAAATGAATGTGGATGTGAACTTCTGAATGCATGTCTTTATTACGCAAGTATGATTATATAGCTGATATCATTATCCGCATTTGTCATATTGTATGTGTATTGCATTGATGACCATTGTGAATGGCCATCTACTCTTTTGTTGTGTGTTCCCCACTAAGTGTTTATCGCTTAGCATGGTGTTTTATCCGTGCAGGTGCGGAGGATGGTGTTCTTTTGGGAGAGTCGTCGCCAGTCAAGCCAACATAGAGAAATTAGTGTTAGGGCTCTATTTTTGATAGCATGTTGATTCTTTTGTATCGGAACTCTCTTTATACCATTATTTTGTAAAGCTTTCGCATTTATATACTTTTGGGATATGTAATTATTTTATTCTGGCTTTTGATTAAACATTATTATAACGAATTTCACTATTGTAATGATTGATCATTCTAATGCTTATGACGGTTCTAATTTACCCGTAATGATGTACGGTTATTATGTATGAATGTATGCTTTGTATCTTTATCTGCTTACCCGGCTCATACGTCTTCTCATTCCTTGAGGATGGGTACGCCTACGTATGGGTAGTGGGTGTTACAGTTTTTGGTATCAGAGCGAAGGTTTAGGCATTTATGGGTGTTGTTGTGCATAGATGTGTATATATGTTCAAGATTGTGTTAGCTGATGCGACTGTCTTCTTTTATTTGTTTAGAATGTCTTCTGATTTCGTTCATGGATCTCTTGAGGAATCAGCTGAAAGCATGAATCCCCAAGCTGTTATCCTTCTGTCTCTGTGTCGGCTTAACCTGCTAGGGTCCAACCTAAGGCCACAGCCATGCCTTTTAAAGCTATGTTTAAGCTCTCACAGGGAGAGAGTGACTGCCCCTAGAGCCCCTATCAAGAGTGTAAGAAGAGCTGGAGCTGAAGACTTTTATGCAACGGGTTTGGATGAGTCAGAATTTGCTAAGAAATGGATTGATAAGGTGAAGCGTGCTCCGAGAGAGGTCCGGTGTCCTCCGGATCAGAAGGTAGAGTGTGCAGTGACTTTGCTGCAAGGGTTTGCTTATGAATGGTGGGAATTAGTTTGTAGGCATCCTTAGTTGCCTGATCCGGTTTCTTGGGAGTTCTTTGAAAGGGAATTCACGAACAAATATGTGACTCAAACCTACAAAGATGCAAAGTGGGCACAGTTCTTGAGTTTGAAGCAGAGAGCGATGACAGTTTTCGAATTTGAGAAAGTGTTCAACAGATTGGCTAGGTATGCTCCTGAGGGTGTGTTGACAGATGAGTTCAGATGTAGGCATTTTGAGGCTGGGTTGAATGAATACTTGAGGGCTATGTTGATTTCCCTGATGAGTACGCCGGGTATTGGGTATTATCAGATTGTGCAAGCTGCAGTCCGGGCTGAGAGGTCAGAATCTATTTTGAGAGAGAGGGCTCAGAGAAGGAATCCCTCTCATGGAGGTTCATCTTCTTCATACTTGGGTAAGAGATCAAGGAACCCACAGGATGAATCATCTGCAGGCCCAGCTACGAGAGGTAGAAGGCAGGGTTCAGGCATAGTATCTGGTTCTGGTAGAGGTAATTCGGGTTCTATGACAAAAGTGTTACCTAAGTGCACAACTGTGGCAAGCCGCACAGGGGTGAGTGTAGGTGGCTCACTGGTGGGTGTTACGGTTGTGGGAGCACCGAGCACTTTTTGGCCAACTGTCCGAGATCGTATAAAGCTTCGGGTGATCGGAGGGAGGCCAGTAGAGTTGGTTCGAATGCCATGCAGGCTAACCGTGCTAGAGGTCGAGGCAGTCGACCTAGAGAGGAAGCTGCATCTAAGTCAGTTGAGCGTCCGTTGCCTATCCCAGCTAGAGCTTATGCTGTGAGAGCCAGAGAGGAGCAGGATGCGCCCGATGTGATAGCTGGTAAGTTTCTACTCCATGACACTGAATTATATGCTCTAATTGACCCTGGTTCCACACACTCATATTTGTACACTGATAAGTTAATTGATAAGTTGCATGTGGTAGATCAGTTAGATTATGAGATTTGTGTGACCAGTCCATTAGGGCATAATGTCAATGTGAGTAGAGTGTATAAGAATTGTCCCCTGCTATTTGAGGGAGTTGTGTTTCCTGTGGATTTGATTGAGTTGCCTTTCAGAGAGATTGATTTGATTCTGTGTATGGACTGGTTGGGTAAGCATCGGGCAGTGGTTGATTGTCATAGTAAGACAGTTGTACTTCGGGATAGAGATCGGTCTTCTGTGATTGTGAAAGGTTTAGGTGCGAGTTCTTTGAGTAATGTGATTTCTGCAATGCAAGCTAAGAGATTCATTAGGAAGGGTTGTGAGGCTTTTCTAGCAGTTGTGTTGGATTCCAAGAGGGATCAAGTTAAGATTGAGGATATCCCTGTTGTACGGGGGTTTGGAGATGTGTTTCCAAGCGAGTTGCCTGGTTTGCCTCTAGAGAGAGAAGTCGAGTTGCCCATAGAGATAGTGCCTGGTACTACTCCCATATCGAAAGCACCTTATCGGATGGCTCCTGTGGAGTTGAGAGAACTCAAAACTCAGCTACAAGAGCTATTGGATAAGGGGTTTATTAGACCCTGCATATCTCCATGGAGAGCTCCAATTTTGTTTGTTAAGAAGAAGGATGGGTCTCTGAGGATGTGTATTGATTATAGGCAAATTAACAAGGTCATAGTGAAGAATAAGTATCCTTTGCCTAGGATCGAGGATTTGTTTGATCAGCTTCGAGGTGCGGGTGTCTTTTCGAAAATTGATCTTCGGTCGGGTTATTATCAGTTGTGAGTTAAAGATGCAGATGTGGTTAAGACTGCATTTCGGACTAGGTATGGCCACTATGAGTTTCTGGTGATGCCGTTTGGTTTGACTAATGCACCGGCGGCTTTCACGGATTTGATGAAACATGTGTTTAGGTCATATTTAGATGAATTTGTAGTAGTGTTTATAGATGATATCTTGGTGTATTCCAAGAATGAGAGTGAGCATGAAGAGCATCTTCGGTTAGTGCTGCAAGTTCTGAGAGAGCACTAGTTGTTTGCCAAGCTCAGTAAGTGCGACTTTTGGTTTCGGGAAGTGTCATTTTTGGGTCATATTGTATCGGCTAAGGGTATCCAAGTGGATCCAGCTAAGATTGAGACGATAGTTGATTGGAAAGCGCCTAGGAATGTTCCGGAAGTGAGGAGTTTTCTCGGTTTAGCAGGCTATTATCATCTATTTGTGAAGGGCTTTTCGGTTATTGCTGCTCCGATGACGAGGTTGTTAAGGAAAGGAGTCAGATTTGAGTGGTCGGATAAGTGTTAGGCTTGTTTCGAGTAGTTGAAGAGGTTGCTAGTCGAAGCTCCTATACTTACTCAACCCATCTCGGGTAAAGAGTTTGTTATGTATAGTGATGCTTCAGGTGTGGGTCTTGGCTGTATTTTGATGCAAGAAGGTAAGGTTGTGGCTTATGCTTCTTGACAGTTGAAGCCACATGAGAGGAATTATTCGACACACGATTTGGAGTTGGCGGCTGTGATCTTTGCTTTGAAGATTTGGCGCCATCATCTGTATGGGGAGAAATGTAGGATCTTTACGGACCATAAGAGTTTGAAGTATCCCCTCACACATAAAGAGCTGAACATGAGGCAGCGCCGTTGGCTTGAGTTGTTTAAGGACTACGACTGCATATTGGATTACCATCCGGGTAAGGCCAATGTAGTCGCTGATACTTTGAGTCGAAAGACGGTTTCAGCCTTGCATTTGAGGCGGTTTAGATGGAGGTTCGATACAGATGGGGCTTTGGTTGCTCAATTGCAAGTGAAGAATACCTTGAGACAGGGGATTGTGGATGCTCAGAGAGATGATGAGAGGCTACAGCGGGTTATCCAAGAGGTTAGATCTAGTAAGCAGTCAGAGTTCTCGATTTTGGATGGGGTGCTTATGTATAGAAACCGCTTGTGTGTGCCTGAGCATAAGGAGTTGAGGAGACAGCTTTTGAGTGAGGCACACACCACCGTTTTTACCATGCATCCCGGGAGTGAAAAGATGTATCGGGACATGAAGCAATTTTATTGGTGGTCCGGTATGAAGAGGGACATTGTGGATTTAATGTCCAAGTGCTTGACATGTCAGCAGGTAAAGGCCGAGCATCAAGTTCCTTTTGGACGCCTTTATCCGTTCCCGAGTGGAAATGGGATGATATTGCTATAGACTTTGTATCTGGTTTGCCTTTGAATCAGAAGAAATATGATTCAATTTGGGTGATAGTGGATCAGCTTATGAAATCAACTCATTTCTTGCTAGTGAGAGTGGACTATCCGATGGATAGGTTGGCTAGTATCTATATGGACGAAATAGTTCAGTTGCATGGAGTGCCGTTATCCATAGTATCAGAGCGGGATCCGAGGTTCACTTTGAAGTTTTGAAAGGAATTATAAAGGGCTTTGGGTACTAAGTTGAACTTCAGTACGACATTCCATCCTCAGACAGATGGTCAGTCAGAACGGGTCATTCAGATTTTGGAGGATATCTTGAGGGCATGTGCTTTGGATTTTTCGGGTAGTTGGACAGATATGTATCGCTGATGGAGTTTGCCTACAACAATAGCTATCAGTCGAGCATCGGTATGGCACCGTATGAAGCTTTATATGGTCGGCAGTATAGGACTCCGGTTTGTTAGACCGAGCTATCTGAACGTTCAGTGATTGGACCAGAGTTGGTTAGGGATACAGAAGAGAAGATCAGAGTTGTGCAGCGAAATCTGAAGGCGGCTAAAGATCGACAAAAGTCTTATGCCAATTTTAAAAGGAAAGATGTGCAGTTTGAAGTCGGGGACAAGGTTTTCCTTAAGGTTTCACCTTGGAGGAAAGTGCTTCGGTTTGGAAAGCAGGGTAAGCTTAGTCATTGCTTCACTGGCCCTTATGAGATTTTGGCTAAGGTTGGCCCGGTAGCCTATATATTGGCTTTACCGATGGAGTTGGCAAAGTTGCACGATGTGTTCCATGTTTCGATGCTTCGTCGGTACATATCAGATCCTTCATATGTTTTATCGGTTCAAGATATACGAGTGCAACTAGATTTTTCTTATGATGAGGAACCGCGAGCCATTCTAGCTCGAGAAGTGAGGCAGCTGAGGAGTAAGCAAATTCGATTGGTAAAAGTGTTATGAAACCATCATGGAGTCGAGAAAGTGACTTGGGAACCAAAAGAGCCGATGAGAGCTCAGTATCCGCATTTATTCAGTTCAGGTGAGAATTTCGAGGACGAAATTCTTATTAGTAGGGGAGAATTGTCACACCCCGTTTGTTCCCTAGTAGTATGAGCCCATTTGTGTGTGCATGCATGGTATGTGTTTGGCATGTCATAAGGGTATTTTGGATAAAATATATGTTTTAAGGGTTTTATTAGCATATGGATGCATGTATGGCATTAGAGTGTGAATTAGTTGGGTTGTATTTGAGTGTATTACTCACATGGTTATAGGGTATGAATAATTGAGTGGTGGTTGTGTGCTTTATTCACACATTGGTAGGGTATGCATTAGTTGGGAGTGTGTTGTGCGTGAGTAGGGTATGCTTGCTGGGTGTGAGTGGTTAGTTTCCACCAATAGAAAAATGACAAGTGTTAGGGTTAGGAAAAAGATGAGTTAAGGAGGAAGGGAAAATTGGGAAAGGCAGAATTCATTTCCTTTTTCCCGATTCTTCTTCTACCTTGTCTCATCTTCTTCCCCCTTGTCTCATCTTCTTCCTTTGCTCTTCTTTAGAAACCCTAGCCTTGATTCAAGTTACTGTTGGTGGAAATTACTCATCTCCTTGCATCCCTTTGGTAAGTTATTGCATTTTTCATCTTGTTTTCCCTTTTGTTCATCTTCTTCTTCTTGATTTCTGGGTTTATATTTAACTTAGGGTTTGTATTTTTGGGTGTTCTTCGGTGTTGTGTTTAGCTGAGCCTCCTCGCGATCCCAAGGGGAAAGAGAAGGCAGGGAGTAGTGGAACCAAGTGATTAAGGCAAAGGGATTACAGGTTTGGGAATCTCTGTATTTTGATGCTTTGTGTATGTTGTGAAATGTTGATTTATTTGGTTGATAATTGAATGGGTTATGCGTTGCCTGTTGTAAAACTACTATGAGTTTGATTTGATTCAAATTAGGCTTCTGAATTTTGAGGTGATGGAAAGCAACGTGATGGGAATGAGCTTACTGTCATTTTCTGGGTTCTGGAATTTTAGGATTCTAATTTACCTAATCTGTGTTTTGAGTGAGTAATTATTGAGGGGAGTGTTTATAAATTTTTTATGTTGGTTTTGCGCGCTTGGGGAAGCTGATTTCAGTTGAGATCGAATTGGATTTAAGTTGGGATGGAATTCTGGGTTCTGTGCTATTTTTTCACGATGTTAGGGTTTGAAATCGCGATGTCATGGACGATCTTCTTCGAGGCATGAAGAGAGAGCAGGAGCACGAGTCGTGCTCCTGGTTGGAAGCCGAGCACGGGTCGTGCTCTGGGAGCACAACTCGCGCTCCTTTGCTGGGAGCAGGAGCACAAGTCGTGCTCCTCAAGCATGACTCGATCCCCTCAGGGCTCCAGGAGCACGAGTCGTGCTCCTCAAGCACGACTCGTGCCCCTCTAGGCCCCCTATCCCTTATGTTTTTATCAAACGTATATGGTTCCTTCTCAATCCTTTATCTCCTGTTTTGAGTTCCTTAGTCCTCATTTATGTGTTTTAATTGGCAAATGATATGAAGGGCATTTTAACTTAGCTAAATAATAAGTAATGTATGCTATATTATATGTTATAGTTTATTGAATGCTATCGGGTTATGCATGTCTTATTTATGATTCATTGAGATGAATGTGAGTATAATGATGTATTACACTTGGAAACATGATTTGAAGGATGCATGACCTGCTAGAGTCAAGTAAGTGGATAGTTAGGCATGCCTAATAGAGTCTCTTAGCTGCAACCCTCAGTTCTGTTTGGACCCCGATCAGGTCCCCGTTTGGTTTCTTGCAAACCACTTATGCATTTTGGATCTTGTTTAAGGTCCCATTTGTAAAATGTTTTGAATGCGACAAAAATAAAATAGTTTTCGATTCGTACCCGTAAGGTACGCTATGCGTCCGATTCGTGCCTGTAAGGTACGCTATGCGTTTACTCGTTATCCACTATTGTGAGTTAGCAGGTGCTCCATTTGTTTTGTTCCGCTTTGATATGACTACAAGAATATGGTATTCGGATGCATATAATGATAAGTGTGAGAAATTAATTAAAGTGTAAATGAATGTGGATGTGAACTTCTGAATGCATGTCTTTATTACGCAAGTATGATTATATAGCTGATATCATTATCTGCATTTGTCATATTGTATGTGTATTGCATTGACGACCATTGTGAATGGCCGTCCACTCTTTTGTTGTGTGTTCCCCACTAAGCGTTTATCGCTTAGCACGGTGTTTTATCTGTGCAGGTGCAGAGGATGATGTTCTTTTGGGAGAGTCGTCGCCAGTCAAGCCAACACAGAGGGATTAGTGTTAGGGCTCTATTTTTGATAGCATGTTGATTCTTTTATATCGAAACTCTCTTTATACCATTGTTGAGCATTTTCTATATATGCTTATTGACCGCAAGTATACGGTGTACCGCAATAGTACTTAAGATGTCGATCCCACGAGAAACGTGTTTACACACTATTACTAATCAATTTTAACCTTGTTTACAATGGTAATAAATTCGATGGTTAAATTTGAACTACTTTATAATAATTAATTAAACTTAATTTATGTTTATCAGAAGAAAACAAAGGATATATGAATGAAGAACTAAAAATAATGAATTTGATCCATCTATTTGATTAGCATTTATTCATCTTTCATGCAAGCCAAGTTGAACTAAAGTTCTAATTTACTCTCTCGACATAAATTAAAATGCCTAAAATATGCAATTAAAATTCTAACTCACAACTTTCATTAATGAATTAGAGGTTTCTAATGACATATTTTAAAAATAATCACCAACCTATAACAATTATCTCAATATACCGATTTCTCAAAATATACCTTGATAATGAAACTCTATTAGATGTCAAATAAAGCAAACTCTCGAATTACTTTAACTTGTAAAGATCATGAAAAATATACTAATAGCGAATCTACATTGAAAGACTATAAAAGTAGATGAAAATAGAAAGAATTATAACATGCAAATTCATTGAAATGATATTCATCGAAATAATGGAGAAGAATTAAAAATAAGAGAATAAGATAGAAGACTTTCAACCCTTTTCTCAATCTCTTGAAATAGATTTTCTTCTCCTTGATCTTCTTCTTCAAATCATAAGAACTAAGTAAGAAAATAAAACTAAAGAAAACTGTCTACAAAATACAGAAAATTAATTAACTAAAATTTCATATCATCTATATTGTCTCATCTAAAAAACTACAGTTAACTACATATTTATAGATGTTGATTCGAGAGATGTGTCTCTTGAAAATGTCCCTTGAGAATCGTTGCAACTTTTGGTGAAAGAAGGTGGTTTTTCAAGTGACTTTTTGCTCAAAAACTGTCCAACGGTACTCTTTGTCACGCTCGCAACGTTGTTGCGCTCGCGACAGAACACGTTGGTGCATTTTCTCTTTCTTTCTTTCTCTCAGTTTTCTCTTCCTTCTCTAGCCAGTCACGAGACGCTACTCCCCATCACATGGCGTGACTCTTCGTGTGTGGCGTGACTGGCGCTCACGTCTCGCCTCCTCCTCTCTTTCTCTTCTCTTCTCTTCTTTCTCTTTCCCTTTCTTTCCTTGCCTCTCTGTGTCGTCACGAGTCGCCACCTCCGCTCACGACTCGTGACACTTCTCTCGCAGCTCCTTCTCTTCTTTTCCTCCTTCCTCTTCGTTCTTCTTCTCCAGTCACGTCACGTTACTTCAACTCACGTCGCGTGACCGCTTGTGTGAGACGTGACCTGCTCCTCTCTCGTGATCCTCTCTTTCCATTAGCTTCTTCGCTTCATTTTTCACCTAAAAACACCAATAAATACCATAAACACTCAACTAATACAAATAAACATAAACTAACATATCCTATCAAATTTACACACAATTTCATGATTAATTACATAAACTCATACAAAATAAATACTAACTTGTACCTCAATTAAACTCACTTCAAATTCCCCCACACTTAACCCTTGCTTGTCCTCAAGCAAGAGAAAAGAAATAAGTAAATTCAACAGCCAGTAAACATCATTACAAAATACTGTTCATTTAGCATATATAATAAAATTGAAAAGAACCAAATATCTCATACACTCAGAAAAAGATCAGTAAGTCAAAATTTTAAAGTATGCATCCCAAATTCAATAAATTACTTAACTTTACTAATGCCAACATAAAGAGTATGAAGTCTATCAAAAGAAAATTAACCATAAAGTTAAAATTCTCAAGCAACTAGCTGCACTTAGGATAATTTGAGCTCACTTACCTTTAATCCAATCTCATGGCATTTTTAGACTTTACTTGTTTTTCTTTTCTTTTGATTTTTTTTTTGTTATTTTTATACTTTTTAGCAAGAGAAAGTAATATGGGTGCGTTTTACGCTCCATCCCATATTTTTGCAATTTTTTATGTATATCTTGCTTTCTTTTTCTTTTTATAACTTAAGTAGGTGCATTTTATGCTCCATCTCACTTATTTTTATTTTTCTTTTATTTTTAGTCCTCATCCATTATTAAAAAGATAAAAGGTAAGTATTATGGCTATAGTTTCCTTAAGCAACTAAAAACTTTAAAATTTTTAACTAAATGAGCAAATTCTAACTTTAAAAACATGTTTAGTTAAAAAGACTAAATAATCTATAATATTGAAATAAGTAAAAGAAAATAACTTGAAAAACTTAAAATACATACTAAAAAAATATATTTGAAAAACTGATAAAAATGAGCATAGAGGATAATTGACTTAACAACCTATATAATATACCAAATAAACAATGCCTCATAATAAAGCTTACTAAAAACCTAATTGAAATATAAAAACACACAACAAACATATAAACAACACATACATAAACATATAAACTAATAATCAAACAAGCTAACTCACTCCCCCACACTTAGAACCAACATTGTCCTCAATGTGTAGGAATGACACACAGAAACAAGTAAAAGAAACAAATAAAATAAAGAGAAAGAAAACTCCCCTATCATGGTGAAGGTGGAGGCGATGGAACCACAAAACCAGCTTGTATCATGAAATTATCAAATTTATACTCCAACCTCCTTTGACGTCGCTCAATGGAAGAAAGTTGTTCTTGCATATCAGATAATATCATTGGAATATTATGGCTAGATGAGCCAACCTCAGGAGCAGCAGCCACATCAGCTAGAATATCGGGCATCACTTCATCTTCACTTGCCTCCTCAGCACCACCTTCTTCTTTTTGTGCCTCTACTTGTGGCTCAGAAGTTCCAGGAATATTCCTCCAACATGATCGATTACGAGGTGGAATTTCCTGAAAATTATTACTAACAACTTATCCACGAACTAACACATTCTTATTAAAATAAAGGCAAGGAAAAACTCGATAATAGGCATCTAAATCCACATTTAAACTCCTTGCAATACTAGAAAAAATATGCCCATGAGTTAAAGGTGAATCATGCTTATTAACACATTGCAACAATTGACTAACTATCCAAAAAGGCCAACATACATCCTTACGTCTATGTACACACCACATCAAAAATAACTCATTATATGTAACTCTATTGAATTCAGACCTATTAAAAACTAAAGAAGCTAAAACCCTATGCAATATCCAATATCTCAAATCTTTAATAAACATAGACTTAGCATCCCTAGCCCTATAAGGTGATTGCAAATCAGTTAAAAAGGTCCAAAATTCATGTGGCTTAAAAGATTTAGGTGGATCAGTTAAACCAGTTTGAGAAAATCTAAACATCCTATTCATCATAAAATAGGTCAAAGTATAAGGTTTACCAGCCATCCTAAAATCTAACCAATTTTCATTATCATCATTCTTTTTCAATGTGGTGTAAAATTCTAAAACTAAATCAGGACGAACGTCTTCATGCATAGATACAAATTTTAATAAGCCACAGAATCTTAACATGTCATTAACTACATCTAACATGCCAATTTGAATAAGCAAGGAATCAGGAAAATACTTACATTGCATTAAATGCTTACCACGAATGGTTAAATACCTACTGCCTTCATCTACAGAAAATATGGAAAATAGAGCACCATAATGAACAACAATATTGTCCTCTGCAGATTCCTGATCTTCTTGTTCAATTCGGGAAATAGATGGGTTCTTTGTTCTTACCATATTTGAATGTGTTTGGTAAACAGAGAATGAAAACTATAATGAAGTAATACTGAAGACAATGGAAGAAATTAACAAGAACAAATACATGAAAGGAAAACTGAAGAGATAAAAGAAAAAGGAATGTAAACAGAGAAGAAATTACAAAGGGAATGTGATTTAGTTATGCATAGATGCAACCGAAATCAAGTGTGTTTGGGGAAAGAAGAAATGAAAAAGAAAAATGAAACAAAGAAAAATGAAAAGAAAGTGACAAACCTGAAAATAGAATGAAAATCCCGTAATCCCTAAGACTATTGAAGAAAAGAAAAAGAAACAGAATGCGAAAATGAAGAACGAGAAAAATGAAACGAAAATAGGGTTTGGAAGTTCGAATATTCTCTGTAGAAGAAGAAGAAGAAATGAAAAATGGCTAATGAGGGTCTGTAACTCGTGACCGGCGTGAGGAAAAGAAAATGAACAGTTGAAATGAAGTAGAAAATGAAGAAAATGAAAGGTCACGACATTAGGGTTTTAAATTTAAGTTCCCGCTTTTAATTCTTCTTTTTCTGTGTTTTAAGGCTTAAACGGTAAAATTAAGTTAATATAATTGAAATTAAATCATCTAAATCAGAAAAGAAAACAAAACAAAACCAAATAATAGAAAAATAAGTAAAATCAGAAAAAAAAACAAATTTTAAAGCTTACCTGAGTCAGCACATCACGCGTCACGAGTCGTGAGACAACGTCACGACTCGTGACGCTCTTCACTTACCTGGGCGAAGTCCATCTCCTCAGACCGTCACATCGCGTAAAGTTGCATCACGAGACGCACGCCCTGCAAAATTTCCTTGCTGTTGCGATCGCGATACTTGCCGCGATCGTGACAGAAGCAACCAACCGCAATCTTGGTTCATTCTGTCGCGCTCGGAATGTTGTCGCGCGCGCGACAGAATATCACGTCTGAAATAATATTTTTTTTATTATTTTTTATTATTTTTTATTTTTTTATATATTTATTAAACAAATCTAATCTTACTAAATTAGCTATCATTTAAAAACAAATGTGTTAATAGCATGAAAATCAATAATACCATAAATAAAACTATATAAACAAATTTAAAATAAAGTACAAAACCTAAATAAAAACAATATAACTAAGTAACCTAAATAAAAGAATTAGACATATCATGGCTTAATGTGCTGCTAAATTTCTAGAAGATAAAGAATTAGCAAGTTGGCCTAATTGAACCTCAAGATTATGAATAGTAGCAGCATGATTTTTAGCAATTTGATCAAATTTTTCTTCAAGTTTCTTTTGACTTTCATCTTGAGAATGCATCTTACAATTAATTTCTTCAATGAACTTATCAATTTTAACCTCAAAGGCCCCAAATCTATCTTGTGGTTGTTGGTATCCTACACCTCTATTTTGGTTGTTAACATTATTATACCCCATGAAAGGTTAGGATGGTTTCTCCAACCAGAATTATAGGTGTTAGAATAAGGATTTCCACGACCTTGGCTTTGAAGAAAATTAACTTGTTCTTCCTTATTAACCATGCCTAAATTGCAATTATCACTCTTATGTCCTTGTTGACAACAAATATTGCATGCATTTAATGAATTACCACCCATACTTAGACTATTAACTCTATGATTTAATGCTTCAATTTGGGCTTGTAATGCAATCATAGAATCTACTGAATGTGGCCCCCTAGCATTAGAATTATTATACTCCCTTACTCTTTCAGGAGGCCACATACAATTGTTCATTGCCATCTCTTCCAATAGCTCATATGTTGCATCAATTGTTTTTCTCATTAAAGATCCACCAGATGCAGCATCTATTGTCCCTCTTGTAGTTGGATTAACTCCATTATAAAAAGTCTGCATCAAAAGCTCCCTTGGAAGGTTGTGGTGTGGACACATCCTTTGCAATTCCTTGAATCTTTCCCAAGCCTCATATAATGATTCATTATCATTTTGAACAAATGTAGTAATATCCTTTATGATTTTTGCAGTTTTGGCTAAGGAAAAATATTTTGATAAAAATGCTTGGGCCAATTGGTCCCAAGTAGTTATAGATCCCCTTGTCAATGAATTCAACCAAGCCTTTGCTTTATCCTTCAAAGTGAATGGAAAAAGCCTAAGCTTGATTGCATCAGCCGAAACCCCATTGATCTTAAAGGTATCACAAATTTCAAGGAAGTTGGCCAAATGAGCATTTGGATCCTCATTTGCCAAACCATAAAATTGAATACTATTTTGAATCATTTGTAACATTGAAGGCTTAATCTCAAATTGATTTGCATTTACCGTTGGCCTTGCCACTCCTTGTTGAGCACCACTCAAAGCAGGTGTGGCAAAGTCCATCAATCTTGGCGGATTTTCTTCAGCCATGACAATTGGTCTCTTATCCTTGTTCTTTTTCTTATTGGACTTCCGGTTACTTGACAAAAACCTTTCAATTTCAGGATTTAAGGGTTCAAGCTCTTCTAAAGAACTCCTTGTACTAGGCATGAACTTCTAAATCCTGTAAAACCAAAAATAAAACACAAAGTTAAATTAAACACACAAACAAAACAAAACAAAATATTGCAATCCAAAATCATAAATCAATTTTCATAATGGCAAAACAACTGGTCCCCGGCAACGGTACCAAAAACTTGTTGAGCATTTTCTATATATGCTTATTGACCGCAAGTATACGGTGTACCGCAATAGTACTTAAGATGTCGATCCCACGAGGAACGTGTTTACACACTATTACTAATCAATTTTAATCTTGTTTACAATGGTAATAAATTCGATGGTTAAATTTGAACTACTTTATAATAATTAATTAAACTTAATTTATGTTTATCAGAAGAAAACAAATGATATATGAATGAAGAACTAAAAATAATGAATTTGATCCATCCATTTGATTAGCATTTATTCATCTTTCATGCAAGCCAAGTTGAACTAAAGTTCTAATTTACTCTCTCGACATAAATTAAAATGCCTAAAATATGCAATTAAAATTCTAACTCACAACTTTCATTAATGAATTAGAGGTTTCTAATGACATATTTTAAGAATAATCACCAACTTATAGCAATTATCTCAATATACCGATTTCTCAAAATATACCTTGATAATAAAACTCTATTAGATGTCAGATAAAGCAAACTCTCGAATTACTTTAACTTGTAAAGATCATGAAAAATATACTAATAGCAAATCTACATTGAAAGACTATGAAAGTTGATGAAAATAGAAAGAATTATAACATGCAAATTCATTGAAATGATATTCATCGAAATACTGGAGAAGAATTAAAAATAAGAGAATAAGATAGAAGCCTTTCAACCCTTTTCTCAATCTCTTGAAATAGATTTTCTTCTCCTTGATCTTCTTCTTCAAATCATAAGAACTAAGTAAGAAAATAAAACTAAAGAAAACTGTCTTCAAAATACAGAAAATTAATTAACTAAAATTTCATATCATCTATATTGTCTCATCTAAAAAACTACAGTTAACTACATATTTATAGATGTTGATTTGAGAGATGTGTCTCTTGAAAATGTCCCTTGAGAATAGTTGCAACTTTTGGTGAAAGAATGTGGCTTTTCAAGTGACTTTTGGCTCAAAAACTGTCCAACGGTACTCTCTGTCACGCTCGCAACGTTGTCGCGCTCGCGACAGAACACGCTGGTGCATTTTCTCTTTCTTTCTTTCTCTCGGTTTTCTCTTCATTCTCTGGCCAGTCACGAGACGCTACTCCCCATCACGTGGCGTGACTCTTCGTGTGTGGCGTGACTGGCGCTCACGTCTCGCCTCCTCCTCTCTTTCTCTTTCTCTTCTCTTCTCTTCTTTCTCTTTCCCTTTCTTTCCTTGCCTCTCTGTGTCATCACGAGTCGCCACCTCCGCTCACGACTCGTGACTCTTCTCTCGCAGCTCCTTCTCTTCTTTTCGTCCTTCCTTTTCGTTCTTCTTCTCCAGTCACGTCACGTTACTTCAACTCACATCGCGTGACCGCTTGTGTGAGACTTGACCTGCTCCTCTCTCGTGATCCTCTCTTTCCATTAGCTTTTTCGCTTCATTTTGCACCTAAAAACACCAATAAACACCATAAACACTCAACTAATACAAATAAACATAAACTAACATATCCTATCAAATTTACACACAATTTCATGATTAATTACATAAACTCATACAAAATAAATACTAACTTGTACCTCAATTAAACTCACATCAACCATTATTTTGTAAAGCTTCCGCATTTATATACTTTTGGGATATGTAATTATTTTATTCTTGCTTTTGATCAGAACATTATTGTAACGAATTTTACTATTGTAATGATTGATCATTCTGATGCTTATGACGGTTCTAATTTACCCGTAATGATGTATGGTTATTATGTATGAATGTATGATTTATATCTTTATCTGCTTGGTGACACACCCGGCTCATACGGCTTCTCACTCCTTGAGGATGGGTATGCCTACGTATGGGTAGGGGGTGTTACAATAATTCCATCAAACTCAATTTCATACCAAGTCAAAAACCACAAAACACCATTAAATAAATTTTCAATTAGTAAAAATCATACATAGAAAAGGAAAGAACTTCTAACCTCAAAATTTGTTTCGTCTTCTTCTATACTTTTACTTCTCTTCTTCTTCTTTCTCTTTTCTTCCTCCTTCGGTTGTCTCTCCTTCAATTAGCCCATCAATTGCTCATCAATATCACATAAACCATAATCTAAAACTCTAGAAATAAAATATGAAGAAGATAAATACCCTTTTATACTCACATTGATTAACTTAATCTACACTTGTAAGTAATCCCTAACTTAAATCCTACCTTGAGCAAATTTTAATTAAGTTTTGAGTGTTAAAACAAGTGAGAGAGAGGCTGCCTTGGTGAAGGAGGTCGGCTGGCTGTCTTCTCTCCCTTGGCAGCCGACTTTCATGGCTTTTAGAAGCGATGAAGAGAGCTCCTCACAATTCTATACTTGATCATGTGTAACTCTATGATTGGTGCAATTCTTTTCTTCTTTTGCTTTTGTTATTTAGTCCACTACTTCCACTAATTTCTACATTTAGCTTCACATTTAAATTAATTTATTCAATTTAACACACATGCTCACTTAATTTACACAATTTAATCATTACATGCAGAAATTACGAAATTACACTCTTCAATTAAATTAAGTCCCATTATATGTATACCACCTTAACTCAATTATTCTCATTTGCCCACAAATATATCTAATTATGTTTAAAATGACTAGGATATAAGTTGGGGTCTTACAATTCTTCCTGGTGAGCTCGTTATGCATGTCATTTTTGAAGGGATAGAGGTCGTTACCAAGTTCACTAGCTCTAGGGGTTAGTAGTTCAATTGTTTGTTTAAGTTTAAGATTGGATAATTAGGGTTTCTGGATGTAAAGATTGTTTCTTTTATTATGAATTAATGGATTTCTAGATTTTAAAATTACACCTTCTTATCATTATTAATAATAAAACTTACTATGATTTTTGAATTTGGATCGACATCTTTGCAATTGTCACCATGGGAAAGGCATTCCATATCAATAACAAAGTTATTAGATTTCTATTGAAATCCATTTATGTGATCCAACATAGAAATTTTCTAAGAGAGAGAAAAGAATTAGTTGAATAAAAAACAAAGATAGATTAAAAAAATGGAAAATTTGAAGCTCACATACTTTGGATTGTCCACCATTTCCATTTTTAAGAAATGAAAAAAATATATATAAGAAGAAGAAATCCCTTTCCACAACCTAATTTCAAGACTTTCACAAGTCAATAAAGTATTAAAATCAAACAAATTAAAGAGCAAAAAATGACTTTTTCAAAACTACTCAATTGTTTGTTTAAGTTTGAGATTTAAAAATCTCAAAAAAGAAACAAAAATTGGCATAAGAGAAAAACATAGGACAAATAAAAGAAGAAGAATAAGCTAATGAATCTTCATATAGAGGTTAAAGATTAAATCAAAGAAATTGATGGCCAACGGAGAAGCAAATTAAAAAAAAATACCGGTGAATGCACTAATGGCAAGGGATCCAGCAAAACCAAAACTATCCAATATGATAGCGTTTTCAGGTGAAGCAAGAGCATCAGATAGAGAGTCAGATGTATGAGAAGGCAAGAAAGACGAAGTAGAAAGAGAAGATGCAAAGGTCAGAGGTCTGAATCTTAGAGCCGGAGCAAATGTAAATGGTCTGACTCTCAGAGCAGGAGCAATCATCGACGTCCTCATAGGCGCGGGAAAAGACATTAGTGTTGTGTACGAATTGGTGATTTTGCCCGAGAAGGATGAGAGGGAGGGGAACTATAGTAGAAGGAGAAGGACAGGATAACAGTGAAAAGGAGGAAGGTAGGAATAAATGGGAAACGCATTTGGGGTGAGAGTGAGGGAGAGAAAGTGCGGGAACATGTGATTCACGCGCTGAACACGTGTCGCTAACATTTTCCATGGATATGCGATATGTGTCACACTCAATCCATATCAGCATTCAACTAACGTATTAACAGTAAAAGTTAGCAGGAATTAACGTCGACGGCAAAAATATTCTATTTTAAAAACGTCAGAGGTAAATTTGCTCTCAAAATAAATGTTAAGAACAAATTTATACATTTGAAAAAATGTTAGATGAAAATCATACACTTTTAGCCATTTTTAAAATACAATTTTCAAAATTCTTTTAAAAAATTCCCGATATAGGAAGAGATTAAAATAGCAAGAGAATGCCTAGAATTGCGTGTCATAGGGTATGGGCGGTTGAGTGGCCCACACAGCCTTTTAAGGAGAGGGTCTGATTTTTGTTAGTTAGTGAGCAGACAAAAGCAGAGAAGCTTCTTATCCTCTGTTAAGGTTTTCACACTTAGAATCTATAAAAGCAAAAGCAATTATTTTATATCCTTCTTTATTCGATGTTATTACGAAATTTGCCAGTGTATGATGGATGAATTTGGTGTATTGAAGAAGGAACATGAGAAGTAAATGGCAAGATTGTGATTATTAGAATGTTAAGACCTAATATTGTACTAATATCGTATAACAGTGCTTATATAGTTCTATGCCGTACAAGGCTGTTTAGAGTACATGTTCTGTTGTATTTGATTCCAAAAATTTCTCTCTCTCTCTCTCTCTCTGTATCAACAATGGCTCCCATGAGTCTTCCTCCTGGATTTAGGTTCCATCCAACAGATGAAGAGCTTGTTGCTTACTATCTTGATCGAAAAATCACTGGCAGAAGTATTGAACTTGAAATTATCCCAGAAGTTGATCTCTACAAATGTGAGCCGTGGGATCTACCAGGTACTAATCTTCGCATTCATTCTTATTTCCATTGATTAATTCATGAATTAAAGAAAAATAATAACATGAAATCAAAAAAAATAATAATAATAATAATAATAATAATACTGATGGGTTAGACACAATTTAAATTTTATGAATGAAAAAAATCGAGAAAGTTTTACAATGTGCTGATTTAGCTTAAATTTCAAGAACATCAGTAATTATATAAAAAGAATTTATAATTATAGATAAATTAATTATATAATGACTTAGTAGCAACAGTAACAAAATTCTCCAAACCTACATAATTTCTTCGGTATGAAATTGTTGATTATGATGATGATCGATGATGGGGTGGACAGATAAATCATTCTTACCAAGCAAGGATATGGAGTGGTATTTTTATAGTCCAAGAGACAAGAAGTATCCAAATGGGTCGAGAACAAATAGGGCAACAAGAGCAGGATATTGGAAAGCAACAGGAAAAGATAGAGCAGTTCAGTCACAGAGAATAGCAGTGGGAATGAAGAAGACTTTGGTATATTATAGAGGAAGAGCTCCCCATGGCATTAGAACCAACTGGGTCATGCATGAGTATCGCTTGATCCACTCTTTGTGTGGCATTGCTTCTTCAACTTTAAAGGTCATTTCCTTTTGTTTATCTATTTCTAGCTCACTAACTATTCTTTTCTCAAAAATTATTAAATCTTATGTGCTTCCTCTAGTCTCTCTCCCCTTCTGGTTTCTTTTTCTGATTTATTGTGAATTGAAGAACCCTGATCGATTTGTTCTTTAGATGAATATTAAAAAGAAAAAAAAATATATATATATATAACATTCTGCAGTCTATATGAATTTATATGAGATCCATTATTAAGGTCCCTTTATGCAAAGAGACTAGCACAAGGAATAGGCAACCAAACCCTAGAAACGATAAGTGTAATATTATTATAATAACATACACAAACACAAATAATAGAGACTTTTCTATGAGTTAGAAATGATAGAGGGACACTTGGGAATGCATTTGAACAAGGCTTCAGTTACTTTGTTTCATGGTTGAGTTCAAACACTCGCTTTATGGAGTCCAACATGAGAAATCAATTAATAAAAGCATGAAGGGTTATGCTTCTTTATGCTAAATGCAATCTATTTAGAGAGAAAAGACCATAGTACCACAAAATTAAATGATTGATCATTAATCTTTAGATCTTTTTTTTCCAACTAAAATCTCTCTTTAATAAAGAATACCTTATCAGCATGATATGATAAAAGAGTCTTTGTTCTAAGACTTTAGGTGTAATTAATTGTATATATCTTTAACTCTCTTAATTATTCTTCTTCTTCTTCTCCTTCTTCTTCTTCTTCTTTTTTCCACATCTTTGTGTAAAACTCCCTCTTAAAATCTGATATTTTTTTTAACTATTACAGGATTCCTATGCATTATGTAGAGTTTTCAAGAAAACAATGCAAATTTCTAGAACAAAAGAAGATAAAAATGAGAATGGAGAGAAAGATGAAATGTGGGTAACAGAGGAACAATTTTTAGGAGATGATATTAGTGGAATTGAAAATTCAAAAGGAAGAGAAACTGCAGATGAGAATTTGAACAGTGATTATTCTAAATTTCCATCAGATACATCTTCCTCAGATGTCACACAAAATACACCAATTGAAACTTTGCCACCTGATGATTCACAAGCCCCTTTTGCCTCTGATGAAGCCAACAGCTCTGTTGGTGTGGACTTCTCAAATCTACTGCAGGTAAAACTACTAACAAATATTTTTACACACTTAAGGTTTTTTTCATATATATATATATATATATAAGGAATTAGAACAAAATTTGGACTCCAGATCTCATAGATTTCGCATATACTAACAGTTTTCAATTTTTTACAAAATAAAATATATCTTATAAAAAACATCATTTTCATTTGCATTTATTATTAGAGAGTGCAATAATTGGTTTTAAGATTTTCTTGGTTAACGAACTAATCATTGTTGGTCCAAAAAGAATTTCACATTACTCAAATTACGTGTAAAGGTGATGTAAGAAGATATCATCACACTAGGTTTAAAAGATCAAAGTTCTTTTATATGGGCCATGCCAAGATTCACATAATAATAATGTCGTCCAAGTTATCTTTTATATTCATGATTTGATCAGCTACTTTGCCAACGCTACATTTCCAGCAAATGTTCTTTCTTTTATCACTAAAGCTTCATGTTCAAACCTTATAATTTTGGGGAAAAAAAGAGGAAAATCATGGTAATTTTGTACTAAATACTAGCTAGGGATTTAAAAAAAACTCATATATGAAAGTACAAATATTTATTGAACCAATGGGTTGGAAATGGCCAATTAAACAAATCCTTTGAGTTCTCTTTTTGAGCTTTAAAGTGATAAAAGTTGGAAGGCAATGAACTCTCTATCTTTTCCTAAAGCTTTCCTACTGAAATCTCTAAGACTGACTCAAATTAACTTTTTTCTTACTATCTCCTATAACTTCTTTTTGACTCACTCAAAATTAAACATCATTCAAAGTTCAGATGTTTTTCTTCCTGATTTTCCTCCATACTACTTCCACCAATTTCACATTTTCCAATGAAATCCACTTCTCTCTTATTCTTTTTGTTGTCTCTTATTTATTTATTTATTTTATCTTTTTGACTTGTGCATTCTCAGCATGCTACGTGTCAGGGCACTTTCTTCTTCCACTATAGTAACATAAAAATTAAAAATCAATTATCACTTGTATGAAATATAAAACTACTCTATCAAATATATATATATATATATATATATATATTTCATTATCCAGTAGATGAATAAATTTACAAACTTATTAGTTCATGTAAGAAAAATCCATTGAGTTTGTGTGGAAGCGAGAAATTCCTTCAATAATTTCTCTTTTTCCATGTGCAAGCAATTATATATGCTGAAAATTTGAGTGTGATATTGCAGGATATGCAGATCCCAAGCTACTCAAACTTGCAATATCAACTTCCATATCCATCATTGGAATTAGAAGACTTCCCACAAATAAACATAGCTGAGACAAAGCCCACAAAGTCTGAAACTATGGATGAGTACATGACGTATGACAAGTACAAGGATTCCATTAATGGAACACTTGAAGAAATTTTCTCTTTATGTTCTTCACAAGAAAATTCCTTTCCCCTTTCAATGCAAGACTGAGTATACTAACACACCTTATAATTTATATTGCCCAAGTTTCTTATAATTATTCTTACTATTATTATCATTGGATTTGGATTAACTGGGATTGGTTTGACACTAAAGTTAGGATAATATTGGGTTGGGCTCAATAACCAAATTTACAGAGGGGGTTATTTTACCAATAGATACATGATGGGCCAAGGAGTCCCATCTGTTTTTGCCTTTTCCTTTTATTTTGTTAATTTTAATTTTTTATTAATTTTCTCAAGGTGGAGAAACTCGATTGGCAAAAGGCTTCGAGAATTATATTGTTATATTGTATTGCTTCTTGGAAATTTAAGAATTTTATTCTTCCGTTTCATTAGATGCAGATATATTGGTTTCAATTAATAGACACAAATATACACTGTTGATGTGACTTGAATTTCAATTTTTTATGACCTAATTTGTCATCTAATAAAAAAAAATTTCACGGTGCAACTAGAAGATTATTACTAAAATATTAGATATTCTAAAAGGTTTGTGGTAGTAGCACATTGGCGCATTTTGGGGTAGAGTGTAACTTTAGAAAAAATAAAGTGGATTAGGAGAAGAAACTAGAAAGTGAATTTAGAGATTGTAAGTAGTGGCGGAGCCAGGACTCAGGGTCAGCGGGGTCCCGGTGCATTAAAAATTTATTATAAAAAATTAAAAATTAAAAATACATATAAAAAGACGGGAAAGAAAAAAAAAGTGAAATTACCAAAACAACGTTATTTTGGCCATTATATTATAGTTTTTTTTGTTATGTACTCTTAATTTTAATTTTTTTATATGATATTTTTATTTTATGATAAAAATTTTAAAGGTCATTTATATATTTCAAAATATTGGGACACTCAAAATTTAAGAGAGAGCAATTAAAATAAATTAGGGGGTTCCTATTATAATTTATATATATAAAAATTCAAAAAACATAAAATTGAGGGTGTGCCTGTGCACACCCTCATCAAAACGTGGCTCCGCCACTGATTGTAAGTCCAATATAAATTTTGTGAAAACTTCTCTCTTTTTGCATGTAGATGTAGACATTCCTAACTTAATCATGTTAAATCTTCTGTTTGTGTTTTCCTTTCTATTTCTCTTTGTTGTTCGATTAGTATATATCTATTTTGTGTGTTTGTCACATAATATATATCAAAATAAATGAATAACCGACATGGATTCTTGCAATATATGTAGCACAATAATTGTATTTGCATAACTAGATCATTAATTAAATTTTTAAGGGGTTGGAAACTTTGTTCTAATGCAGCAAAAATTTTCCTGCAATTATTGTAAAGAGGTGCTAAAATGTTCTTATTTTTGTTCAATATGGTGCAAAAATGTCCCATTTTAGCATCCTTTTTAGAACTTATATATAGGGACATTTTAGCTGCAAAAAATAATGTAAGAGTCAAAATAGAGCTCCAAAACACTATATGTGGAAATTTGAAAAGTATATATATAAGAAGAAAAGTTTTGTAGAAAAAAAATCTTAATAAAATTCTAAATTACAAAGATAGCCTTATGCAATCTATGTATACTCAAATATGGGAATTATCTAATTGCATATTTAGGAGATGCAAAGTAATATGTATATATACACAAATACAGCAGATAAGCATAAGGAAATACAACATTAATTAATCTTATCGAGATACACTTAAAAACATAGTCAAGATTTTATGAACTGTTTAAATATGCAGCAAACGAATGATGGCCTAAAAGTTCCATCCCAGATCATCTATACAACTGAGTTCACGACATAAGAATGAAGTAGTAGAAAACAATGTTGATTCCATAAATTCAAGACCAAAACTATAGCTCTCAAATGATGAACCATTTATACCTTGATCATCATCAACCTTCTTCTCTTGATTTTCTTCTTCTTCCATTCTCTGTCCTTCAAAGGGCTCAACATTATTATTATTATTATTATTATTATTATTATTATTATTATTTGGACTCCAGAAACAATTTTCGTCCAAGAAACTGAATCCAGATGAAGATGGAGGAGGAATGGTTTGTGCATTCGGGTGATCATTATCCAATGGAGCATACATGAAATTAGGGTTTTGATCATCTGAATTGAATGTTTGAATGGTATTAGGAGGGAGTGGTAGTTTTTGAATTGGTGGGTTTATCTCCATTGAGGAACTCCCATTGGTTATTGAAAATAAATTTTCGTGGGATTTTGGGATATTATTATTATTGTTGTTGTTGGATACAACTTTCCTATTTGGTCTTTGATGGGAAGGCATTAGATTGTGAGTTTTTGGGTCTAAACCTTGAGAGATTAACTTTTTCTTTATGCATGAATTCCAAAAATTCTTCACTTCATTATCTGTCCTTCCAGGTAGATGTTTTGCTATTTGAGCCCATCTGTTACAAATTATAATCCATAAAATTAAAATATTTATAAATTACAAGCTATAATTAAGATAAAATAGAAACAATGTATGTACTCATTTTCCTTTTTCTTAATTAATTACCTGTTGCCTAAAATCCTATGAACATCAATGATTATCTGCTCTTCTTGTGCAGAGAAAGAGCCTCTTTTGAGATCAGGTCTCAAGTAGTTAATCCATCTTAATCTGCAACTCTTACCACACCTCTGCAACCCTGCTTTATTTTTTGAAAATCAATAAATACAATGCAATTTTATCTTTAAACAAGTAACTAAAGAAGTTAATTGCACATTAATTAACATATCACCAGCAAGTTTAGGGACAGAACTCCAACTTCCATGGCCATAGGTGGTTATATGTTTGACAAGCTTCTCATCTTCTTCAGGAGACCATAATCCTCTCTTTACTTTCTGTTTGCTGCAACATCTGTGTCCCATCTAAACTTCCTTAGCTCTCTACCTTATTTAGCTGATCACTTAATCTTTGATCTCTCTCTCTCTCTCTCTCTACATTTGAACACCATTTATATTGCTTGGGGGGTGTTTTTCATTTACTGACTTGTACTTTTATCCTTAGAAAATTGCCAGTGTGGGTACAAGGGTTTGGTGATGACTTCATTAAGAATATAAGCCTAGTGTCAAAATATATGTTTCAATTTATTGTTTTTCTTATATAGTTCAAACGTAAATATTAATTTTTTGGGGCTAGAGATACACTTGATATCTGTACTTTGTTTTTTTTCTTCCTAATAAATACTCCATCGTTATACTTCAAATGTCACATTTAGATTATTATTATTATTATTATTATTTCGCTTTAAGTTACTTAAGTTTGCATTAAAAATGATATGATTAATAGAATTATTTAATTTGATTATTATTGATTGCATTTTCTTAATGAAGCAATTTCAGCATTTGTCTATTGTGTGGATTCGCAGGTAAGCTAATAAAGCTGCTAATATTTTAGATCAAGTAACTTTATTATATGCTCATCTTTATGTTTGAATTCTTTTCCATTTTGTTTATCACATATTATTGCTTCTGATGATTCTGTTCCTTCTTCCAACAGTAATGAAGGACGTTAATTTGGGCATATGGGATAGGTTTATTGGCTTATGTTAAATTATCCCTCATGTCCGTTATCTTGTTCTTTGTTTTTTTGTTTATAAGATCGTTATTTAAAAAAAAAAAAGAAATATAGTTTTAAAAATTTGATAAAAGATTATATATTAAAATAAATTATAATCCTCAATATTTAATAAAATTAATATTAATTAATTTCTTTTTTAATTTGCCTAAGAAATCTAAAACTAAAGCGGAGGGAGTGGTAGGCATTAATATTTTCTGGGATTAATAATGAAAATTAGAGTTTCTCAAATTGGAGTTGATTAAGGGATTAGGCAATGGATGGAATAAGTCTATTAGGGCACGTTTGGTTCGCTGTATTGTATTAGCCTGTATAGTATTAGTCTGTATAGTATTAGCCTGTATAGTATTAGTCTGTATAATATTAATTTGTATTATATTATACAGTGTTTGGCATAATATTATATTAGTTTGTATTATTTTATATTGTATTTGATATATAATAGTATATTGTATTGTTTTTAAATAAAATTAAAAAATATGAAAAATTAAATTATTTTTAATATTATCAATTTAGACAAAAAAAATTAATTGTAAAATACAATTTTTTAAAAATGTGCAAAAATTTCTTAAAATATAAATATATAATAGTAGATAAATTAACAATCAAACAAGCAATTTAATTAATAACATTCAATTATATAATTGAAATATATTAATAAATGTGTTAAAATTAATAATTTTATACATAGTCCCATAACAAATCAAAATAAATAAACTTAATTATTATTATTTTATTATTTTAGACATAATCCAATATGTAACGGGCTCATAAGTAGAAAATCATGCAAAAAAGAATTTAATAATAATAATAATAATATTCAAACTAAATAAATTTAATAAACTATTATGACACACAAAATATATATTCACAAAATAAAAGTGATAATAAAATAATAAAATAGAATTTATATAAAATGAGAAAAAGTAAAAATAAGGATAAACACCGTATTAAATAAACCCAGGGGGGAGGGGTGTACTATTTTATACTGTGTATATAGGATAAAAACTAAATGTTGTATTATATAATACATGTATTATTTTTTAGAAAAATTAGCCAAACACCCTCTAACGTATTAGCCTGTATTATTTTATACTATCCTGTATACTATACGGGAAAACAAACATGGCCTTAGTGTATTAAAATGCAAAATATATAATTTAGGATGACCACTTCTTCTGGTCCCACCAATTAATAGGGAAAAAACATTTTGGTAGTCAATTTGAGTGTAACAAAGGGTTGCTTTTATGAGCTATTATAATTGACGTCTATAACTGTACTACTAAACAGAAACACGAAATCATTTGCATAATCAATTGAAAATAATTAACTTTATCCAACAAATGAGATTTGGGTAACATTTGGTTAGCTTGATTGATCAGACTATCAATTGCTTTTTTGTTTTTTCTTTTCTTTTCTTTATTTTTGAAATAAAAGAAACCCTATATATAAAACGTTATTTCAATTTGGATTATATATCCAAAGCAAAAGATTCAATCAGACAATATGTAAAAGGTTAATAGTAGATGCAAAATGTGCTGGAATTTAAACTTGAGGTGCACTCATGATGGAGGGCCACAGCCTCTAATATTATTAAATGTGTTTCTTTATTTTAATTTTTTAGTAATTGTTCCTAATAGTTGATTAAACTAATGATATAATTTGAAGAAGAAACATATCTTGTCAATTGCTTAAATCATTACTCTACCATCTCATGTTTATATATATATATATATATATAATACAGATTTATCTTTTCTTTTATTCGTATATTATCTATATCTTTTTTCTATCTATATTAAATCTAAAAATATAGATGTTGACTTTTAGAGTAAAACTTTTTTTAACTAAAATATATTTTTATATTTATTTTTTTTTTTAGAAAATGTACTTGACCTAAAATATTATTAATAGAAAATCGCAGGTTAATTTAAAAGATTGTGAAATCAATTATAATTTTTTAGAATAAATTAATTATAATTAACGGAATATTACAAAATAAGAGTATCAATCTACGTAGAAAATAAAATATCAAAAGACACATTTGAAGAGAAGGGAAGAAAGTATAATGGGAGATTCGGCTAGTGGTTTTGTAAGAATTACAAAGACCTGAATAATAATGAATTTATGATTGATATAATTAACAATAATTTTGTTCAAAAAAACAGATTACTTTTAAAAAAAAAAAAATTACTTAACAACAATAGCGTGCGCCAATATTGAATGAGTAGTTATATAACAAGAAAGGGAAGTAATGATGCCCCGACATGAGAAACAAGTGTGCTAGCTGTTTGTGTTGAAGAAAGAAAACGATTGCCTACTGTCAATTTTGAGAGCACATACAAGGAGAAAACTTAATTAATGATCTTGGACTTGTTTTTGAAACCCCATGAATAGGGTAAGGGGAAAAAAAAATTCGTTAATCATAAAATCGGTTCGAAACTGAACTGATTTTTTCATTTAACTAATCCGAATTGATTCAGTTTCAATTTTTATTTTTAATATTCGGTTATATGTTTCGGTCTCGATTTTTGAATACCGATTAACCGTTAATACACATTTAACTGTTTCATAAATATTTTATTTTTTATAACTTAAGAATTTTCTCTTTTTTTTTCTCTCTCTAAAACTTATATAAAATAATACTTTAAAATATAGTTAAATTATTTATACCTTAATTTTTTTTATTTCTATATAAAATTTATATAATACTTTGAGTTTGAATTATATCCTTCCCCTTAATTATATAGAGAAATACTTATATGAAGTAACCGATTAATCTTTATATATGTTACTTTTTATTATATATATTGGTGTATATATCTTGACAACATTTAATTACATTTTCTTAAATTTTAGAGTCTATATTTTAACATTTAATTTTGTCCAAAAATTTTCTTTGATCTAAGATTAAGCATGCTAGTTTTCAAAAAATATTAAATTCACTTTATAACATTAGCTATTAATTTGTTAAAATAAGTAACTATAAGAAGTGGAGAATGATAAAAGTAGAACATGAATTTTGGCTTGTTATTATGTCTGTTTTGTAATTTTTATTTTGAACATTTGTATTGGAGTCTGGATATACCCATGACTCCTAATATGGAGCCGAATCCATATCTGTATGGGAATTTCACAGATATGAAAAGAGTTTCTGCCACACCCCAAATCGGGCCTAGTCGGAATTGGCAAGTTAAGTCGGATAAGTGATGGGTATTTTGGTAAATTGTGCGTGTGGAATTTGAGTAACTAAGGACCTAATTGAAAAGATAATTAAAGTTCAAGTGGGAAAATAATTCTGTTAGTGAGTGGAGTGTAAGTTGCCAAGGATTTAAGTGGGATTTGTAGGGACCAAAAGAGGAATTAAGTCAAAAGTGGAATTATTGGTCCAATGAGAGCTTGCCAAGTGGACTTGTTTGGTGGGCAGTGAATGAGAAAAGAAGAAAAGAGAAAGACAGAGAGAACACAGAAAATTTGCTTTCACGTTCTCTCTTCCCTGTCACGATTGCCTTCTTCTTCTTCTTTTCTTCCTACTTTGCTCCTCCTTCTTGCTTCTCTTTTGACTGGAGTTTGTACATGCTTAGAAGTGATTTTGATAGAGATTTCAAGGCAAGATTGAGAGGTAAGTTGGGGTTAGGGTTCCTGCATTTTGGGTTTTTCCTGTTTTTCTTCTTCTTCTGGTTTTTGTTTAAGTTAGGGTTTGGAAGAGTAATTTGTGGGTTTTGGTTTGTGCAAGCTTTGGGTTGCAAGAGGAAACTTAAGGACAAGTAAAGTATTAAAGATTGAAGCTTGAAGCGTGATTTTAGATCTTTAATTTCCAGGTTTGGGAGTTTTTGAGTTGTCTCTGCCCTAATTCTCTTTTGGATGGCAGTTGTGTTTGTTTTGTTTAATTTCTGGAATTGTGAGTTTATTTTGATCATGAGTATGTTGTGTTATGCATTTGAGTGATAAGGTAAGAGTTTGTGCATGATTGAATGGATTCTAAGAGGTTTTAAAAAGGATTTCTGGAAAACGATGAAGATTCTGCATTTTACTTTTACTGTTCATCGCAATTTCAAGAAAGAAGGAAGGGCAACGTGAGCAGCTCACGAGACGTGAGCAATGCTCACGATACGTGAGCTTTAGACGTGAGCAAAGCTCACCAGTCGTGAGGCATGCTCACGAGTCGTGAGGCAAGCTCACGACTCGTGAGGCAAGCTCACGACTTGTGAGCAACCTTCACGACTCGTGAAGGTTGCTCAGGACTCCCTCGGCTTTTCGGCTTTTTTGTTTTGCCCTATTCCCCACGTGACCAGTTTTTATAAAATGATTTTCAAACGCTTTTTATGGCTTTTTCCTCTACTGTATGCTATATTACCTTGCTTATATGAATGATTATCTTAATTTATTTGTGATTAATAATATGTTATCCATGATAAGTTATATGTGGTATTTTGGAATAAGTTTTGGATTATAGTGATCCTGTTAAATGATTGTTGGATTTAAACTGTATGGTTTGGATTTAGATATGTTAATTGTTATGATTTGTATTGCATGTCGTATTTCGAATGCGAAGGAATTATGAATGCCAAGTTCATGATGGTTTAGTCCCGAACATGTTATATTAAAATGTAAAATATGTTTTGCATATCTTTAATCAGATCCTTCTCTAAGAATAACATGCTATGCTTAAGTGTATATTGTATCATTCCATGATTAACATTATGTGTCGTTAATCATTGGCATAATATGGTTCCACATTTAATTTTGATAGGTTTTAGAATATTGAATAGTGCTAAAGTGTGTTGATTGAATTATATTGCATGCTTCATAATATGAAATGTATGAGGTATGATTGATATTATGAACATATGTATTTATCTATTAGACTCTGGATTATGCATGATGACTGTGACGCGTGCAGGACCCGCATGGGCGCCCCTTGACCGCCCGCTTGAGGGCGATCGGGCATTTGAGGTCCGTTGACAACTTGTAACGAATTACAAGTGCGTCTATTTTGGGCAACAAGGAGGTTTCATGGAGTCGCCACCCAATAAAATATTGGGAAAGTTTCTCTCACCTCGGAGAGCCTAAGATAGCGCTTTCATCCATTTTGGGCAAGCCGAAGGGGTCTTGGAGGGTAAACCTCTCGCCCAAAGGAGCCTAGGATTTGTTAGGTCATAGAGCATAAGAAGGGTCTTGGAGGGTAAACCTCTCGCCTCTTTAAGTCCAAAGACAACGCTTTTATCCATTTTGGGCAAGCCAAAGGGGTCTTGGAGGTTAAACCTCTCGCCCAAAGGAGCCTAGGATTAATGTCCAAGTCTCGTGACACAAGAGGTGTCTTGGAGGGTAAACCTCTAGCCTCTTTGAGCCCAAAGACCAGAGAATGGGTTCGGGACTTCGCATCTATTTCTACCTTGATTAATTTTATAATTTGGTTTTGAGTTTATTAACTCGCTCTCTCTCCACACGATGCAATTTTAATTTAAAAGCGCAAATATTCACATTGAAAGCGATAAGATAAACATATCAAAAATAACATCAAAGATAAATTACAATAATACCAGGAGCAGAATACAACTCCCATTTAAAAGTGCAAACATACATAAAACCGGAGAATTTATTAATTATGAGGACTTTGGTCCCCGCATGCACAATTAAAGAAAACATTTTGAATGTGATGATTTATTTGGGATGAAAATTAGGACATTGGTCCCATTTATTATGAAAAATTCAAATTAATTTATTAGAAATATTTGTGTGTTTTTATTCATGCGTGCATAAAAAAAATATTTTATTCAACGAATATATACAAGGAAATATAAATAAAATGAGAATTGAAAATGTGCAATGAAAATACCAAAGTCCGCATATCCTCCTTCTCGTGCATTGGTGCTCAAATGAGAATAAAACAATGATTTGCAACAAAAAATAAAATAGAAGAAATTCATGTTAGAAATTAACCCAATGAGATGACATAAAAGATAATATGTATAATGACCATATAACATGCCTAAGATACTATAACATGCATAAAAATAATTATGATGCAATTTAACAAGCATAAAGTGAGATAACATCATGGCAAATGCAATTTATTAATAATGGTGATTAACATGCATGAAAGATTAGTGACAATCAATTTTAATACTCCTAAGATGTGCATGAAAACATAGCATAAGAATAATAAAACTTAACATGCATAATAAAGCCTAAAGTAATATCTAACATAAAAGGCATAAGAAAATAAATTTAAAATTTAACATACATGCAAAATATGAACAATGACATTAATGGTAATAATGATACTAATACCTAATGACATCAATAAATGAGTGTATTATAAATTATAATAATAAAACTAGCATTTATAACAATAATAGCCATAATAAACATCAATAGACGTAAAGAACATTAACAACCTAAGTTGAACATGCATAATGACATAAAAATAAACACCTTGATATGATAAACTTGAAAGAATTAACTTGTTAAATAAATAATTGAAGACAAAAGAAGAAGAAAAATATGGAGACTAAAAGAATTTACATGTTTAATATGCTAATTGTAAGCAAAAGAAATTAAAATCTACAAGAGAATTAAGGAGTTTAAGCCATGAATAATTACCCTCAAATTTAGTTTTGAAGAATTGAAGGTAGAAGTGTTGAATTCCTTGTCTTCTCTTGTGAAAATCCTTAGAAAATAGCTTGAAAACTTGAAGAAAAACTCTTGGAAACAAGTGTGTAAGATGGATTTTTCTCTCTCAACTCAAAAGCTCTAAAATTCAGTTTTTTCCTCTTCCAATGTTCTTAGTTCGTCCTCCCCCCTTTCTGAATTTTTTCTAGTGTTTTAACCCTCAAAAACAACCCAAAAACCACCCAAAACCGTCCAAAAATGGTTAAAAATCAAGTGGGAATCGAAAAATGGGCGAAATGGGGGCGAAATCGGCGCCCTAACGGCGACTCGCGCACGTTTCCGCGCGCCGTTGCGCGGAGTTTTCGCACACGACGTGCGCGGAGCGAGCAACGTCCAAGGCATCGCTCGCGCAGAGCAACCGACGCCCAGGGCGTCGGTCGCGCGGAGCGCGCGCTCCGCAGCATTCCGCACACGGAGATTCGCGACGGCCCTTGGCCGTCGCCTTTTCCTCGCTATTTTTCCCTCAATTTTCACCATTTTTTCATCATTTTTCACACTTTTTTCAACATTTTTCAACTTTTTTTTTTTAAATTCCACTAATCTAAAATACACTTTTTCTTCTCTAAAATAATTTTAAAAAATATTTTAAAAATATTTTTAAAATACACTTTTGCTCATCGAAAAGACAAGGAAAAAATACTTCCGAACTCCAATCTTTTTGCCTATAAGCCGGCATAGCTAAATTTCATCATCGGGTAATCCTGATCAAGGCTACTGGGGACCCGGTGTCTACAGTTGCCCCCAATTTTGGGGAGGCTAGTGCATGGGTGCCTAGATGAGCCAAAATTCAGGAAAATGAAAGAAACGCGTACCTGAAGCGGCGATCTTCCTGCTGGATGGAGTTATGATGATTGTTGTTGCCGTGTTACGGGCAGGCGGTCTTTTTGTTGTAACT
This sequence comes from Excoecaria cochinchinensis, assembly GCA_947683425.1. Lineage (NCBI taxonomy): Eukaryota > Viridiplantae > Streptophyta > Magnoliopsida > Malpighiales > Euphorbiaceae > Excoecaria > Excoecaria cochinchinensis. The sequence continues at coordinate 32,288,323 of CANTUQ010000146.1, read as the reverse complement.
GGTAACGTCGTGGTCGTGCTAACCTCTTGTGGGTAATGCCGCCATCGTGCTAACTGCTGTGAATTGGTAGTGCCGTGGTCATGCCAACCTCTTGTGGGTAGTGCCGCCATCGTGCTAACTGCTGTGAATTGGTAGTGCCTTGGTCGTGCCAACCTCTTGTGGGTAGTGCCGCCATCGTGCTAACTGCTGTGAATTGGTAGTGCCGTGGTCGTGCTAACCTCTTGTGGGTAGTGCCGCCATCGTGCTAACCGCTGTGAATTGGTAGTACCGTGGTCGTGCTAACCTCTTGTGGGTAGTGCCGCCATCGTGCTAACCGCTGTGAATTGGTAGTGCCGTGGTCGTGCTAACCTCTTGTGGGTAGTGCCGCCATCGTGCTAACCGCTGTGAATTGGTAGTGCCGTGGTCGTGCTAACCTCTTATGGGTAGTGCCGCCATCGTGCTAACCGCTGTGAATTTTTGAGCTGTGCTCCTTTAGATGCATGGACTGGTGTCGTCACTCGGCTTTTGTTGGTGTTCCCCGCTGATCTCTCCTGCAAGATTGTATGCCTAGGAATATACAAGAAATCACATGTGCATGATATGGAATACAAATGATTGCAAAAATGTATAGATTGTGCCCTAGGTGGTCCAAGGTTTGCTGAAGTTACAGCTTGTCTGCTCTACCATGCCCCCTGAATCCTGAGGATCGTCGACAAGTTTTCTGAAAGAGATGTCCGGTGTATATCCTTTGTCCCCCTGGTCAATGATCATTTACCCGGGATTTATGTTCTGTGTTGTACATTAACTGATTGAAATAGGATTATCTGAAGTAACGCCGCCCTATTGCTCCAGGCATTGAACGTCATTGTTTTAAAGGTAGTGCGTCCCTTGTGGATTTTCACACTAGCTTTTCTTTGCGGGAAATGCGTCCCTTCGGGGATTTTCACACAACCCTTTGCCTAATTTTTTCATGGAATAGATCAAACCCAATCCAGCGGCTTTTGTTCATTTTATATTTATATTTTGTTTTTGTAGGGCAGACTGCCTGTTTCCAGGTTTTCACCCTACCCTTTGGCCTAACTTTTGCTTAGAGAGCCAGTTACGGTTTTCATCTCTAACGGCCTTCTTCTTCTTCTTCTTCTTCTTCTTCTTCTTCTTTTTTTTTTTTTTTTTTTTTTTTTTTAGAGAAGGTTATCATCAAAGTTTCTGTTAAGAGCAAAAAGCACATATCCAATGAAGGACTGAGCAATAATCATTAGATGAACCATTGGTATATTTCTTTTTAAGACAGAACTGAAAGATCAATGAAAATATATTCTTTTATTCATTGCAAAATTGTGTACATTTCTATATGATTTCATCATACATGATTTTCATTTGACAAGAATTCAAAAGCATATGACCACCTAATCTTGGAGTGGATTTTGTCAGCATCAAACTCCTGTTATCAATCGGCCCTCTCGGGTTTTCTCAATTGAATATTTTCTCTTGGCCCTTAATTTTTGCCCAGAATGCCTTTTTTCGGTTTTCACCCTGACAGGGCGCCTAATTTTAGCAAGGCCGCCTTTTTTTCGGTTTTCGATCCGCGGGGCATTTATTCTCTTTTTTATTTTATTTTTTTGGTCTTTAGCCATGGAACCTTTTAAGTCTATCGACATTGACCGGGTCCTTGAACTCATTCCCATCAATGTCTGCTAAAATTGCTGCTCCTTTTGTTAGCAACTTTTTCAAAATGAATGGACCTTCCCAGGTTGGTCTGAATTTTTCTCGTATGTCTGGAACTCCCGGTCTCATCATCTTAAAGACCAAATCCCCCTTCTTCAACGGATGCTTTCGTACTTTCTTGCAAAATGACCGAGCCAGCCACTTTTGATAAACTTGGTTATGGTAATAGGCTCGTAACTTGTCTTCATCCAACAGATTTAGCTGTGACAAACGTTGTTGTGCCCATTCTGCTTCAGGAGTCTCAGCTTCCATGACTACCCTCAATGATTTCAGCTCAATTTCAACCGGCAGGACTGCTTCAGTTCCATATACCAGAGAGAATGGTGTTGCCCCCGTAGAGGTTCTGGCTGTTGTTCTATAACCCCAAAGTGCGAAGGGTAGCTTTTTTGCCCAATCCTTGTAGTTTTGAACCATCTTGGCCAAAATTCTCTTCACATTCTTATTCGCCGCTTCAACTGCACCGTTTGCTTGAGGACGGTAAGGAGAAGACTTATGATGTTGGATCCTATATTTCTGGAGCATCTGTTTAGTCTCTGCTAGGAATTGCACCCCATTATCAGACACAATGTGATATGGGAGACCATATCTGCATATCAAATTCCGCTCAATGAACTTAGCCATATCCCTTGCATCAACCTTCTTGAAAGATTCAGCCTCAACCCACTTAGTAAAGTAGTCAATGGCAACTATGATGAATCTATGCCCATTAGAAGCCGTAGGATGGATTTCGCCTATGATGTCTATTCCCTACGCTGCAAATGGCCATGGAGATGTTAAGTTATGTAACTCTGAAACTGGCATATGCCTCAAATTCGCTTACTGTTGGCATAACTGGCATTGCCTCACAAATTTCGAACAATCTATATCCATTGTGAGCCAATAAAACCCTTGGCGCATGATCTTCTTTGCTAAGGCTAAGCCATTCATGTGAGCTCCACAAACCCCGGCATGAACCTCTTCTATAACTCTTTTAGCTTCTTTCTCTGCCAGACATCTTAACTGGATACCATCAGCTTGCCTTTTGTACAAAGTGCCATTAACACTGATGAATTGAGTGGATAACTTCTTGATCATTCTTTGGTCCTTCTCAGTGGCTTCCTCTGGAAAGACTGATCTCTCTAAATAATTTTGAATGTCATAATACCATGGATTTCCATCAGTGGCCTCAATGTCCATCACCTGTTCAGCTTCAAAGCAAGGTCTTTCCGAACTATAAATCAGCACGGGTTTCATCGCAACTTCTGTTGGGTTATCCCACATAGACACTAATGTTGCTAGAGCATCGGCTAAATGATTTTCGTCTCTAGGGATGAAGCGAAAAGTGCAAATCTCAAACTGGCTGCTCAACGTTCTCAAGTGCTTTACATAAGGCAACAACCTTTCTTCCTTGACTGACCACTCCCTTCTAATCTGATGAATTACCAAGGAAGAATCTCCGAATACTTCTACGGTCTTTGCCCCCAGAGCGAGTAATGCTTCCAATCCAAAGATGTAAGCTTCATATTCTGCTTCATTATTGGTAGCCTTATACCTCAACTTCTTAGCCAATGGTAGCCTTTCACCATCTGGGGTCTTAAGAATAACTCCTATGCCCGCTCCCTTATTATTGACTGCTCCATCAAAGAATAATTGCCACCCTTGCACTGCTATGGCCGTGACATCTTCATCTGGGAAGTTGTATTCAAACTGATCTCCCTCAATAGGATGCTCGGCTAAGAACTCCGCTACGGCTCTTCCCTTAATGGTTTTCCTGGTTATGTACTCAATGTCAAATTCCTGCAACAGCAGTAACCATCTTCCCATCTTCCCTAGTAGAGAGGGTGCTTCTTGGAGGTATCTAAGCGGATTATGTTTGGCAACCGTTTGTACCTTGAAGGAATGAAAGTAGTGTCGCAACTTCTTAGAAGCCCAGATAACTGCTAAACAAATCTTTTCCACCTCTACATATTTGGCTTCGTAAGGCAGGAATTTCTTGCTAAGATAGTAAACGGCAAACTCTACACCAAAATCATCTTCCTGAGACATCATAGCACCCACTGAGTTATCTTCCACAGCCAGGTATAGGATTAGTGGTTTGGCACGGCGTGGTGGTCTTAACACCGGAGGATTTAATAAATACTCCTTAATGGTGTCAAAGGCCAATTGACAGTCATCGTTCTATACCCCCGGCTAATTCTTCCTAAGAAGCTTGAAAATAGGCTCACATACTGAAGCTAGCTTGGCAATAAACCGGCTGATATACTGAAGCTTTCCTAGGAAACTTCTGACGTCCTTCTCCTTCTTGGGCATCGGCATCTCTCTTATGGCTTTGACTTTATCGGGATCTACCTCAATTCCCCTCTGGTTTACTACATGGCCTAGCAACTTTCCTGATGTAACTCCAAAAATGCACTTCTTGGGGTTGAGGCGCAGATCATACTTGCTGATCCTTTGAAAGAACTTTTCTAAAGCCTCAAAGTGACCTTCTCTAGTAGCCGACTTAATCATCATGTCGTCGACATACACCTCTACTTCTTTATGGATTAAGTCATTGAGAACCTTGGTGGCCATCATCTGATAAGTTGCTCCTGCATTTTTTAACCCAAAAGGCATAACTCGATAGGCGTATGTCCCCCACTCGGTGATGAAGGCTGTCTTAATCCGATCCATTATCTTGTTAAGGATTTGATTGTACCCTGCGTACCCATCCACAAAGCTGTACATCATACAAGCAGCAACACTATCTACTAGCACATTAATATGAGGCAGCGGGAAATCATCCTTAGGGCAAGCTTTGTTCAGGTCTTGATAGTCGACGCATACTCGAACCTTACCGTCTTTCTTAGCTACAGGAACCACGTTAGCTAACCATGTTGGGTATTGAACCTCTATGAGGAACTTAGCCTTAATCTGCTTATGGATCTCCTCTTTCACTTTCTGTGCCCATTCTGGCCTAAGTCTTCAGAGTTTTTGCTTGACTTGTTTAAACTCTGGGTGAGTTGGGATGGCATGTTCGGCAACATCTCGATCTATTCCCGGCATATCCTCATAGGTCCAGGCAAAGACTTTTTCATATTTTTTTAACATTCTCTCAAATTTTATTCTCTCTTCAGGAGTTATGTCTGATGCTAGCGAAATTTCCTTTGGATTTTCCAAAGTTTCGAGATTAAATGCAGTTGTGCCAGTTGAATTAATATAAAAAATGAATGCATCATGCGAAATGAAATCATCAGAAACATCACATAAGTAAGCAAAGTTATTCATCTCATTAACATAATTAGAAACATTAACATTGTTCTCAAAGAGTTCTGGCATAAAAAGAGAATCTAAATGACTATCAACTTCAGTTAACGCCGATGCTGCAGCCGACTGTGCTTTGGCTTCTTGATTTGGTAAAATCTTGAGATCTTCATTCTTTGGCTCTGGTTCCACTATCTTCTCCTTCCCTTTGAACTTAGTCGCTAATATCTTATCAGTAACGATCTCTTCGGCCTCATCCCTGTCCCAGATGCTGCATTGGGTCATAATCTCCTCGTCCCAAAAGTTCTCTACAGCTTTAACAACTCCGATCTCCCAATCAAAGACATCATTGAAAATTTCAAATCCCGGGATGATCTTCCCATCCACCCATTGCGGCTCTTCTTCTCCGGTGTAAGCACAAATCGATGATGATGGCACAAAGCTCTCCGAAATATGGGGAACCTTCTCTGACACTTTCTTCTTACTATACTCTCCTTTGTAGCCCAACTCTTTTCGATTCTTCTGACCATGTGTAGTGATAGCATCCTGCCGCCCTTGTGACTCTTTTCCCAAGCCAGCCCCTGGGAGGAAGTGCATCTTCTTTAGCATGTTTACCACTTGAGGGCTACCTTCTAAGCTTTTCTCTTCTCCGATTACCGATACATGAAAGCCACTGAATGGCTGATTAGAGATCTCCAAGGCAGACACTTGGTTCTCTCTTGCTGCTTTAATGGTCACTATCTCTGAGGTATCTTAATTATCTGGTGTAAGGTGGATGGCACTCCCCCTAACTTATGGAACCACGGTCTTCCAAGCAGAGCTGAAAAGTTTGCTGGAATCGGCAAGACTACAAAATTCATTTCTGTCCCAATGGGCCCCATCTTTACAACAGCTTTGAAAGTTCCCAATGCCTGCCTCCTGGAATTGTCGTAGGTAGTGATGGTCAGGTCAGATTTGCTTAACATACTCTCATCCATCCAAAAGGCCTGAAGCGCCAACAAAGGGCAAACATTTATTGACGACCCATCATCAACCATGACGCAAGCGGTGTGTTTACCATTGATCTGTGCCTTGATGTATAAAGGTCGGTTGTGGTTACGACCCTCTGTTGGTAGGTCTGCATCAGAAAAAACCAACTTCTCCCCGGATCCCCCCTTAACAAGGTCTAAAAGCTCGGATGGAGAGATTGTAGTTGCTACGGTGGATACACTCAATGCTTCAACTAACTTCTGTCGGTGAGAGGGGGACTGTCTCAAGAGGTTCCAAATAGATATCTGAGCCGTGGTCTTTTTTAGTTGCTTCACTATTGAATTTTCTTCCGGCTCCTTCTCTGCGATTGCTTGTGCTGGGTCTTGCTGCTTCTCAACTTCTGGAATGACCCTCCCACTTCTTGTTACTGCTTCTACTCTTTCTTCTTCCTTTGAATCCCACGGATCCGTAAACTCTCCATTTTTCTCATCTTCATCATCTCCACTCTCACTAGTGGACCAACAGTCTATTGTCGCTACGGAAACCCCTTCTCCATCCACTGCAGGGCGAGTAATAGCGACATACTCATTTCCATATAGATCTTGCATCACGTACCACTCTGATAGGCTCGATCTAATCATAAAGACTGGAGGTGGCACTGTATTATAACCGGACTTCTTCTTGCTTTCTCTCTTCTCAGGATCGGTGATATGCTTGTTGTCAATTAGATCTTGGACCCGATGCCTTAGCATTATACAATCATCCGTCAAATGGCTGGTATGTTGGTGAAATGCGCAGTACTCATTCTCCTTGTGCCCTGGCTGTCCCTGGGTCTTGGCCGGCCTAAGTGATAGGGGTCGCAGTTTTCCTTCTTTTACTAGCCTCTTCAGCACCCATGATAAAGGCCTACCCAAGTTCGAGAAATATCTCTGACTTATGCCTATTGCAGACACCTCAGCTGTCTTCCCACCTCTGTTACTGCTGCTTGAACTTACTGGCTTGGCTGTCCCCTGATTGCTATATCCCTTCTTGGCATAGGACTCGCTGTTTGCCCTCTTGGCTAAATATTCTCCTTCTGCTTCTATGGCAATGCCCTTCAAGGACTCCCAATCCTTGAGTCCCTTCATTTTCAGTCCATCTCTCAAGTAAGGGCTGGCATTTCGAATGAATAGCCGGATCTAATCAGAAGTGTCCGATTTGCGTTTCATCTCCATAACCCGGTTTCTCCACCGAGTAAGGTACTCGTGGAAGGACTCCCCAGCCTTCTATTGTAGCAACTCGAGATCTTTCAAAGTGACCTCCATCCGGGTACTGCAATCGTACTGCTTAAGGAACTCTTCGGTTAGCAAGTCCCAATCCTCCTTGGACCTCCTCTCAAGCCCATGGTACCAATCAATAGCAGCTCCTATGAGACTCAAGCAGAAATACTTTATCTTTTGTTTTCTTATTAAGGTCGTTCCCTTCATGACCAGCGAGTATTGCTTGATGTGTGCAGCAGGGTCAAAGGTGCCATCAAATTTGGGAATGTCCGGCATCTTAAAATTCTAGGGAATCAGGTCATCCCCATCCAACTCTCGGTCTTCCGGGTTCATTCCTTTTCCCACAGTCATCATCCTTGCCATGGCCTCAAATCTCTCTTCCATTTTCCTCCACATTGCCTCATCCAGTTTTGACGACTTCTCTTTAGCTACTGTACGCTCCTCTAGCTCATCTCCCCCAAACTCAGCTTCAGACCTGGGGCCCTCTCTGTGCTCAATGGGTGCAGGTACTCTTTGCTCAACAATAGGTGGGTCAACCACCGGTTGGTTAATTGCAGCAGGATGTTCTTCTCTAACAACCTCTTATTCAGCTGGTACTCAGATAGGGGCAGCAGCAGCTTGTTGCCCAGCTATTATGGCGGCAAGATTGCCCATCATTGCAATCATTCAGGCTTCAAATTCCTCCATTCTCTTTCCTACCTCCTCAGCGATCATTGCCCGGGTTGCATCAGACTCATTTGATGGATTAGCCATGCTTACTTCTATTGATGATTCGGAAGAAAACCCCACACTGTTTTATAAGATTGAATCTGAACTCTGATCCGACACTAACTCCGTTAACCCTAAAAGCGGCGTCCTTCTTAACCGTCCGTCGGGACCTTTAGACCACCCAGGAGAATCTATAATGGCTGAAATGCAAAAATTGTTAAGATGATGCATGATTAAAATGCGATGCATGCTCATACTGATGCAACATAGACAAACACATGCAAGCAGATAGATCCTTCCAACCTTATATCTCCCACACACATGGTAGTGCGGTCTCTTTCCTAGGTGGGCTTGATCCATAGATTAACGTGGAACCCAATGGACACGTATGGTGCGCGGTGAAAAACCGGCAGCATAACAGCTCCTATCTAATGTACATACGTATGGGTGTTTGGCCTTTATGTATTTGAACAATTTAATTTAACTAGGATGGGCCCACCGGGGCATGAAAGCCTTTGATGAAGACCATTTAATTAAATTGATTTCGTCCAATATATGATGGCCCATATAGCAAGCATAGTATTACGGTACATTTCACCTAGTGGAAGTATTTATTGTCATTACATGAGCTTTAGTCATGGGGTGATGATATTTTTGGGTTACCCAAGCATGATCCCTACCGACGGGTCTAGCTCATCACGAGCATAACGACCGATCGGGTCACCGTTTGATATACCATAATGGTACAAGACTTGGGCTGGTGATTATCCTTAACACTTTCCTAAATTGAGTGAAAATAGGGTCATGCTTCAGGAACGCACCGGGGTTTGAAAAGGGACCAAACTAACTTAATCTAAGGCCCTAATGAGATGATATGCAATTTTGAGATAAAGCGAATTTCATAAACTAAAACTTAATTGTAAAAGTTAATCAAGGTATTTTCAAATTGAAGTCAAGAACCAGTTGTCCCCAGTGCAGTCGACACTGTGACGCGTGCAGGACCCACGTGGGCGCCCCTTGACCGCCCGCTTGAGGGCGATCGGGCATTTGAGATCCGTTGACAACTTGTAACGAATTACAAGTGCGTCTATTTTGGGCAACAAGGAGGTTTCATGGAGTCGCCACCCAATAAAATATTGGGAAAATTTCTCTCGCCTCGGAGAGCCTAAGACAGCACTTTCATCCATTTTGGGCAAGCCGAAGGGGTATTGGAGGGTAAACCTCTCGTCCAAAGGAGCCTAGGATTTGTTAGGTCATAGAGCATAAGAAGGGTCTTGGAGGGTAAACCTCTCGCCTCCTTAAGTCCAAAGACAACGCTTTTATCCATTTTGGGCAAGCCAAAGGGGTCTTGGAGGTTAAATCTCTCGCCCAAAGGAGCCTAGGATTAATGTCCAAGTCTCGTGACACAAGAGGTGTCTTGGAGGGTAAACCTCTAGCCTCTTTGAGCCCAAAGACCAGAGAATGGGTTCGGGACTTCGCATCTATTTCTACCTTTGATTAATTTTATAATTTGGTTTTGAGTTTATTAACTCGCTCTCTCTCCACACGATGCAATTTTAATTTAAAAGAGCAAATGTTCACATTGAAAGCGATAAGACAAACATATCAAAAATAACATCAAAGATAAATTACAATAATACCAGGAGCGGAATACAACTCCCATTTAAAAGTGCAAACATACATAAAACCGGGGAATTTATTAATTATGAGGACTTTGGTCCCCACATGCACAATTAAAGAAAACATTTTGAATGTGATGATTTATTTGGGATGAAAATTAGGACATTGGTCCCATTTATTATGAAAAATCCAAATTAATTTATTATAAATATTTTTGTGGTTTTTATTCATGCGTGCATAAAAAAAACATTTTATTCAACGAATATATACAAGGAAATATAAATAAAATGAGAATTGAAAATGTGCAATGAAAATACCAAAGTCCGCATATCCTTCTTCTCGTGCATTGGTGCTCAAATGAGAATAAAACAATGATTTGCAACCAAAAATAAAATAGAAGAAATTCATGTTAGAAATTAACCCAATGAGATGACATAAAAGATAATATGTATAATGACCATATAACATGCCTAAGATACTACAACATGCATAAAAATAATTATGATGCAATTTAACAAGCATAAAGTGAGATAACATCATGGCAAATGCAATTTATTAATAATGGTGATTAACATGCATGAAAGATTAGTGACAATCAATTTTAATACTCCTAAGATGTGCATGAAAACATAACATAAGAATAATAAAACTTAACATGCATAATAAAGCCTAAAGTAATATCTAACATAAAAGGCATAAGAAAATAAATTTAAAATTTAACATACATGCAAAATATGAACAATGACATTAATGGTAATAATGATACTAATACCTAATGACATCAATAAATGAGTGTATTATAAATTAAAATAATAAAACTAGCATTTATAACAATAATAGCCATAATAAACATCAATGGATGTAAAGAACATTAACAACCTAAGTTGAACATGCATAATGACATAAAAATAAATACCTTGACATGAAAATGATATGATAAACTTGAAAGAATTAACTTGTTAAATAAATAATTGAAGACAAAAGAAGAAGAAAAATATGGAGACTAAAAGAATTTACATGTTTAATATGCTAATTGTAAGCAAAAGAAATTAAAATCTACAAGAGAATTAAGGAGTTTAAGCCATGAATAATTACCCTCAAATTTCGTTTTGAAGAATTGAAGGTAGAAGTGTTGAATTCCTTGTCTTCTCTTGTGAAAATCCTTAGAAAATAGCTTGAAAACTTGAAGAAAAACTCTTGGAAACAAGTGTGTAAGATGGATTTTTCTCTCTCAACTGAAAAGCTCTAAAATTCAGTTTTTTCCTCTTCCAATGTTCTTAATTCATCCTCCCCCCTTTCTGAATTTTTTCTAGTGTTTTAACCCTCAAAAACTACCCAAAAACCACCCAAAAACGGTTAAAAATCAAGTGGGAATCGAAAAATGGGAGAAATGGGCGCCCTAACGGCGACTCGCGCACGTTTCTGCACGCCGTTGCGTGGAGCGAGCGACGCGCAAGGCGTCACTCGCGCAGAGCGACCGACGCCCAGGGCGTCGGTCATGCGGAGCGCGCGCTCCGCAGCGTTCCGCGCACGGAGATTCACGACGGCCCTTGGCCGTCGCTATTTTTTCCCTCGATATTTCACCATTTTTTCATCATTTGTCACACTTTTTTCAACATTTTTCAACCTTTTTTTTTTTAAAATTCCACTAATCTAAAATACACTTTTTCTTCTCTAAAATAATTTTAAAAAATATTTTTAAAATATTTTTAAAATACACTTTTGCTCATCGAAAAGACAAGGGAAAAACACTTTCGAACTCCAATCTTTTTGCCTATAAGCCGGCATAGCTAAATTTCATCATCGGGTAATCCTGATCAAGGCTACTCGGGACCCGGTGTCTACAATGACCTATATATATATATATATATATATATATATATATATATATATATATATATATATATATATATATATATATATATATATATATATATATATATATATATATATATATATATATATATATATTGTGAATCGACACATGATTTAGATGATGCACGTGGATAGTGTGAACTTAATTATTTGTCTATTATACTCAGTATTGTGCATGATGAACTATGTCATGTGATTTGAAACATGCTTTCGTTTATGCATGATCTGCGAAAGTCAGTCTAGTGGATAGTTAGGCATGCCTAATAGAGTCTCTTTAGCTGCAACACCTTTGGACGTTTGGACCCTAATCAGCTCCCCGTTTGGTTCCTCGCGAATCCTTTTAATGTGTTCGGATCCTCGCGATCCTTTTTAATGTGTTTGGATCTTGTTTAAGATCCCCTTCAGTAAAATGTTTTAAATGTGATAAAATTAAATGGATTTCGATTTGTACCCGTAAGGTACCCTTTGGCTGATTCGTACCCGTAAGGTACTGTCTGTACACTCGTTATCCACTATTTTGAGTCAGCAGGTATTATGTTTGTTTTGTCTGATACGAACAAGAGAATGTGATATCTGAATGAGTATGAGTTTTGACATGTGACTCAGTTATGTATCCGAATGTGATTATAAATCTCTGAATGGGTTAAGTGTGATTCAAACATGTGAATTGAACCTAATTATCTGTATATGTATATCATATTGTGAATGTATTTGTATACCATCAGTTATGGATATAAGTACGGGAATTAAGACGTGTATGACTGTGACCATGATTTTTCGAATGCCATGAGTATAGTCATTATGTTATGCTTATGAGAATGTGAATCTGACCAGTTATGTTATAAGCATATTAATTAATATGTATATGAATGCGAGCTTGAATTATGGACTATTATGGTTAATTAGTGCATATACGAATGTGATTTTGTATTATTAACTATTATCATTTAGCATGTGAATTCGTATGCGTAAGGAGGCGATCTTGACTATTGAATGATTATATGTGTAATATTTGGGGTGCAATGCATGTGAAGCGGCTCCGGTAGGTGCAGGTGTGGTAATGTGGGATGGCTATATGTCTAGATGGTTAGTGACATTGCATTGTACATGTATTTACTTTTCATGATGTACTGATAAATGCAGTAGATGTGGTAATATGCATATATTACGTAATAACATGGAAGTGTGGTGTTTGACGTCTTCCCTTGAGTTCGGCTAGTGTGTATATTATGGCATGACAAAAGTATGTTTAGATAGCTAGTGTTCTTAGCATGATAGTTGGGTACGTTATTATATGGTAATTGTGTCGCATGTGAATGGATTTTTAGTTAATGCATGGGTACTTTGGCATGATAGTTGCATGTGTAATATCTCATGTGATTATGCACAGTAAGGTACTGATACTTGATACCTCGGTAAGTATATGCATGTGAGATTGTATGTAGTTCTGCATGATAATACTTGTATCATGTATGGTATTATATCTGCTTTGGCTTGTTTTCGACATAAGTATATGGATATGGATGTGACTTTTCGAATGAATGCCTTTACTATGCAAGCATGATCATATATGTGTTATGAATGTCCGCATTTGCCATTGTGAATGTGTTATGCCTTGGCGACCATTGTGAATGGCCGTCCATATTCTTGTGTGTTCTTCCCACTAAGCATTATCGCTTAGCACGGGTTCTTTTCCCGTGCAGGTGGCAGGTTTGGTTCTGTTGAGTTGTGCATCTGCAAGGTCGGCCACATAGGAGTTAGAAGTTTTGTATTTTGTTCAGCTTCTGTATTTTGGCTTTTGTATTTCTGTAGTCTTATGTATATGTAATTATATGTAAGGATCTGGATGTAACATTTGGGCTATGTAAATGTTATTATATTTATGTTTAAAGTTGTTCCTCGGTTTTATCGTTCGCTTTATACTTCCGCTGATTGAATGAGTGAATGGGGATAGGCATGTGCTTATGCTTCCGCTTAGTGTCTGCGTGTATGTGAGTTAATGCATGACCAGTTTTTGCCCCCAAGGTAAGTTTTTTAATTATCCCGTATTTATGCATGTATGATTATGTATGAATGTATGCTTTCGCATAGTATATGTGTGCATGTATGTGAGTGAGTGTCGGGTAGCGCGCCCGCCGGCGTCCTTCCAACGGGGGCGACGGTGGGGGTGTTACAATTTCATATCTGGTCTTTTAATTAAGTGATTTTTCCCTTAATGTTGTAACTTTCCTCTTAATGCAAAAGGGAAGTTACAAGATGTAACTTCCCTCTTAATGCACATTAAAAGGGTTAACTCCCTTATTGGGAATTAATATTCCCATAATGGTGCATTAACCTATTTTGGATAAAAAGCTCTATAAATAGGTTGTGTGACGCGCGCCGGATCCCTGCGGCCGCCCCTCTAACCACCCGTTCGAGGGCGATCGGGCAATTGTGGGTCCGTTGACAGCTTGCAATAAATTGCAAGTGCATCTATGTTGGGCAACAAGGAGGTTTCATGGAGTCGCCACCCAATAGAACATTGGGAAAGTTTCTCTCGCCTCGGAGAGCCTAAGACTGCGCTTAGTATCCATTTTGGGCCAGCCAGAGGGGTCTTGGAAGGTAAACCTGTAGCCCTAAGGAGCCTAGGATTAGCGCTAAAGTCTCATGACACAAAAAGGTGTCTTGGAGGGTAGACCTCTAGCCTCTTTGAGCCCAAAGACCAGAGCTGGGTCCGGGATTTCTCATCTATTTCTACCTCAATTATTTTATGATTAAATTTTAATTATCATTAATTCGCTCTCTCTCCACACAATACAATTGATTGAAAAGCGCATTTTATTCACATATTTAAAACAATAGATAAATAAATGAATAAAAGAATAAAGCATTAAATCAAATAAATTACAATAATACTAGGAGCGGAATACAACTCCCATTTGTAAATGTGCTATACATGCATAAAACGGGTTATTCATTTATTTTGAGGACTTTGGTCCCCGCATGTGTTCATTATAGAAAACGATTTTTATGTGATGGTTTTATCGGGTAAAATAGGACATTGGTCCAGTTTTATTTAGCAAACATTCTTTTGGTAAACAACATTTGTGTGGTGGGTCTTTTAAGCACGGTCGGAAATCATTTTATTATTACAGACCACAAATATATACAATAATATAAAATTACATATTTCTAAATAAATAAATAAATGGATACATAAATAATTGCATAAACAAATAACAATAATAATAACAATAATCAATAATGATAATAATAATAAAACATAACATTAAATAATAAATAATCACAAATCAATAAAATTAAATAGCCATAGAACTCAATAATAATAGTAATAGTAATAATATTAAATAATAATAATAATTATAATAATAAATAAATATAAAAAAATAATAAATAATAAAATAATATTAAAACAGAATAATGAATAAATATAATAATAATAATATAATAATAATAATAATAATAATTCAGAAATTAAATAAATATATAATAATAATAAAATAAAATATAAAGGAAATAGGGATTTACCTCGCCGGAGAGGCAGTGGCCTACACCTCCACCGTCGCACTGTAGATCGTCATCACAGGGTCTCACCAGCGGTGTCCACGCGCCAGAAGCCGACGCCAATTAGCCGGAAATCGCGTGCGAAGCCACTGCCTTTGTCTCGGGTTCTTCTCCCTCACGCGCCGTCTGCCGGAGTCCGATGGAAGAACGGTGGGTGTCGCCTGAATCGTCCGGACCTCCTCTCCACGGCGGCGGGGCACGTGCGGCGATCGGTGGCCGGATCTGGCCGGCGGAGGCGACGCTTCCTCCCCTCCTCTTTCTTCTTTCTCTTCTCTCTCCGGCGTCCCTGTTTGGCCTGGGTCTGCTCCTCTCTTCTTTCCTTTGTTTTATTTCCTCTTTTCCTTATTCTTTCACTCTCTTACTCTTTCTATTTTTCTTTTTCTTTTCTTTTATTAGGCTCTCACTTGCTCTCTGTGTTCTCACTTCTTGCTCTCGTTTTCTTTTTCTTTCTTTTTGCTCACAGCTCCTGTGGCTTCCTCTTGCTCTCTCTTTCTTTTCTTTTTCTTTGGTTTTCCTTTGGCCGGCTCCCTCTTACTCTCTCTTTCTTTTTATTTTTTTTTCTTTTTCTTTTGCTTGTGTTTTCTTCTTTCTTGATCTGCCGAGCCCCCTTCAATTTGCTCCTCTCATTCTTTTTATACCCCTTAAATTAGGGCTAAGGGGTTATCAAGTAATTTCCTCCTCCATAATTCCCTCCTTTTATTAATTAATCTCACTTAATCCAAATTAACACACACATACTAATTAATCAAACATTATATATCAATTACACATCACACATTAATTCATTAATTAATTAAACATTACATACATTACACATTAATATAATTAATCTACTTAATATATAATTTATCTAATTAATTAAACATTACACCATTTAATCCGTTTAAATTATCACATATACATATATTTTATCTAATTAATTATACACTTTAAACTTTAATTTTACATGCACTTTAATCACACAATAATATTAATTACTCAAGTAACTAACAACATTAACTAATTAATTTTTAATTTCACACACATATTTATTATATATTATTTTTTCATTTTTTTTCGGAGGGAATAATCAAGGATCAAAAAATCACAATTTTCATTTTATGCCGGACACAGGACCCGGTGTCTACAGTTGCTCCCAATTTTGGAGAAGCTAGTGCATAGACACCTAGGTAAGCCAAAATTCAAAGAGGAAGAGAGAGAGGATTACATACCTGAGGGGGAGCCTTACCTTGTTGCCAGGAAGTGATGATGTGGTGAATGCGTCGAGTCTGCTCCAGACTTACAAAACGCATGGGTTGCTCTCTTGAGCTGCACCGAGTCTGCTCCAGACTTATAAAATGCGAATTATACTGAATCGCTACCAAGATTCGAAGTGTTTGCACTGAATCGCTACCAAGATTCGAAGTGCGAGGGTTGCTCTCTTGACCTGCACCGAGTCTGCTCCAGACTTACAAAGTGCTGATGTGATGGTGATGCGCCGAGTCTGCTCAAGACTTACAAAACGCGGGGGTTGCTCTCTTGAGCTGCACCGTGTCTGCTCCAGACTTACAAAGTGCTGATGTGATGGTGATGCGCCGAGTCTGCTCCAGACTTACAGAACGCGGGGGTTGCTCTCTTGAGCTGCACCGAGTCTGCTCCAGACTTACAAAGTGCTGATGTGATGGATGCGCTGAGTCTGCTCCAAACTTACAAAACGCAGGGGTTGCTCTCTTGAGCTGCACCGAGTCTGCTCCAGACTTACAAAGTGCTGATGTTGTTCTTCTGAAATGGATGTCCTTCTGGACTGGGTGTCCTCCTGGACTGCCCTTCTGAGCGGTCATTCAGATATTTTCTGCAAAATCAGATGCACAAAATATACATAAGAAGTTGTATGCATGATGTTGTGTGGGACTTGTCTACTTAGGGAGCTTAGGGAATAGGCCTCTTCAGAGGGCTTCGAGATTTGTCTCCTCAAAGGACTTCACGTTTTGCCTCCTCAGAGGGCTTTGGGATTTGCCTCCTCAAAGGACTTCAAGATTTGCCTCCTCAGAGGACTTTGGAATTTGCCTCCTCAAAGGTTTTCATGTTTTACCTCCTTAAAGAACTTCAAGATTTGCCTCCTCAGAGGTCTTCGGGATTTGCCTCCTCAAATGACTTCAAAATTTGCCTCCTCAAAGGACTTCATGTTTTACCTCCTCAAAGGACTTCAAGATTTGCCTCCTCAGAGGTCTTCGGGATTTGCCTCCTCAAAGGACTTCACGTTTTGCCTCCTCAAAGGACTTCACATTTTGCCTCCTCAAAGGACTTCAAGATTTGCCTCCTCAGAGGACTTTGGAATTTGCCTCCTCAAAGGTCTTCATGTTTTGCCTCCTCAAAGGACTTCAAGATTTGCCTCCTCAAAGGACTTCAGGATTTGATTATGTGCCCCCTGAGAGGTCTTGGGTTGAG
Source organism: Excoecaria cochinchinensis (assembly GCA_947683425.1). NCBI lineage: Eukaryota > Viridiplantae > Streptophyta > Magnoliopsida > Malpighiales > Euphorbiaceae > Excoecaria > Excoecaria cochinchinensis. The sequence continues at coordinate 32,270,978 of CANTUQ010000146.1, read as the reverse complement.
ATCTTGATTGATGGATGGAATGATGTTGTCACTCGGTTTCTGCCGGTGTCCGCATCGAGTCTCTTTTTCTGTAAGACTTAGAAAGACAAATATGCAGAAAAAAAAAATTTGAGCATGCACGTGAGATGCGTATGTATGTAGCAATGCAGTATAAAAATTCCTCTAATTGGATTTGGAGGCGACAGCCGATTTGATTGTAATTTGCAGTAAGATCAGTGCCTTCTGGAATTGCCTTTGAATTTCATGCTCTTTGGGGATCATGAGGTTCTCGTCTGAAACCTGTAGTCATTATTTTAAGGTAGTGCATCCCTTGTGAATTTTCACACTAGCTTTTCTTGGCGGGAAATGCGTTCTTTCGGATTTTCACATAACCCTGTGCCTTATTTTTGCCTGGAATGGACCCAACCCAATCCAGCGGCTTTTCTTTTTCTTCTTTTTTTTTTAGGACAGACTGCCTATTTTCAGGTTTTCACCCTATCCTTTGGCCTAACTTTTGCTTAGAGAGCCAATTATGGTTTTCATCTCTAACGGCCATTTTTTCTTTTTCTTTTTCTTTTTCTTTTTTTTTCTTTTTTTTTGTACATCAGATGAACTATTCTGGTTACATCAATACCATTGCATAAATGTACATATTTCAATTTGATTTCATAATATATGATCATTATTTGGCATTAATCTCAAGATACAAAACCTCATCCAATCTCGGGATGGATCTTGAAAGCATCAAACTCCTGTTATCAATCTGCTCTCTTTTTGATTCTCATGATCGAATATTTTCTCTCTGCTCTCATTTAATCTTTTGAATGCAAATTCTAGAAGCAATGTTGGAGACGAGACTTAACTCGAATGCATGAATGCACTCATGGCTTCTCGCTTGAAACTTAAGAAACACCATAGGCCTCTTCTTACATACCAAACCTTATTAAAAGGTCATCTCCGCTAATTGGATAAGACTGAACCCAGAATTAAAAGGTCTTACTTTGGTTATAATGTCAGGCTTAGGTAGATGGCTGTAAAAAAAAGATCAGGTCGCTAGAGAAAAATGGCAGCGATATTTTCTCGACTGATGGATAAACCGTTCTCGGCTCAAAAGTATTCTTGAATTTGGACTCAATAACATTCTAGCTCCTTGAGATCAGAAGGGCAATCATTGAAACTAGTCAATTGGTCACCATTTTGAGCTCTCTTTTTGATTCTTCTTTTTTCTTTTTTTTTTTTGCTTCTTTTTCTTTCATTTTTGATTCATTTTTTCTTTTTGGATTTTTCGCTTTTCTTTTTCTTTTTCTTCTTTTTGCTTTTGCTTCTTTTTTTTGAGCTCATGCCTTTCATGCATGACTAAACCCTCTTTCCAAAGTCTGAACTTGCTCTTATCAAGGCAATTTTTCAATAGTCCAAAGAATTGTTCAAATGTACATCCATCAGTTTTAGAGCGGCCACTCTTCTAAGGGGAAGCCAAAATCATTTTAGGCGAGGGTAGTTTTAATGTGTGTAACAACAAAACTGGTACGCATTCAGCATACCTGCATAAAGGCTCAATGGGCTAGCAAGCGATTGCAGAATAAGGATAGGAAATAGTCATTTAGAGAGCTATACAAAGAAAAGATTGCCTAAATCATTTTCCAGGTTCTGTCTTATCCAGAGATCGCTTCGACGGGTAATCAGAAAGGTTCTAGTGCTCTTAGTGAGTTTTCATCCAATCTCCTAATTGCAACTAGTTTTTTCTTTCTTATTTTTATTTATTTTCTCTCTGAATCTCTCTCTCTTCAGGAGTTATATCAGATGCCATCAAGATTTTCTTTGGATTTTCCAAAGTTCTAAGATTAAATGCAGTAGTATTGATTGAATTAATATCAAAATGAATGAATGTATCATGATCATAAAAAATGAAATCATTAGAAATAATATACAAATACGGAACAATATAATTAAAATGACCAATATCGCATATGCCATTATTTAAAAAGCTCAAATATAAAGACATCTCGTAGCAAAGCAGGCACTGCAACCAATGTCTTTCATCTGCCATCGGCTTTTATTTCCCCTTCTTCTCTGGGTCAATAATTTCTTTACTGTTGATAAGATCTTGAATTCAGTCCCTCAGAATTTAGCATTGATCTGCTAACTGGCCAGCGTTGGTGGGCTACTATGTCCTCAATCTCATCTTCTTCCACAAAATCCTCCTTGGGATTATGAACTCTTGCCCTTCTAGGCTCAATAAGTGTCGCAGCTCCATGCTCATTGACAGGTTGACAGTAACATTGCCAATAAAAAGAGCCTCTCCACCAGCAGGTGGTTCGGCTTACCCCCAGCATGGACTATTTATTGTTGTGGATCAACAAGTGGTTGTAGAATAGTAGGTACTCGTGAATCATGAGGATGAGGCACTGATGCTGAGAGTCTCTCAGGACCCCAATGAAGCACTAATTCGAGCAATCCAAAGGGCGAGTCTGTCCTTACTAATCGACCGTCGGGACCTCTAACCCACTTGGAAGAATCTATGATGGCTGAAAATTTAAATTATTAGAATGATGCGTGTATGACAATATACAATGCATGATCGTGAATTGTGCGGATGGAGTGAAAAAATCAATAAATTGCAATTATGCGATGCAATGCATGAAAAAGTTATATACACGTGATGGTATATGTATGTGAAAAACAATATGAAGGCAAAAGGGTATATACACAATATGAAATGTATTTTTTATTGTTATATTTTATATTTTTTGATTATTTTTTATTTTTGATTAATTTTTTGACATGAATGACATGTGATGTATGTGCATGTTGTGCAGCATTCACAGCCACATGCAAGCAGATATATCCTTCCAACCTTATTTCTCCCACACACGAGGTCGTGCGGTCTCTTTCCTAGGTGAGCTTTATCCAAGGGTTAACAGGGAACCCAATGAAAGCGTATAGTGCACGGTGAAAAACCGGTAGTATAACAACTCTTACTTTAAAACACATGCGCATGGATGTTTGGCCATTATATATTTAAACAATTCGATTAAATCAAGATGGGCCCACCAGGGCATAAAAGCCTTTGATGAAAACCATTTAATTTGATTAATTTTATTCAATATATGACGGCCTAAATAGCAAACACGATATTATGGTACATGTCACCTATTGGAGGTTTCTATTGCCATTACATGGGCTTCGGTCAAAAGGTGGTGTTACTTTAGGGCTACCCAAGCATGATCCCTGCCGATGGGTCTAGCTCATCACGAGCGTAACGACCGATCGGGTCACCATTTTATATACCACGATGGTACGAGGCTTGGGCTGGTGATTATCCTTAACACTTTCCCAAATTGAGTGAAAATGAGGTCGTGCTTCAGGAACGCACCGGGGCTAATAGAGGGACCAAACTAGCATATTCTAAAGCTCTAATGAGATGTAATGCAAATGAGAGAAAGCGAATTTATGAATTAAATTTTAACCATAAATGTTAAATGAGGTATTTTCAAATTGAAATCTCGAACCATATCGTCCCCAGCGGAGTCGCCACTGTGACGCGCGCCGGATCCCCGCGGCCGCCCCTCTGACCGCCCGCTCGAGGGCGATCGGGCAATTGTGGGTCCGTTGACAGCTTGCAATAAATTATAAGTGCGTCTATGTTGGGCAACAAGGAGGTTTCATGGAGTCGCCACCCAATAGAACATTGGGAAAGTTTCTCTCGCCTCGGAGAGCCTAAGACAGCACTTAGTATCCATTTTGGGCCAGCCAGAGGGGTCTTGGAAGGTAAACCTCTCGCCCTAAGGAGCCTGGGATTAGCGCTAAAGTCTCGTGACACAAAAAGGTGTCTTGGAGGGTAGACCTCTAGCCTCTTTGAGCCCAAAGACCAGAGCTGGGTCCGAGATTTCTCATCTATTTCTACCTCGATTATTTTATGATTAAATTTTAATTATCATTAATTTGCTCTCTCTCCACACAATGCAATTGATTGAAAAGCGCATTTTATTCACGTATTTAAAACAATAGATAAATAAATGAATAAAAGAATAAAGCATTAAATCAAATAAATTACAATAATAGTAGGAGCGGAATATAACTCGCATTTGTAAATGTGCTATACATGCATAAAACGGGTTATTCATTTATTTTGAGGACTTTGGTCCCCGCATGTGTTCATTATAGAAAACGATTTTTATGTGATGGTTTTATCGGGTAAAATAGGACATTGGTCCAGTTTTATTTAGCAAACATTCTCTTGGTAAACAACATTTGTGTGGTGGTTCTTTTAAGCACGGTCGAAAATCGTTTTATTATTACAGACTACAAATATATACAATAATATAAAATTACATATTTCTAAATAAAAAAATAAATGGATACATAAATAATTGCATAAACAAATAACAATAATAATAACAATAATCAATAATGATAATAATAATAAAACATAACATTAAATAATAAATAATCACAAATCAATAAAATTAAATAGCCATAGAACTCAATAATAATAGTAATAGTAATAATATTAAATAATAATAATAATAATAATAAATAAATATAAAAAAAATAATAAATAATAAAATAATATTAAAACAGAATAATGAATAAATATAATAATATTATAATAATAATAATAATTCAGAAATTAAATAAATATATAATAATAATAATAAAATAAAATATAAAGAAAATAGGGATTTACCTCGCCGGAGCTTCGCCGGAGAGGCAGTGGCCTACACCTCCACCGTCGCACTGTAGATCGTCGTCACAGGGTCTCACCGGCGGTGTCCACGCGCCGGAAGCCGGTGCCGATTAGCCGGAAATCGCGTGCGAAGCCACTGCCTTTGTCTCGGGTTCTTCTCCCTCACGCGCCGTCTGCCGGAGTCCGATGGAAGAACGGTGGGCGTCGCCTGAATCGTCCGGACCTCCTCTCCACGGCGGTGGGGCGCGTGCGGCGATCGGTGGCCGGATCTGGCCGGCGGAGGCGATGCTTCCTCCCCTCCTCTTTCTTCTTTCTCTTCTCTCTCCGGCGTCCCTGTTTGGCATGGGTCTGCTCCTCTCTTCTTTCCTTTGTTTTATTTCCTCTTTTCCTTATTCTTTCACTCTCTTACTCTTTCTATTTTTCTTTTTCTTTTTCTTTTCTTTTATTTGGCTCTCACTTGCTCTCTGTGTTCTCACTTCTTGCTCTCGTTTTCTTTTTCTTTCTTTTTGCTCACAGCTCCTATGGCTTCCTCTTGCTCTCTCTTTCTTTTCTTTTTCTTTGGTTTTCCTTTGGCCGGCTCCCTCTTGCTCTCTCTTTCTTTTTCTTTTTTTTTTCTTTTTCTTTTGCTTGTGTTTTCTTCTTTCTTGATCTGCCGAGCCCCCTTCAATTTGCTCCTCTCATTCTTTTTATACCCCTTAAATTAGGGCGAAGGGGTTATCAAGTAATTTCCTCCTCCATAATTCCCTCCTTTTATTAATTAATCTCACTTAATCCAAATTAACACACACATACTAATTAATCAAACATTATATATCAATTACACATCACACATTAATTCATTAATTAATTAAACATTACATACATTACACATTAATATAATTAATCTACTTAATATATAATTTATCTAATTAATTAAACATTACACCATTTAATCCGTTTAAATTATCACATATACATATATTTTATCTAATTAATTATATACTTTAAACTTTAATTTTACATGCACTTTAATCACACAATAATATTAATTACTCAAGTAACTAACAACATTAACTAATTAATTTTTAATTTCACACACATATTTATTATATATTATTTTTTCATTTTTTTTCGGAGGGAATAATCAAGGATCAAAAAATCATAATTTTCATTTTATGCCGGACTCAGGACCTGGTGTCTACAGGTTGGTTTTCTAATGAGAAAATATAAGAAAATTTTCTCTATACCAAAACTCTGTCTATTTTTTCTCTCGCTATTTTTCACTCCAAGTGGTTTTTAAATTGTGATCTAGTTGTCATTATCCCGCTAGTGAATATCAGCCAGACCAGTGACGCCAGAAGGAATCCTTGTTGACGCTTTCGCCAAAGTAACCGCATTACAAGAGGTAGGTAGCATGTAACTAGTTTATGTTACCTCAATATATGCATGTGGCATGTTATTGTCCCTTCATTAGTATCAAAGCCTAGATTTTTTGCATCCTAGCATGTGGCTAAAAATGGATCTAAAATTTTATATGTAAAATTGGTAGATCTACGATGCATGAACACAATATATTTATTTTTGTGTTAAAATATATATTTGTGTAGATTTTTTGGGTTTAAAATCATGTATGTGTACACCGTAATCCGAGGGGACGAACATGAGTGTTCAAAATGCTATACTAGAAATTGGGATTAGTAATATTTGACCATACCATTGAAATCACAGACCCCGAAAACCCCCACCTACAGAAATCTGGAGCACTGAATCCGTCGGGAAAGCAGCGCGTGGCATGCATGCGCTGCCAAATGTTGGGTGCATGTGCATGGGCGGTGGCCCACACACGCGCAAACATGGGTCCATAGTGATGTGTCACTATGGACATGTGGCCCAATCGGATTTTGCCACGTGGTTGACCTAAATCAAGCCATGTGGTAGTAACATGTCTACTAGGTGCCACGTGGGCGTCAGGTTGACCAGTCAAGGGGTGACACGTGGACGAATGAGGTCTTACCACGTGTCGGGCCGTATCAGTACAGTGACGTGTCACTACTGCCATGTGGCCCAAAAGGTTGTTGCCACGTGTCCGACAAGTGTCAGACAACGTGGCGATGACGTGTCTACCTTTGCCACGTTGGCAACAGGTGGACCAACCATATTTCGACACATGGCTCACTGTAGTTGTGACACATGGCAGGATGAAGGCGTGTAGGCGCGTCACTCCTCCCCCTAGTGGCATATGTGGGCGCATGCGGACTGCTCTGACCACCAAATCAGCTCTGATTTTTTATAGAACCATTTTTCAAAATATTTTTAATTTTTTGGTTATTTTTCCAAAATTTTTCTATTATAAAAAAATAAATTCTTATTTTTAAATTATTAAAAATATTATAGAATTGCGAAAAATATGTTTTCTGCCTTTAAATAATTTTGAAAAATATATTTTTTAAAAATTTTGAGGTTTATCCTTATTATTGATTGAAATGTATTTCAATCATATATATTTATACATGAGTGTATTAATTACATTTTATTACTGTAATGTGTTATAGAAATGGTGATGATAAGGACTCCTATAGTTCCTCGCACTCCGCTTAGAATTGCTTTAAGAAATGGAAAAGTGCATTTAGTAAGCAACATAAGAATGCGAAGAAAGATTGGAGTTGATAACCTTGATGCAATAGTGCATCACATAGTGTTTATGCATAAAGAAATGTAGGAGTGCATTTATTTAAGTATGGGAAAGGATGATAGAGTCCTGTTCAAAGCGTTGACTGACTCCTTTGTATATCATTCAGAACTCAGAGAATTATTGGAAACTACCTGGTACATTGGAGATAGAATTTATAGAAAAGCTAACATCCACTTTTTGTCTAGAATTGCCAAAAGAGGAGTGTTAAGGAGCAACACTACATCTGTGATGAAACTGAGAAGCGGACGTAGTGTGTATCATCTATGGCTTCATCAATGAACTTATGAGTTACCTGATGAATTGATGAAGATGGTCAAAGAATCAATCCCAGTGTCAAGAAAGATTTTGCAAAAATCTAGACTTCTAGATTAGTTGACACGAGTGTCAATCTTGGTTAGCGTTTAATTTTATTAAATAGGATTTATGTTTCCTATTGTTATTTGACATGAGTGTCACATTTTGTATTATTGTATTTTATCTATTGGTTGAATGAATGCATTTATTTATTATGTTGGCTTTTAATTTTATAATAAATGTGTTTATTTAACTGTTATTTGTCTTGCATTATTTTATGAGTAAAATGATTGCATGTTTATTAAGTATAGACTTAATAAATTTAAACCAATATAATTCCCCTCTTATGTTCGAAAACTTAATAATCCAATAATTCAGATTTACTATGCATAAAATTTTAACTTGTAAGGATGGATATTAGGACTAAGAGGGTAATTGGATACTATTAGTAGCCTTTTCGAATTGAAGCCTAATAGAAAGTTTTACTAGGTTATTATTTCATATGCATAGTAAATAGCATATATTGCCTAATCTTCTTTAATTTCATGCAATTTTTATTCCATTAGAGATCTGAGGAATGGCTAATGCTTCCAAATCCATTATCACCGAGCTGAATAAGGACTTGAAATTGAATGGCAAAAATTATAAAATCTAGAGTATGAAAATCCAGTATGTGCTTGGGGAGAAAGAGGCCCTCAAAACCTTAAGTTAGGTTATGACTGAACCTGAGGATGGCAATACGGCCCAACATAGGCTGGACCGAGATGCCTATGTGCCATGGAAAAAGAATAATTTCACAGCTCGTATCATCTTGCCAAGCACAATAGATGATGATATCACTAAGCAGTTCCACAAGTATCAAAATGCAAGGGATCTGTGGCTCGCTTTGTGAGAAAAGTTTAGAGGTGTGTCTCTAACTAAGTTTTTGATCATTAGTGATCAAATTTGATACTTATCAGAAGAAGTCCGATCATTCGATATGACTACGTCTATGAGAGATGAAAAGGATTAGTAAGCTTAGTGAGGTTGGTCATAAGTTGACTGATGAGCAGTAGGTCTAAGCTATTATCCGTTCCTTACCCAAGAGTTGGGAGCATATAAAGATACAACTAACTCATATGGACAAGCATTGAGACATTTAAGGATGTCACTTGCTATTTGGAGATTAAAAATGACTGTTTGACAGCGATTAAGGTCAATATCGAAGTGAAGATGGCACATTCCTATTCTAATAGAATGAGTTTTGATCAGAACAACAAAAGAATCTTTAAAATTAGGGATAAGGAAAAGGCTCAATAAAGCAAAAAGTAAAACAGAATCACTATAGGTCCAAAGGTAAAAAGAAGATAAACGTTTCAAGAGTGAAATATTTCAAATGCCTACAGAAAGGACATTATGCAAGAGGCTGCGTTGTGACCAAACAGATACACTATTCTTACTCAAGAGTGTGTGAAATATGTGTATCCAATTCAGAATTTCATCCTTTGTGGGTGATAGATTTAGGACCAATAGACCATGTAATAAGGGATCAAGATACCTTTGTTAAAAGTTCTGTTTCTATTTCTATTTCTGCTTTATTGAAATTTGTTTTCAATTTCTTTCGAGGATAACAATATATGCTTATACTTAAATGATGATTATTATGGTTCTGGTTAAGTGCTAAATGATTTTATTGTTATGGATGCGCACCATGACTATTTGAAGAAAACTAGTTTTCTCTTTAATTTCTTCCTCTTCACATAGTTATGAGAACAATTTGAAAATATGGCATGATAAAATTAAAGCAAATCGGGTTAGACCGAAGGAGTCGGTTAGCCAATATAGGTTTAATAGGCAATCCAAATAAGGTTGAATTGCTTACGTACAAGCATTGCCTAAAAAGGAAAAATAGTTAGAAAATCATTCGATAAAGGAACTAGAGACACGTATTTCCATTGCAGCTAGTTTATTCTGACATATGTGGTCCGATGAATGTGAGGGCAAGGCATGGGGCCTATTATTTCATCACATTTACATATAACTATACTAGGTATGGTCATATCTATTTGATTTCTTATAAGTCAGAAGCATTGGATCGCTTTAAGACTTATATGAATTTTGTTGAAAATCAATTAGACAAAAGGGTTAAAGTTTTCAGAACTGACCGAGGTCAAGAATATCTTTCTGATGAATTTAAAGCTTTATGTGATGAAAAAGGGATTAAGCATCAGTTGTCCATTCCTAGAACTCCACAACAAAATGGTGTTGCGAAAAGGAGAAATAGGACTCTCCTTGAAATGGTTAGATCTATGATTGCAGAGGCAAATTTGCCAATCTCCTATTGGGGAGATGCTCTATTATTTGCTACATATGTTCTAAACCGTGTGCCCTCCAAATTTGTCACATCTACGCCTTATGAGATGTGGACTAGTTGACAACCTGATCTAAGCCATTTACGACCTTGGAGTTGTGCTGCTTACGTCCATGATACCTCAAGTAAATTTGGTAAATTGGGACCAAAATAAAAAGAGTATTTTTGTGAGATATTTTGAAGTATCAAAAGGATACATCTTCATGGGGTGAAAAGGAAATGGTACAGTGACGGAGTTTGAATGACGAGATGTCATATTCTTATAGGATGAATTTCCAAAATTGGGTGAAGTGAATCAAGATTTCACTTTTTATGAAACACAGGAAGAAGAAGAACCATCAAGATCACTCCATATGAGTGGGAGGGAATTAGAAGAAGAGGGTCAAGACCTTCCTCCACCAAATGATCCAGATGTTCGAGACCCTAATTTCAGTGGGAGTATTCCTGACTCCAGTGGGAGTATGGAACAAGGCACCAATGGGAGCATTCCGAATTATGATGAATATATGCAACATACTTATCAAGATTTAGAATTGCGCAAATCTAAAAGGAGAAGTGTTCCTCGCCGACGATTTGAGATCGAAGGCTCAAACGAAACTCTTTTAGTTACCCCAGAAGATGAGAAACAGCCAAAAAATATTCAAGAAGCTCTTTCATGCCCATCTAAAGGAAAATGGATTAAAGCAATGGAAGAAGAAATGGCATATATGAAATCAAATCATGTTTGGGAACTAGTTGATCTACCTGAAGGATGCAAACCTATTGGGAATAAGTGGATTCTCAAGGTGAAGCGAAAAGCTTATGGTAGTATCGAAAGATACAAGGCTAGGCTAGTCGCTAAGGGGTTTACACAACAGGAAGGGATTGTCTATGAGGAGACTTTCTCACCAGTTGTAAGATTTACTTCCATAAGGTTAATTCTTGCCATCGTGGCAAGTTTAGACCTAGAGCTACATCAAATGGATATAAAGACTGCTTTTCTCAATGGAGAATTGTATGAAGAAATCTACATGGATCAACCTGTAGGTTTTATTCAAATAGGCAGCGAAAATAAGGTTTACAGATTGAAGAGATCGATCTATGGCCTCAAGCAATTTTCAAGACAATGGTATTTAAGATTTCATGAGACAATCATATTGAATGGGTTCAATATGATTGATCAAGACCATTGTGTCTATAACAAAAGCTCTGAAAGTAATTTTGTCATTTTAACATTGTATTTAGACGACATACTAATAGCTGGAAATGACAAAAGGTACGTAAATGAAATCAAAGAATGATTATCGTCCAACTTTGAGATGAAAGATATGGGTCATGCATACTATATTCTTAGAGTTAAGATTTCAAGAGATCATTCAAGAAGGTTGTTATCTCTTTCTCAAAAGACATATATCAATAATGTCCTTGAACGATTCAATATGCATAACTGCAAACCCATTGATACCCCTATTGCTAAGAATCAGTTTCTCAGCAAAGAGATGTGCCTTAAGATGCCGAAGGAGATAGAACGTATGAAAAACATTCCATATGCTAGTACCATGGGTAGTCTTATGTATGCAGTGTTGCATACAAGACATGATATATGCTATGCAGTGGGCATAGTAAGTGGATATCATACTAACCCTGGCAAAAGCACATTGGAAGCAATTAAAAGGATACTTAGACGCCTTAAAGGTATATTAGATTATTCTTTCTATTATCAAGAAAAGGATCTGCATTGAGAGAATACAGAAACGTTGATTAGGCAGGAGATGTGGATGAGAGAAAATCCACTTCAGGTTTCATATTCTTGCTTGGCAAGAGTGCCATCTCATAGAGTAGCAAGAAATAAACCTATGTAGCCCTATTAACAATGGAAGCTGAATTTATCACTTCCTCAGATGTAGTATAAGAGACAGTTTGGCGTAAACGGTTTGTGAGCCATTTAAGAGTAACTGCCTCAAAGGAACTAGTGATAGTCTATAGTGACTGTCAATTGTCGATAACTTATAGTAGAGCTAAGAATATTGACATTAAGTATCAATATATAAAAGACATTGTTGCACGAAAAGATGTGAACTTACAGTACATTTCCGCGCATGCAGATCCATTGAGTAAACCATGAAATGAGAGTTGTGTTTTGAGAAACACATAAGATCTCAGGGTTCGCGTAGAATTTAATTAGTATTGTTTTTTTTTTTACATTTTTTTGTAATCCTTTAATAATATTATTTATAAATAATAATCAAGTTCATTATTGGCAATACATGAGTGTGAATGTTTATGATTAAATATTTACTGTTATTTATTTAATATTGAGCATGTCGGACAGAAAAGTAGCCCACTCACAAGGGTGTTTACCTTAATTTTGTCAATGAGTTGGCAAAGATTAAGATGAAGTGAATTTTGAACATATGAGATTGCTCGAGAGCCTATTCAAAATAAAAGTGTCATCTTGCAGAAATTACAAAATTTGTCTTGTTAAGGTGCGAGATAAAGACATACATAAGGTTTTATACTTTGGATTGAGATCCAAATAAGGATTGACTATAATCCCATGGTGAGTTAAATGTAACTACCTTGTTCTGTCTAAAAAGGCCAGAAGTAGTCCTTAAGTAAGTGGACTAAAGTTGGATGATTCGGTGTATCGCAACTTTACACTTTTGTATGGTATTTTTTTGTGAGACATGCGCTCATTTAAGGGAAGAAATGAACACCATAACACATGTTTTATACCATGTGTACTTATTTGACCAAGGGATGAAAAGTTAATATTATTGATCTCAACTTTCCCTATTGTGAGACCCTACCATATTTCGATGCTTAGAACCCTTAACTTATCCCTGAAGTTCAGTGTGGCTAGCTTAGTTAGTCTCCAAGAGGCCATGGAATAATTTGGGCCTGGAGGGCCTAGTTGGAAAAGCGAACTGAATCTAGATTGATGGCATATAGTAAGAGGGAAAGATAGCCTTTAGATCACATTCAATTGTTTCATGGTTCACCGGCTAGCCTATTATGGTCTCTATAAGTAGAGACATAACAGTGAACATGAAAATTATTTTATGAGATCATGAGTTAAAACAATGAATGTGAGAAGGTAATCTAGGGTTTGGCATATGTGAATAAGAGGATCTTGTCTTTTCAAGACGCTATATATCCCTAACAGGTGTATAACACTAGTGCTCTTGATGTATGCTAGTCACACGATCTATCTGCATGTATAACTGGAGAACTCGACTGAAAATCGTTCTACGCCCATGACTCCTGATATGGACCCAAAAACATATCTGTATGGGAATTTCACAGATATGGAAAGAGTTCCATATCTGGACTTTTAATTAAGGGATTTTTCCCTTAATGTTGTAACTTCCCTCTTAATGCAAAAAGGAAGTTACAAGATGTAACTTCCCTCTTAATGCACATTAAAAGGGGTAACTCCCTTATTGGGAATTAATATTCCCATAAATAGGTTAGTTTTCTAATGAGAAAATAGAATAAAATTTTCCCTATACCGAAACTCTGTCAGTTTTTCCTCTCGCTGTTTTTCACTCCAAGTGGTTTTTAGACTGTGATCTAGTTGCCGTTATCCCGCTCGTGGATATCAACCAGACTAGTGATGCCAAAAGGGATCCTTATTAACGCTTTCGCCAAAGTAACCGCGCTACAAGAGGTAGGTAGCATATAACCAGTTTATGTTACCTCCATATATGCATGTGGCATGTTATTTTTCCTTTAATTTGAAATCATGAATTAAACTATATCAATTTTCTTTTATTTATTTATTTTTATAATTGTATGCTAAAAATTTTAATGGTTAACCGAAAAATATTGATTAACCAAACCATAAAAATCGAAATCGATAGATTGATAAATCAAATTTAATGGATAGGTCAATAGTTAATAAATTTTAAAAAAAAATCGATGTTAATGGATCGATTAGAAAAATTGCTAATGGACCAGCTAACCAGTCCATGCTTACTAGTACCCAATAAGCTCTTATTGTATAAATAAATATTTACTCAAAATAAAATAATAAAACTTTGTTTAATAGACACCTCTCTTAAATCCGTTACCTTAGGACAATTATAAATTATTTCCAATGTTACTAAATTCCTTTTCTTATTATAGTGTCTTGTCCCAAAATAATATCCTAATTTTTATGACAATTAAATCTTAAATAAACTATATTGTGAATTATAGTTTAAAAAATATATTGTAGAATTGTTCATCTCTCTACTTATGCAAGAATCAAAGAAATGAGCTTGACAAGCATACAAGTATGAATATAAGGAATCAAAATTGAAGAAATTCTAAGTATATAAAAAAAATAGGGAGTATTAAATTATAAAATCATATTGATAGATATTTCTTCTCATTTATTTATGTATCATAAACTTTGAATACCGCACAAAAATGTTTTCAAAGCATAAAACTAAATTTCAATTAAAATTAGTTAAGTTTGATTCATCAAAAAAGTTGTCATAAAGTTTATCAGAAAAGTTGTCAGAATTTCTGAATTTGTGCATTTCCAAAAATGAACTACAAGATAAAATAATGGCTAATTTTTTTCCAAAACAATAAGTTTTTGTATATAACAGTTATAAATGTTTTAAAACTATAAATATAAGTTATTTTAAATATTTTAAGATTAAAGAAGTTGGGAAAACAATTTATCTTTGAAGATATCAAGCTTAACCTTTTAAAAATTAATTTTCACATATCATCTTCAATTTGATTATAGGTTTTATTGTAATTACTTAGCGAGGAAAAATATTTGTAAAAAATTGTGAGGCTGATTGGCTAATACCTTAGGTGAAAAATTCTAGTAATTACTATTTTTTTTTTTACTTTGGCAAAAGATTGTGTGTATATATACATTTAGCCTTGTGCATTGGCTTTGTCTCTTACCCTTAGAAGAGTTAATAGTGAAAGAAAAGTTTAAAATTGAATCTTAAAGAGTGGATGTAGGCAAAAAAGGCCAAAATTCTATAATTTATGTGTGTTTGCTTTTTTGTTCTCTTTTCTACTATATATATTTTATTTTTGGAAATTTATTTTTCAAAATTTTATAAAAAGTAATTATTTTAAAAGGCATAAGAAAATATTTGATTCACATTTTCAGCTTTAATATAAAAGTCTAATAAGTGTTTTCACTAGTTTAAAACATAAAGTATAACGATCCAAAACCAGCCATGACCAGAGCAAGGTTAAGAATACTTAGACATATGTGTTAGTGGTTATGCCCTAGGCCAAGCATTTGGACCTTGATGTAATCATTACTTTTTCATTTATATAATGGTTTTCTTCGTATTGATATTATTGGCATGTTACATTATTGTAATGTTTATGAATAACAACGTTATTCATGTTGTCCCTAGTCATTTATCAATAAAGGGCATAAAGATAAATTAAGACTAGTATAGATTTGCATTGATAATCATGGGATGATTATATATGTTGATATAAATCAAATCTATATGTACTTGCTAGAGAACAAAGTACTGGATAGACCCACTATAAGATCACTTCATGGGTTAATGTCATAAGTGTTCTTATAATAGATATATTATTGAATCCTTTTACCTGAGGTTATCATAGTTTCCTACATAAGGATCATTATGTTTTGACATAATCAAACGTTTTCTTTAATCAGATAATTATAAAGTTTATGATCGGACATAATGAGAATTATGCGGAGGAAAGTGAATAATCAAGATGGAATTTGTCCCTCTCTTATGAGAGAGATATCTATTGGGCCCCTCGATAAGTAGGACTGTAAAATGCATGGCCGTGCTCAAATGAATTGATAGTGTGATCAATGTCATTTGAATTTATCAGTCTACTTGGTGATCGAGAAATTATATGTTTGAACAATTTAAGTTTGACATGGACCATGACTTATGTTCAAACAAGATATCGTGTGACAGAAGGATAATAACATGTTCTATTGCAAGGTTAAAATCGGACTAACGATATTTATATTATTTGGGTAGTCATAATGTCTTGCTAGAGACCAATTATGACTTGTGGGCTTTTATGGGATTAGGCCCACTGCCAACATAATATAAACCTATTGGGTCACACACCAAGAGCAAAATGAACAGAATGGATTTTATTGGGTTATTTCGGAATAAAATATAAATATAGGTATTTATATTTAATTTCGAAATTACATATTTATATATATATATATATATGGATATAAATATCTCTTATTTTGAATATGAGATAATAATATGTATTAATATATTATTTCTTATTATTTTGAATAATAAATAAATATATATATATATATATATAAATATATGTATATATATATATTATATCTTAATTTTAAATTAAGAGATAATATCCTCATTTATCTTTTCCTAAGAGGAAAAGGATTTGAAATAGATATACAATTATATATGGGATATATGTTAAAAAGGAGTTTAACCCTAAATAAAACACTAATCACATTCTAACGTAGAAAAGATTAGAGTGGCTGCATTCTTCATTATCAGTAAGTAAGAAAGAAAAGAAAAAACAGCCATCGTCAATCTTTGAGAAAGAAAGAAAAGAAAAACAGTGCTATCGTTCTTCTTTGAGAAAGAAAGAAAAGAAAACAGAACAGAGCCACCATTATTCTTTGAGAAAGAAAGAAAAGAAATCCATTCGCATTCAAGGGAGCTAGCACCCCTGCGACTCCTGCTCATTTGTTCGTGCGTGTGGATACCGATAGAGGACGTTCGCGTAAAGGCAGCGTCTTCAGTCCGGATTAAAGAGTTATTTCGTTCTAAAGGTTAGTAATTCAATCTCTTCCTTTTTTGAATCAATCGAATCTACTTGGATCCTGTTTCGGGTTTCGAATTTTTCCGCTGCGTTTAATGTTGATTCAATCCGTTGAAACCCAGCAGTGGTATCAGAGCCACTTGTATATTCGATTGATTCAAATTTATATGTATGTGATATGTATAATTTTGCTTCTGTTGGCATGTATGTCGATACACTGGTTTTGATAATTGATTACTGTTTTCACTGTTAAAAACATAATCTTGTTTTCTAAGGGCTACGAATTCAATTATGTGTTAATTGATTATGTTAATGCGATTAACTTATTGTATTAACGTGTTTAATATGAAAATTTCAATGATCCTATTCTGTGTCTGTTGAAAGATTGATGATTTGATCAAAAAATCGTTTAATTTTATGACAGAGAATACGGTCACGAGACGGATATTGGATCACGTCGTGATCTTCATATGTGATTCTGGTAATCATACAGGCGTGCTCACGACGTGCTCATGAAGCACGACTCGTGATGCCTTGCTTAAGTATGACGTGCTCATGAAGCACGACTCATGAGCACGACTTGTGCAGCTATCCGTAGCCTCCTCTTTTAAATGATTATTGGTTAATTATTTATTGATGGTATTCTGTATATATTAAATTGTTTAACATGATTAAATGATGGCTGATATGATCAGCAGCCGTGCTACCTCTTCGTAGCGCCTTATATTTTATTCATGACTATCAATCGGTAATTTTAATATATCAATTTATGAAATAAGGTATATTATGCATGATATGAAATAAATATGATTTAATATGTTTATGTATGGTGTCTTTGCATGGTGCATAGCATGGCCAATTGAACCTTTTGTGGATGAATTTTATTTTATCTTTTTAAGGGTTTGTAATTTTAAATACGACCTGCGTGTCGTTAATTTTGTTGTAATCTTTATTTTATTCAATAGTTGTAGTAAGATATTTTTGTATTATTAATGTAATGAAGACGAAGAGCAACAATGGAGATCAATCCAAATTCATGGCGATGGAGGTGCAAGATGGAAGATTTTGATCAAGTCCATTTTTCACACCTAGGATTGACCTTTGATCTTCATATTGGCTTATGAGGATCAATATAGATTTGGCCATGCTATGACACGGTTTTATATATATTATGCATATGTTCTTAATATGTGATGCGATGAATGTTTATATATGTGTATGAGATGGCATGTATGAATTGATGCATGATGTATATAAATAATTAGACATCATAAGTTAAAACTAAATCCCTCACCATAATTTTAAGTCATTTGCCACCCATTATTAAAACACTTGTCAAGACTAAGATCACCAAAATGTGGGTTCTGCCAAAGCGAAGTGCATTAGGTTATCCTAGTAAGGCAAGATGAGTAATGGTGCTACTCATATGTTTAAAATGGTTAGACTTAATTAGGCTATCAAAACGGTTTTGGGCCTAAGGGCATAAGATGGGATTATAACATGCCGGGACATATGATGTCAAAATCCCATAAATGATCTAAGAGTTATATAAGATATAATTGATAAATTAGCTACCTACCTAAATAACTTAGCTTTAAGCGTCATGCCAAAGCTGACTTAGAGTTAAGTGAAATATGGATCTTAGCCCACTAAATTATTATAATTATTGTAATTATTAATGAGGGTTACTATTTTAGTGGGAGTTTATAAGAAAACCTAAAATGAAATTGGTACTAATATAATTTATCTTGCATGTTTGTAGATTAATGGCATCAAATAACACTTCTGCTATGTCACTGCGATCTGTTCTTGAGAAGGACAAACTTAAAGAAACTGGCACAAACTTCCTTGACTGGTTCAGAAACTTGAGGATTGTCCTTAAGCAAGAAAGGAAATTGTATGTGCTGGATGAGCCTATTCCCAATGAGCCACCTGCTGATGCCACAAGGGCAGTCAAAGAGAAATTCAAGAAACATGTTGATGATTCTGTGGATGTTGGCTGTCTAATGTTAGCTACCATGGCTCCAGAGCTTCAGAAGCATCTGGAAAATATGGAAGCTTATGAGTTGAGTACTCATCTGAAGCAAACATTTCAACAGCAGGCTAGGCAAGAAAGGTATGAGACTACCAAAGCTTTGCATTCTTGCAAAATGGCTGAAGGTGCTTCAGTTAGCTCTCATGTTTTGAAAATGAAGGGCTACATTGATCACCTTGAGAGGCTTGGATTTCCCCTCAGTTTGGAACTGGCAACGGATTTGATCCTTAATTCATTGCCTGATAGTTATGACCATTTTGTCATGAACTACAACATGAATAATATGGAGAAATCAATAGCTGAGCTGCATGCCATGCTCAAAACAGCTGAGCAAAGCATCAGTAAAAAAGCCTGGCCATGTTCTGATGGTCAACAAAGGGAAAGGCATGAAAGTCAAGGGTAAGGCTAAGGCTAAGGCAAAAGTTGGTGGTAAGCCTAAGCCCAAACCCAAGCCCAAGGTTAAACCTCCAAAGGAAGGAGTTTGCTTCCACTGCAATGAACCTGGTCATTGGAAGAGGAATTGCAAGCTTTACTTGGAAGAATTAAAGAAGAAGAAGAATGGTGAGACTACTTCTTCAGGTATTTATGTTATAGAAATTAACTTATCTACTTCTAATTCCTGGGTATTAGATACTGGATGTGGATCTCACATTTGTACAAATGTGCAGGGACTCAAAAGGAGTAGGCAGCTGAAAAGGGGTGAAGTGGACCTACGAGTTGGAAATGGAGCAAAAGTTGCTGCTCTAGCTGTAGGATCTTATGAGTTGACTTTGCCCAATGGGCTTTTGTTAGTGTTGAACAATTGCTATTATGTTCCTAGTTTGAGTAGGAATATTATTTCAGTTTCAAGTTTGGATGATGAAGGTTTTTCTTTTCTTATTAAGAATAAGAAATGTTCCATTTATTATGATGATATGCTTTATGGTATTGCTGATTCATATTGTGGGCTTTATGTCCTAAACCTAGAAACATCCAATAATCATGATATTTATAACATAAGTACAAAGAAATCCAAACCAAATGATTTAAATACAACATATTTATGGCATTGTCGCCTTGGTCATATAAATGAGAAACGCATAGCTAAACTCCATTCAGATGGAATTTTGCAATCATTTGATTTTGAATCATTTGAAAATTGTGAATCTTGTTTATTGGGCAAGATGACAAAGGATCCTTTTACTGGACATAGTGAAAGGGCCACTGACTTATTAGGCCTTGTACATTCTGATGTATGTGGCCCATTAAGCATAAATGCCAGGGGAGGATTTCAGTACTTCATTACATTCACTGATGATTTCAGTAGATATGGCTATGTCTATCTAATGAAACATAAACATGAATCATTTGAAATGTTTAGAACCTTTCAAAATGAAGTACAAAATCAACTTGGTAAAACTATTAAAGCACTTCGATCTGATCGAGGTGGTGAATATTTGAGCCAAGAGTTTGATAATCATCTAAGAGATTGTGGAATTGTTTCACAATTAACTCCACCAGGAACACCACAATGGAATGGTGTATCTGAAAGGAGGAATCGAACTTTATTAGATATGGTTCGATCTATGATGAGTCAAACAGATCTTCCATTATCCTTTTGGGGTTATGCATTAGAAACAGCCGCATTCACTTTGAATCGAGTTCCATCTAAAGCGGTTGAAAAGACACCATATGAGATATGGACTAGGAAAATTCCTAATTTATCTTTTCTAAAGATTTGGGGCTGTGAGGCTTACGTCAAACGACAAGTCTCAGATAAATTAGCACCAAAATCTGATAAATGTCTTTTTGTGGGATATCCTAAGGAAACTAAAGGATATTACTTTTACAATCCTTCTGAGAACAAAGTGTTTGTTGCTCGAAATGGTGTCTTTCTAGAAAAAGAATTCATTTCTAAAAGAACCAGTGGGAGTAAAGTACAACTTGAAGAAATTCAAGAACCACAAGAAAACATTGAACCATTGGTGGAAACTCAACAAGTTTCACAACCTGTTGTGGAACCTGTACCTGTTACACAAGTACCACGTAGATCTGATAGGACACGACTTCAACCCGAGAGATATGGATTTCTCATGACAGATAGTCGTGAAGTAATGCTCATGGATCAAGATGAGCCTACTACCTATCAAGATGCCGTGTCAGGTCCGGAATCTCAGAAATGGCTAGAAGCCATGAAGTCTGAGATGCAATCCATGTATGATAATCAAGTTTGGAACTTGATTGATCCACCTGAAGGAATTAAAACCATTGGGTGCAAATGGGTTTTCAAAAAGAAAACCGACATGGATGGCAAAATAAATACCTTTAAAGCAAGACTTGTTGCAAAAGGATTCAAACAAACTCATGGTATTGACTATGATGAAACCTTTTCACCAGTCGCAATGCTTAAGTCTATAAGAATTCTTATTGCCATTGCTGCATATTATGACTATGAGATATGGCAAATGGATGTCAAAACAACGTTTCTTAATGGAAACTTACTTGAGGATGTGTACATGACACAACCTGAGGGTTTTGTCCATCCTGAGAATTCTAAGAAGGTATGTAAGCTGCAACGATCCATTTATGGATTGAAGCAAGCTTCTCGGAGCTGGAATCTTCGTTTTGATGAAACAGTCAAAGAGTTTGGGTTTATCAAAAATGAGGATGAACCTTGTGTATATAAGAAGGTTAGTGGGAGCGCTGTGATGTTTCTTGTGTTATATGTCGATGACATATTACTCATTGGAAATGACATCCCTATCATGCAAAAGACAAAAGAATGGTTAGGGAAATCTTTTTCAATGAAAGATTTGGGCGAAGCTGCTTATATCCTTGGGATTAAGATCTACAGGGATAGATCTAAAAGGATAATTGGTCTGAGTCAAAGCACTTATATAGATAAGGTGCTAAATAGATTCAGTATGCAAAATTCCAAGAGAGGATTTTTGCCAATGTCTCATGGCATTACTCTTAGCAAGACTCAATGTCCAATGACATCTGATGAGCGAGATCGCATGAGTATGATTCCTTATGCTTCGGCTATAGGATCAATCATGTATGCCATGTTATGTACTCGACCAGACGTTTCGTATGCTTTGAGCATGACGAGCAGATACCAGTCAGATCCCGGTGAAAGTCACTGGACAGCTGTTAAGAATATTCTTAAGTACTTAAGAAGAACTAAAGATGCATTCTTAATATATGGAGGATTGGAAGATGAGCTAGTTATAAATGGTTATACAGATGCAAGCTTCCAATCTGACAAAGATGACTTTAGATCGCAGTCAGGATATGTGTTTGTGTTAAATGGAGGTGCTGTAAGCTGGAAAAGTTCTAAACAAAGCACTGTCGCTGATTCTACAACAGAAGCTGAGTATATAGCAGCATCAGATGCGGCTAAAGAAGCAGTATGGATCAAGAAATTCATTGCTGAATTGGGAGTAGTACCTAGTATCAGCAACCCAGTGGATCTTTATTGTGACAACAATGGTGCTATTGCACAGGCTAAGGAGCCTAGATCTCACCAGAGATCAAAACATATACTCAGGCGTTTTCATCTCATTCGAGAAATAATTGAGAGAGGAGACGTCAAGATATGCAGAGTACCTACTGATGATAATATCGCCGATCCACTTACCAAAACTCTCCCACAAGCCAAACATGATGGACATACTAGATCAATGGGTATTAGATATATCTATGATTGGGCCTAGTGCAAGTGGGAGATTGTTAGTGGTTATGCCCTAGGCCAAGCATTTGGACCTTGATGTAATCATTACTTTTTCATTTATATAATGGTTTTCTTCGTATTGATATTATTGGCATGTTACATTATTGTAATGTTTATGAATAACAACGTTATTCATGTTGTCCCTAGTCATTTATCAATAAAGGGCATAAAGATAAATTAAGACTAGTATAGATTTGCATTGATAATCATGGGATGATTATATATGTTGATATAAATCAAATCTATATGTACTTGCTAGAGAACAAAGTACTGGATAGACCCACTATAAGATCACTTCATGGGTTAATGTCATAAGTGTTCTTATAATAGATATATTATTGAATCCTTTGACCTGAGGTTATCATAGTTTCCTACATAAGGATCATTATGTTTTGACATAATCAAACGTTATCTTTAATCGGATAATTATAAAGTTTATGATCGGACATAATGAGAATTATGCGGAGGAAAGTGAATAATCAAGATGGAATTTGTCCCTCTCTTATGAGAGAGATATCTATTGGGCCCCTCGATAAGTAGGACTGTAAAATGCATGGCCGTGCTCAAATGAATTGATAGTGTGATCAATGTCATTTGAATTTATCAGTCTACTTGGTGATCGAGAAATTATATGTTTGAACAATTTAAGTTTGACATGGACCATGACTTATGTTCAAACAAGATATCGTGTGACAGAAGGATAATAACATGTTCTATTGCAAGGTTAAAATCGGACTAACGATATTTATATTATTTGGGTAGTCATAATGTCTTGCTAGAGACCAATTATGACTTGTGGGCTTTTATGGGATTAGGCCCACTGCCAACATAATATAAACCTATTGGGTCACACACCAAGAGCAAAATGAACAGAATGGATTTTATTGGGTTATTTCGGAATAAAATATAAATATAGGTATTTATATTTAATTTCGAAATTACATATTTATATATATATATATATATGCATATAAATATCTCTTATTTTGAATATGAGATAATAATATGTATTAATATATTATTTCTTATTATTTTGAATAATAAATAAATAAATATATATATATATAAATATATGTATATATATATATTATATCTTAATTTTAAATTAAGAGATAATATCCTCATTTATCTTTTCCTAAGAGGAAAAGGATTTGAAATAGATATACAATTATATATGGGATATATGTTAAAAAGGAGTTTAACCCTAAATAAAACACTAATCACATTCTAACGTAGAAAAGATTAGAGTGGCTGCATTCTTCATTATCAGTAAGTAAGAAAGAAAAGAAAAAACAGCCATCGTCAATCTTTGAGAAAGAAAGAAAAGAAAAACAGTGCTATCGTTCTTCTTTGAGAAAGAAAGAAAAGAAAACAGAACAGAGCCACCATTATTCTTTGAGAAAGAAAGAAAAGAAATCCATTCGCATTCAAGGGAGCTAGCACCCCTGCGACTCCTGCTCATTTGTTCGTGCGTGTGGATACCGATAGAGGACGTTCGCGTAAAGGCAGCGTCTTCAGTCCGGATTAAAGAGTTATTTCGTTCTAAAGGTTAGTAATTCAATCTCTTCCTTTTTTGAATCAATCGAATCTACTTGGATCCTGTTTCGGGTTTCGAATTTTTCCGCTGCGTTTAATGTTGATTCAATCCGTTGAAACCCAGCAATATGCAAGTGTGAGATGGTCAATCTCGAAAGTAGAGTCAGCACTTCGTACAATCGAGGACCGAACTATCATGGCTCAAATTTGGTCATAACCGGTACATAAACTAATAACATATTAGTTCATGCAAGCATTGATGAACTATTAACACTAACATAACCCATTCAACTCATAACACATTCTCAAAAGCTAAAATAACTAAATTGTAAGACCCCAAATCATACCCTAATCGTATTAAAGTATGTTTAGGGTGTGAAGGAAAGCAAATTTGAGTAAATAAGTCGCTAAAGTATCAAAAATGATGTAACCATCATTAAATTAAAAGATGCGGTAATTTAGTAATTTGTTAAATTATGACATATATGTATAAATGGACTAATTAATTATGGGCCAATATGTAACTAAAGCTTAATTATATGGTCAATATGAGAATAAGGGAATGTAGAAGGACTAAATTGGAATTTGAAAAGCTAGACCAATAAAATGCCAACATGTGGACTTCTAGAAATTTAAAGAAATTGGCGGCCATATAAATGGCTTTTGGCTGGCTGAATTAGGGAATCAAACTCTAGAATTTTCGTTCTTTTCTTCTCTTTATTTTCACTCACAAAACCACACCTTAAGAATTGTTAAACACAAGAATAAGATCGGTGCAAAATTGGATAAAAATAGGTAAGACGTGATCTTGTTTTTGTTCTTGTTCTTGTTCTTCTTCTTCTTCTTCTTCTTCTTCTTCTTCTTCTTCTTCTTCTTCTTCTCTATTTGATAAAAGCTAAAAAATTATGAGTTGTGGATGGATATTACTAAGAATTTATAGTGCTAATTAGAAGGAGAAACGAGCAAGACCAAAGGAAAAGAGAAGAATTGAAGCTTGAAGGAAGAATTGCACAAAATAAGGTTTGGGAATTACTTAACTACATTGTATGTGTGCGTGATGATGAGTGCAAGGCCCCGACTTGTACCCTAGTCATTTTAAACACCATTGGGGTACGAGAGTGGCCTAAGATGTGTAACTGACTAAGTAATTATGTTTGGGACATAACTAGTATTAATTGAAAAGTCAGGATTAAAATTGTTATTTAACCCATATGGACTTAAATGCATGAAATGAGAAGTTAGATGGGTTAATGTATGAAATTGATTAATTGATTAGTTAATGCATGAATTTGGAAGAAATGCAGGACTAGAAGTAGAATTTGCTTAAGTCAAAATTGGATGGGTGACATTTGGATGGTGGGGATTTAGAGAGAGAAAGAGAGGATATGCATGGCTTAAATGCATGTGAAGAACATGAGAGAGGGAGTAGAAATCTGTCCCTCCTCTCTCTCTCCCGTTCTCAGCCTCCTTCTCCCTCCTTGTTCCAAAAATCCAGCCAATCCACTTGTTACTCCTCAATTGGTTAAGTGAATTCAAAGTTTGTGAAGGTAATTGAATAGTTCACATTCTTCTTCTTCTTCTTCTTCTCCTCTTCTCTTTCACGTCAATTGGGTTTGAGTGTGGCTTTGAGTCAAATTCTGATTTTTGGTGTGATTTATAGTGGAGAAAACAAGAGAAGCCAAAGGTAAGGAGAAAGCTAGTGGAAGTGCAGCCAATTGAGCTAATAGGAGCAAAGGAAGATAAGATTTGGGAATTTATGATTTTGTATGGAATTATTGAATTGATGTGTTAGGATGCTAATATTCTGATTTTAAGGTTGATAGGATTGTATTATTTATTTTTGGATTGTAATTTGAAGTTATGGTATGTAAATTGGGTCAGAAAGTGGAAAGCAGAGCATGGCTAAGTTTTTTCAGAAAAGCACAGTTGTGCCACAAAAAACACAACTGTGTTCTAGTGTTAATGTAGACTTTTGTTGATTCACACGGCAGTCATGAAATTTCTTACCGCCGTGCAATCGTGTTTTGGTTGATGATATTGGTCTGTCCGGTAGATCACACAATGGTAAGGGTTTCCCTACCCACCGTGTGACAGCCCACACGGCGGGTAGGAGTTTCCTTACGCCGTGTAAAAGCATTATGCATCATGCTGAAAATTCAGCCTTTCACACAGCGGTTAGGAGTGCTCATACCGCCGTGTGACTGCATTCTATTTGGTAATTCTGGAATTCCTACATTTTACACGGTGTCAGGTTTATTCTTACCGCTGTGTAAATGCATTATGTTTGCAAGAGTTTTAGACTTTGGCATTTCACACGGTGATCAGGTTTATTCTTACCGCCGTGTGGCATGTCTTACACGGTGAACAGGATTGTTCTTATCACCATGTAACTGCCTTTTATTTGATAAAGTTCAGTTTTCAACGTTTTACATTATAGTAAGGGTTTTCATGACCGTCATGTAACCCCTGTTTTCCAAGTTTGATTTGTAACATAATTGCCTTTTTTTTGAGTTAGTGTTGAATACGTATTTTTTTTATGTAAATAAAATGATTAATGTATAATTAGCCTGCAATAGTCGAGTTGTGGATAGGTAGTTATGCCTATAGGGTTCTGTTGCTGCAGCCAGTACATTTTCTGGATCCTGATCAGATCCCTATGTGTTCTGAACTCTGATCAGGTTCCTATGTATTTGGATTCCTTTGAATCCCTATGTGTTTGGATCTTGCTTAAAATCTCTATGCGTTTTTTTTTTCAAAAGAAAAAGAAAATATATTTTTTTTACCTACGGGTACCTATGCATTCTCACCCGTTTATCCACCACATTTATTATGCAGGCATAATTATGTGTATAAATAAGAAATGGAACAAATTGAAATATACAAATTGATGCATATAATTCGATATATGGAAACTGTGATGTGAACTCATGATACCTTTTGCTTTATTTTTTTGTATGTTATGAATTAAGATAATATGTACATATGTTACATGCTTATGTGTTTTGCATTGTTGAGCACTGTGAGTGGTTGTTCATTACATGTTTCCCACACTAAGCCTTGGCGCTTAGCATGGGTGTTTCATCCGTACAGGTATAGAAGTAAGAGATTTTGGAAGGATAAATCAGTAGTCTTAAGAGTCAACACAATAGGATGAGCTTTTGTATAGGTTCTTAAGTTTTGGACTTGTAATTTTTGTTGTAATATTTTGAATTGTATTAAAAGACATCGTATGTAGTACTTTAACTCAGATATTTATGTAAAGATTTGTCATATTGTATATTAGAGTAATGTTCATATTTTTGTAAATGGATGAATGGATGATGTAACTAATTTGGAAGGAAATTTTATAACCCCGATTTTATTATAAGTTTCTGATTAAGTTATCGCTTGTATGATGTGCATGCTTTGTCTTTGTGTAGCAACCCTTACGTATCGTGGTAACTCACCTCTTCAGGATGTGGTTCACTACGTACAGGTAAGGGGTGTTACAATTTTATTGGTGTCAGAGCTTAGGTTTAGGCAACTCTGGGTGTTCGTAGCATAGAAATGTGTATAGAATTGTGTTGCACTGTAGATGTCCTTGTATTTTATAGCTAAGAGATGGCTTCCTCACAAGAATTGTTAGAAGAGTTAGCTAAGAGTGCGAATCCCCGAGACCAAGATCTGTCTGTTTTCGGTCCAGGTCGACCTGCTAGAGTGCAACCTGAGATTTCAGCTATACCAATGGAAGCTCTGTTGAAGATATCACAGGATATGGCTAACGTGTTGGATCAGATGACTGCACCTAAAGCTCCAATTGATATGTTGAGGAAGCATAGAGCCGAGGATTTCTATGGGACCAGCATAGAAGAGTCCGATAAAGCTGAGTTTTAGATTGAGAAAGTGTAGATAGTGTTGGAAGAGATTAGATGCCCCCCAGCGTGGGAAGTGAAATATGTGGTGTCTCTATTACAGGGTCATGCCTATGATTTGTGGAAGTTAGTTCTGAGGCACTCAATGTTGCTAATCCGATCACTTGGGAGTTCTTTGTCCAAAAATTCCATAACAAGTATGTCACTAAAGATTACATAGAGGCAAGGTGGAAACAATTTCTGAACCTGAGGCAGAGGGTGTAACACCCTACAACTGCAAATGATACGGATATCGAATGTCATCACACCGTACTCTATTGCACTCCTCAGACTCAGTGAATTTTTTTTTCAACAATAACAATAATAAACAATTACACTAAGACACCATTATTGTCCCTAACCTGTATAATCTCTAGTTCATCCATTGCAGTCGTATACATGCCATGCCTATGTCAATATCCTTGCTGTCTCGTAAATTCTTTCGTTTATCAATAACATCAGCCACTACGATTTCTTTTCTTTTATAACCTGCACGCAGTAACAACACTACGCGTTGAGCATTGAAATGCCCAGTGGTGAATACATGTCCTAAATTTTCCACACGAAAACAACATGCATGCACATACAAGCATAAATCTTTATTTCTATTATATGAACATTAAAATTATTAAAGACTATTAGATAACTTATGCCTTACTTACAATGTCCTGACAGATCTTTTGTTTCAGTCATTACCTCATTCCTTTTCATTAATTCAGTAACCATACTTTAGCATTACTATTACTGTTATCAGAATCATCAATAATTGTACTGACAACTTTAACATTAATACTATTTTATTCAGTCTGTTATTTCTATGACCAGTTATATTAACAATATTTGTAAATATCTTATTAACTTACTCATTTGTTTCTCATTATTTGCTTATGACTTATATATATCAATTACAATCTACGGTTGAGCACAATATCTATCACTGACATATCTATTGAGCAGTCATCATTAATGTCATTAACAACACTGACTATCCATTATCGTTTCCTTTATAACTTTGATATTTCTTTTATAGAACTATTTTTAAAACTATAAACTTAATATGTATTTAATTTATTTGGTACTTAATTTTACTCAGTTATATCTCATATTATATACTTGGATTGTCAAAGCTTTTACTTAATCCCTTAGCTTATTTGTAGGCTTAACATCATTATCCTCTTAACTTTACATACAATTTCTCTTATCATTATTTGATTAATTATCTATCGATACTATTTTACATTTAATTTCTTTATTACTATGACTGACAGTACTATTATTACACCAGTACCTGAATTACTCACATTGTTAATTTATCATCATCTCAGTAATTATCATTTCACTATTAACTTTCAACATTTAATGACAGTTCTACTTTCTTTCACGTCTTTAGTTTCATTACTAACATTCTTAAGAGACCCCACTAATAAATTCTACATATACAATATTATGAAAATATTAATTATCATATTTTATACTTTGGATAATTAATCCAATCTGTAACACTTATTTCAGTTTTATAACAATATCTTTTACATATTTTTATTACACACTCTTAATTTATTGTGACTTTATTATGAAATTCACAGTATTCAGTTCAATTTACTTGACATATTATTATTTATCTTAATTACATTATCTTTCTTCAATTTAATATTACAGATTTTAAATACACATCTCGATTATTTTTTTTAATCACTTATAAAAATCCTTTACTAGTCCAAAGACATTCTTATTCTTTTATTAATGCTAATATTACTCATCTATTTTCTTATATTAATCCTATTGTCATTTCCATGATATTAGCATTAACAGTAATATTTCTATTAATATTAACATAATTATCATTATTTTCTCTAATGTCAATTAATTATACAATTAACATTCAAATTACATGTCAATTATCTTTAAAATCCCTCATTTATCTCGATATTGACAAATTCACAATTAGGTTCCTAGACTTCCATCAATTTACAGTTTTTCCCCTTTACTTTTAATTTATTTACAATAATGCTATTAGTTAACTTATAATTATCCTTATTTTATTATCTAACATGCACTAATATTCTTAATGTCAATTAAATCATTCATTTAAGGACATATACATTTATAGCACAAATAAAATTATATATTTGCAATTAGGTCCCTTAACTATAGTATAATTACAATTAGGTCCTCATACTATAGCATATTTATATCTAGATCCTTTAACTATGCCATAATTACACTTAGGTCCTTTAACTATTGTTAAATTACGATTTTGCTCATAACTTTCCCTTATTTACATTTATGCCACCAAATCAACTTATCAATTAATTAATTCATTATATAACAAGTAAATTACCATTAAATCACATAATTAAGGTCATTTACACATTTAATACACATAACAGACCATAATTAACATTTTGTCCCTAAATATGGCAAAATTACAACTTAATCCTTAAACTTTTTCAAAATTACAAAAATGCCATTATTTCATTCTTTTTATCTTTTTAATTGTCATTTAACATGCAAATTACATTTTAGTCCTTAAACTACATTTTCATACTAAATTACACTTTAGTCCCTAAAAAGTGACCAATCTCTATATTTAGCCATTTAATTACATTTTTACCCTTATTAACATTTATTAACATATATATAGACAAAATTACCATTTTATCCTCAAAGCTTTTCATTAATTGTGATTATACCCTTTTCACACAAATATCATTTTCATCGCATTTTAACCTTTTAAAAGCTCATATTTACCATTTTACCCTTAACCTTATCTTTATTTTTTATCCTTATCCTTATCACTTTAATCATTATCATATCTTATATTTATCACATAAGCACATGCATATCTTTTCTTTATCACATAATTATTTCTTTTTATGGTCAAATTTACCATTATGTTCTCAAAACTTTTTATTTATTCGAATTAAGTCTATTTTTCACACAAATATCATTTTAATCACAGATCAACATCAAATAACATTTTAATCACAGATCAAGCATATCAAGCTCATTTTTGCCATTTGCCCCTGTATAAAAACTAGCAGACATCTATGACCAGGATAAACGGGACGTGAACCCGATAGGTTCAATACAGAATACATGGACCCCATAGGACCACCCCTATAGATTCAATAAAGAATAGAGGGACCCCATGGGACCACCCCTATGATACAGACAATAGAAATATAGATCAATACTGCATTAAGACAGAATAATATACAGAATAGGTCCATCATTGGCCTATAATAAGTGAGACATCATGCTGTCCCTATGGCTAGCCATCATATCCTGAACTAAACTTGACTACCAGATTACTACATAGGGCATCAAAATTCCACTTTTCATAATTTTAAGTTACCAGTCATTCTTTTCAGGGAATTTTATCATTTTATTCCATTTTTTTCCTCTAGGTTTTTCTAGCAAATGAGATGTATTTATATGGGTGCAATTGAACCACACTAGGTCCAACAGGAGTGGTCAAACCGGTTTGGTCCGATTTTTAATTTTCGGGTCATTTTTCATTGTTTAGAAGTAACTGAGTGTTAATGAACTCATTTTGACTCCCAATCTATTTCATTGATCTTAAAATATCGAATATAGCCTCCATGCAAAATTTTAGCTCAATCAGAGTCCATTTGGGGCCTGATTCACCTAAATCGATCAAGTTCGATTCAATTCGATTCTGTCGTAAAATACAATTCTAATGCTGTAAAAAATTTCTAAACATTATTCTGAGCTTGTAAACTTCCCATAGTAAACCTTTTTATCCACTCTAAGCATTTATAAAAATTCGGTCAAAGTTTGGTCAAACTTGAACCCAACAAGAGGCCAACTTCAGGCGGACTTTTAGGGGCCTATTTGACTTCATTTCTGCACCAAATTATACCACTAGACTCCTAACAGTCCAGAGATCATTCTTACGAAATAATATTTTTTTAGCACACAGCTAAAAATATCAGCTATACAGCTTCCCAATAGGTCACCCATCCTAAAATTGCTATGCTTTAAACACGTTTAACTTTAAACTCTACTGAATAAAGAATACCACATACAACATTAGAAGCCAAGAACATACATACAAACTCTACAGAAAACACTCATCACAACTAACCCAGTATTCAGGCTGTTACAATTCTGCCCCACTTATAAAAATTTCGTCCTCAAAATTTTCCTTATGTATCACAATCATGAATCACAATCACTATACTATAGATATTCGATTCAAGAGATCCATTTACTTTACATCAGTCATCATATCTTACATTCTCTTACAATTTTGTAAACCTATACTATTGGTGAGTCTTAATAACTCACACCCTACAAGCACACATCAAACACACACAAGACTCTCCCAACTTAGGCACACCCTACCAAAGTATGTGCAAAAACTCACTCACATCCTACAAACATGTGAGCAACACACCCAAATGCAACCCAACTAATTCACACCCTAATACCGTACATGCACCCACAAACAAGCAAAACCCACAAACATGTATTTTACCCAAAATACCCCTTATCACAAGCCAAAACACATACAATGCACACATACACAAATGGCTCATACTACTAGAGGGCAAATGGGATGTGACAACTCTCCCCTACTAATAAAAATTTCGTCCACGAAATTCTCACCTTAACTGAATAACTGCGGATACTGAGCCCTCATGGCCACCTCTGGTTCCCAAGTAGCTTCTTTAACTCCGTGGTGATCTCATAACACTTTGACCGAAGGGACTTGCTTATTCCTCAACTGTCTTACTTCCCGAGCTAAAATAGCTTTCGATTCTTCATCATAAGAAAAGTCGGGCTGCACTTGCACATCTTGAACTGACAGAACATGTGAAGGATCTGATATGTATAGATGAAGCATCGAAACATGGAAAATGTCGTGCAACTTCGCCAACTCCATCGGTAAAGCCAATCTATAGGCTACCGAACCAACCTTAGCTAACACTTCATACGGTCCAATAAATCGAGCACTAAGCTTGCCTTTCTTACCAAACCGTAGCACTTTTCTCCAAGAAGAAACCTTAAGAAAAACTTTGTCCCCAACCTCAAACTGAACATCCTTTCTCTTCAGGTTAGCATAAGACTTCTGCCGATTCTTAGCCGGCTTCAAATTTCGTTGCACAACTTTGATCTTTTCCTCGGTGTCTCTAACTAACTCTAGCCCAATATGTCACACCCCAAAGTAGCCCTAGAAGAATTACAGAGTTTTGTTCGAAAAAGGTAAGTTTATGTGCGAGAGTTCTGTCGCGAGCGCGACAAGTGTCGCGGGCGCGACAGAGCCCCCAGCGGTTTTTGAACTTCAGCTGGTTGGTGCGGGCGTGAGCGTTCTGTCGCGAGCGCGACAGAACCCCCTCGCGAGATGTGTGCATAAGTGGGACTAAGAGACTTGGAATTGTAGGGAGTTGACAAGTGTCATCATAGAAGAGTGACAAGTGGCGGCATATGAGAGTGACAAGTGGCATTGTAGGAGTGTGCCAAGTGTCATTGTAGGGAAGAGACACTTGGTTTGGCTTGGCTTGACTTGTCTTGGTTTTGCTTGGCTTGGCTTGGCTTGGCTTGGCTTAAGATAGGGATGAATTAAATGAGATGGTTGGCATTTATTTGGTTTGGTGAGCATTATGTGAGAAGGTTTGGCTTTATTTGGATTGGATTTAGTTGACTGGCCACTTTCCTACTCCCATTTCAATTTCTTCATTTGGCTTTTTAATTCCCCTTTTTGTTTTCTTTGCTCTTAGTTGTCGTGCTCCACTTTCCTTTCTTTTCTTCTCTTTTCCATTTGCTCCTAAAGAGAATCATGTAGGTTGGGATAAAGAGAGTGGATTTTGAGAAGAGGTAAGTAGTACTATTATGATAGCATTAGTCTTCTTCTACTACTTGGTTTCTATTTTGATTTAAAGTAAATGGAAGAGTAACCCCAAGTGTTTTTGTGTGTGGTTTTGGTGCAAGCTGGAGGCAAGAGAGTCGATAAAGGAAAAGAGAAGATCGGAACGAGTAGAGAGCTGTGATCGAGTTCCTAGAGGTAGGGATCGAGTGTGATTGTGTTAACTTTGCATGTGTTTATATGAGAAATGCTTGAACAAAGACATGTGGAAATAAAGAGATGCTTGATGAGCTTTAATTAGCTCAAGATGTTCATTTTGATTGCTTACAGTGCTCATGACAAGTGTATATATGTTTAAAGTATGTAACCTGATCATTTGAGTGTTTGTGTTGATAATAGAGTTTGATGTTGCGAAATTCTGCTTATTTGTCATTAGACCCCTGTGTATAGTATTTGTTATAAGTAGAGTTATAGGATCTCAATTGGGTTGATTCCAATTGCATATGAAATATACGACCCGTATCTAAAAATGTCTAAGAGGGTGCTTGATCTAATTCTAGCCCTAAGTATCCCAAAAAGTAATTAAAACGTAGGTGACCCTGTTCTGGCGGGTTCACTGGAATAGTATATGTTGTTTAGATCATATCTTTTGTTATAGATGTCCAAACGACCTGAAACTTGTCCCATTTGAAAGCTAGCATCCTAGAGAACAATTGTTAAGAAGAACATTTTGCCTAAAAAATACTTTTAGAGGTACATTTAGACGATACAAGTTTAGGGTAAAAAGCAGTCTCGTGAGGCACCAAAGCGGAGCCTCTGTCGCGAGCGCGACACAGGTCACGACCTCGCGACATAACACCCTATATTAAGCTCTTTTTTCTTCATTTTGAGCCCATGGTTGGCATGGGTCAACCCCTTGCCTTTCCCCTTAACGTTTTATACATGATTAGGGCTCCTAAATGATTACAAATTAGTTGTTAATGGAAAAATACATATGAGTATGATTAAAGATGGTAATTTAACTAATAAAGTAACAATGTACAGTTGTAGGAAGTATAGTAAATGACATGATAAATATGTATGAACTTAGGAATTGTTACATAATGCATTTGGTATAGAGTATAGAGCCTTTTTGTAATCTATCTTCTGTCGCGAGCGCGACCTCTTGCCGCGATCGCGACAATGAACTTGGCTTCTGTCGCGAACGCGACTTATTGTCGCGATCGCGACAGTGAACCTCTTCGCATCCTGTTTTATTTGTTTTGAAGAGAGTGTTTTCTTCTGTCTTGCTTTGCATGATTTATAAGTTTATGTAATGACTTTAAGTGTTACATACTTTTAGTTGTTGAACAAGATTGTATATGAATTACATGCCTCTGAATTTGATAAATGCACTTGAATTTTAGTTGATGAGTTGATGTCTGTGTATAGTGTGTGAGTTGGTATTGAGCCTGATTACCGTTATAGTGGATAGATAAGCATGCTTATAAAGGGATTACCGAGTGCAGCTGCCCATGTTCCGCCCCGTTTGGGCGAAGCGGGTCGACCTCTGAGAATGGTCATTAATAGAGATATATGAAAAAGTTTTGTGACTTCGGTCTACCGAAAATGTTTTTTTATATAGAGCATCCCGTATCCACCATGAGAGGAACTCAGGCTTATTTTGTTAAATGTTGTGCAGTGAACTTGAGATGATTATAGTGTTGCTTCGAATAAAGCTATAGTACATGAAAGTAATGTTTAAGTACATTACAGTTCTGTATACAAGTACATGATTACATGAGTGTATTGACATGAATGTGGTTACATGATAATGTATAATTGAATAAATGAAATGTACAAGATGTGGTGTACAGGTATTAGTGAAAGAGTAGATGTTACTTATATGTGAGTTTAGAGTATTTGATATTTAAGCATACAACCTATAGACGTATAAGAGTTATATGCATGAGATATATGATTGTGTGATTTATCTGTGACTTCGTATAGAAGTCCTTTGCATTATTTTATCCCCACTAAGCGTTATCGCTTAGCACGGATGTTTATTTCCGTGTAGGTTACAGGTTCGGATCAGTGAGTGGACATCTGCAGGTCAAGGCCACTAGGAGTTTTATTTTGATCTCCTTTTTGTATAAGTTAGAGATAGAGTTTTTACATTTTGAGTAACATCATTATGTAATATAAGTAGAAAAATCACAAGTAAAGGTACATGCAAATGTATATGTAAATGTATATGAACATGCAAATGTATATGTAGTTAATATGAAATGCAAGTGGGCCCTAGTGTAGTATTTAATTACTCTTATATGGATGTGTTTATGCTATCGCTTCCGCTAATGCATGTACATGTATACGTAAGTGTCCGCGTAGTGCCCCGATATTCCTTACCGGGGGTATGGGGGTGTTACACAATAACTAAATGCTCGGATAGCTCGGTCCAACAAAATGGAGTCCTACACTGCCGACCATATAAAGCTTCATACGGTGACATACTGATGCTCGCCTGATAACTGTTGTTGTAGGCAAACTCCATCAACTGTACATATCTGTCCCAACTACCGGGAAAATTCAATGCACAAGCCCGCAACATATCCTCTATGATCTGAATGACCCGCTTTGACTGACCATCTGTCTGAGGATGGAACGCCGTACTGAAGTTCAACTTGGTACCCAAAGCCCTTTGCAATTCTTTCCAAAACTTCGATGTGAACCTTAGGTCCCGATCTGACACTATGGACAATGGCACTCCATGCAGTCTGACTACCTCATCCACATAGATACTAGCTAACTTATCCATTGGATAATCCACTCTAACTGGCAGAAAAAGAGCTGAGTTCGTAAGCTAATTCACTATTGCCCAAACTGAGTCATGCTTCCTCTGAGTTAAAGGCAAACCAGATACAAAGTCCATGGCGATATCATCCCACTTCCACTCGGGAACGGATAAAGGGTGAGCAATCCCGAAGGAACTTGATGCTCAGCCTTTATCTACTGACATGTCAAGCACTTAGACAAAAAATCTACAATGTCCCGCTTCATACCGGACCACCAATAGAACTGCTTCATATCCCAATACATCTTGTCACTACCAGGATGCATAGTGAAAACCGTAGTGTATGCCTCACTCAAAAGCTGTTTCCTTAACTCCTCATTCTCAGGTACACACAAACGATTTCTATACATCAGTACCCCACCCAAAACCGAGAACTCTGACTGCTTACCAGAACTGACCTCATGCAAAACCCGTTGTAACCTCTCATCAACCTTCTGAGCATCTACAATTCTCTGTCTCAAACTAGGCTTCACAACTGAGCAACCAAAGCCCCATCCGAATCAAACCTCCACCTAAACCGCTTCAAGAATAAAGCAGAAACTGACTTTCGACTCAAAGCATCAGCCACTACATTGGCCTTACCCAGGTGGTAATCCGATATGCAGTCGTAGTCCTTGAACAACTCTAGCCATCGGCGCTGTCTCATGTTCAACTCCTTCTGTGTGAGGAGATACTTCAAGCTCTTATGGTCCGTAAAGATCCTACACTTCTCCCCATACAGATAATGCCACCAAATCTTCAAAGCAAAGATCACAGCCGCCAACTCTAAATCGTACGTCGGATAATTCCTCTCATGTGGCTTTAACTGACGGCAAGCATAAGCCACAACCTTTCCCTCTTGCATCAAAACACAACCAAGATCGATACCCGAGGCGTCACTATACATTATAAACTCCTTACCCGAGATGGGTTGAGTAAGTATAGGAGCTTCGACTAGCAACTTCTTCAACTGCTCAAAACAAGCCTGACATCTATCCGACCACTCAAATCTGACCCCTTTCCTTAACAATCTCATCATCGGAGCAGCAATAACTGAGAAAACCTTCACAAACCGACGATAGTAACCCGCCAAACCATGAAAAATCCTCACTTCTGGAACATTCCTAGGCGTTTTTCAATCAACAATCGCCTCAATCTTAGACGGATCAACTTGAATACCCTTAGCCGAAATAATATGACCCAAGAATGAGACTTCTTGAAGCCAGAAGTCACACTTACTAAGCTTGGCAAACAATCGATGCTCTGTCAGAACTTGTAAAACCAACCGGAGATGCTCCTTATGCTCACTCTCATCCTTGGAATAAACCAAGATATCATCTATGAACACTACTACAAATCGGTCTAGATATGGCCTGAACACTCGGTTCATCAAATCCATGAATGCCGCAGGTGCATTGGTCAAACCAAACGGCTTCATTAAAAACTTATAGTGACCATACCTAGTCCGAAATGCAGTCTTAACCACATCCGCATCCTGAACTCGCAGCTGATAATACCCCGACCGAAGATCAATCTTTGAAAAGACTCCTGCACCTCTAAGCTGATCAAACAAATCCTCGACTCTAGGCAAAGGGTACTTGTTCTTAACTGTTACCTTATTAATTTGCCTATAGTTGATACACATTCTCATAGAACCATCTTTCTTCTTAACAAACAAAACTAGAGCTTCGTATGGAGATATGCTGGGTCTGATAAACCCCTTATCCAATAGTTCTTGTAGTTGAGTTTTGAGCTCTCTCAACTCTCTAGGAGCCATCCGATAACGTGCTTTCGATATAGGCAAAGTACCTGGCACTATCTTGATGGACAACTCCACTTCTCTCTCAGGAGGCAAACCAGGCAACTCGCTCGGGAACACTATCTCGATAACGCTTAGTGGGGAACACACACACAAAGGAGTGGATGGCCATTCACAATGGTCGCCAAAGCAAATCACATACGATATGACATATGCGGATAATCATGTCAGATATATACTCATACTTGCGTAATAAAGACATACATGC
The DNA here is from genome assembly GCA_947683425.1 of Excoecaria cochinchinensis. NCBI lineage: Eukaryota > Viridiplantae > Streptophyta > Magnoliopsida > Malpighiales > Euphorbiaceae > Excoecaria > Excoecaria cochinchinensis. Next base: position 32,232,402 of record CANTUQ010000146.1, on the reverse strand, counting down.
AGAAGCTTATATCCACATTCATATACATATTGACTGATTTCTCAAATCATTATCACGCCCATTCGGATATCACATTCTGATAATCATATCAAGGCAAACCTAAGCAAACAGAACACCTGCTGACTCACAATAGTTGATAACGAGTATATAGATATTACCTTACGGGTACGAATCGAATACAGACAGTACCTTATGGGTACGAATCAAAAAGCCATTTATTTTTATCACATTCAAAACAATTTTTCGGAGGGACCTTAAACAAGATCCAAAATTCATAAGGGTTCGCGAGGAACCAGACGGGGACCTGATCGGGGTCCAAACGGAACTGAGGCTATAGCTAAAAGACTCTATTAGGCATGCCTAACTATCCACTAGACTGACTCTTGCAGGCCATGTAATACAATTCAGGTTCCAAATCATAGCATATTAATTATCATGAAGGATTCATAATATTACACATATAAATAAGCATTTTATATAGCATACAGAGGTAAAAATTCATGGAGAAACCATTTGAAATACATTTTTGAAGAGAAGGCAAAATCGAAAAAATAGGGCATGAAGTGGGTCACTGTCGCGCTCGCGACAGAGGCGAACTTGCCCCAGGTCGCGACCACGGCAATCTTCGCGATCTCGCAGGGGATCAAATACAACTTACTGTCGTGCTCGCGATAGAGAGCTGCCAGCCCGATCCATCATGCTCGCGCTCGAGAGTGCGCTCACAACAGAGGATCACCCAAAACAGCTCGACAGCCGAGCGCTTTGTCGCGCTCGTGATAGAGGCTCTGCTGCTACGCTCGGCAGGGAACTCGGACGCATGCGAGTGCTGCTTTCACCGAGCTCTGTCGCGAGGTCGCGACAATGTCGTGCTCGTGATAGAGTCGTGATTTCCAGCCCTTACACAAGAAATCTGCAAAAAATTCACCTCCACAACACCCAAACCTCAAATCTCAAACTAAAACATCAACTTACCTCATTTCCAGCCACCCACGCATCATTAACAACATAAAACACAATATTTATACCAAGAATTCCAATTAAACCATGCCAATAACAACATCAATTTACACAATTTAAAATCTCAGCACTATTCATTCATCATCTCAATCAAATACACATTTGGGTCCAATAACTCACATTCAAGGCTTCATGAATCATCTAAACCAAAACCCATACCATAAAAACTACTATGAACATAAAAAAACCACAAATTTCCAGAAATTCATCCAAAGAGCAAAAATCACAAAAATGCATAAACCACAAAAACTCCCAAACCTGAATCTCCTTAGCTCCTAATCACATATTGCCACTTCCCACCGCCTTCTCCTTCCCTTTGGGATCACGAGGAGGCTCAACTAAACAACAACCCAACAAGGGCACACAAACAAAAACCCTAGATTAAACCCTAACCCAAAAACGTTAAAAAGTTGAATATGAAGAAGAAATAAGAAGAACAAGAACAAAATGCAGCAAAGCTTACCAATAAACCTCTTAGAATTATCAAGATCCACCAATAATCCAACCCAAAAAGGAGTGAGCCAAGGTGAGGAAGAGGAAGTAGAAGTAGAAGTAGAAGGGGAAAGCAAAAAGAAGAGAAGGGGAGAACGGGAATGAGAGAGCAGATTTCTGCTCTTCCCTTTCTCTTTCCTCAATAATGCACCTTCCCCTTTGCACATGACACACTACTATTGGTGGGTCTTAATAACTCACACCCTACAAGCACACATCAAACACACACAAGACTCTCCCAACTTAGGCACACCTGATATGAGCTTAAATAGCTCATAATTAAAATATATTTTGTGGTTATAAGTTATGTTTTGAGTGTTTTTATTTGTAGGAATTAGGTATGTTTTATGTGTTTTGTTAAGTTTTGTATGTAGGAGACAAATGGAGGAAAAATGGAGTAAATGGAGAAAATATGGAGCAAATTGAGAGAAGAATAAGAAATGAGCCAAGGCAGAAAAGCTTCTGTCGCGATCGCGATGGGTGGCGCGAGCGCGACAGAGCGCGCTAAGGAAAAGAGGATAAAAGAGAAGCTGTCGCGACCAAGGGAAGGCGTCGCGAGGTCGCGACGAGGCGCGGAGAAGGCATACGTGAGGAAAGGCGAGCGTAAGAGAAGGCGTGCTCTGTCGCGACGTCGCGACATCGTCGCGATCGCGACAGAGGGATCCGTTAGACACTAAAGTTCAAATTTGAACTTTAAGAGTTGCATCTTTCCACCAACTATTACATCCTTTGTAGAAGGGCATCTGAAGGGGCATGAGCTGACATTATAAATTCTGTTTTTAACTGTAAATTGATATGATACTTAGAATTGAACATTTGAATATTTTTCTGTAGTAAAAAAAATATAGTTTTCTTTTAGTTTTTCTTAAGTAGAGTTTATGTGTTGAAGAGAAGATATTATACAAGGAAGAAGACTACAATTGGCGACTTGAAAAGGGTTGAGAAATCTCCTTCTTCAATTCCTATCTTTTAATTCTTCTTTGTAGTTGTTTTATGATGTGAATTCTGAACTTAAAAGTTGAATATTAAATTATTTTATTGTTCATATTTATTCAAGTGTTCTTAATTGTAGAATTTCTCATTAGTACATTATTCATTATCATTATAAGTATGAGTTTGATTGAGAAATAAATTCATTCTTACATCTAATTGGAAATTCATCATCGAGATATTGTTTGAGAAATCATAATATTAAAATGGTTGTTATAGGTTGTGTTTTATTCTTAAGATTTGCATATATAATAATCTAGTTCTTAAATGAAAATTTGGAATTAGACTTATATGTGTATGTTTTGGACAGTCCTATTTATATTGAGAAAGTAAGTAGGAAATTTATTCAACTTGACTTACAAGACAAGAATGCTAAAGTCATTAAGAACAATTAATTTGAGTTCCATTTTTATATCTAGCATCATTAATCTTTTCTATCTTTTTGGATTCACATAAACTTGACTTAATAAGTTTACATATTAGATTAAATTAGAACCACTTCTCTATCATTTTATAATTGTAAACAAGATTAAAATCAATTAGTAATAGTGTGTAAACACGTTCCCTGTGGGATCGATATCTAAAGTACTAGTGCGGTACACCGTATACTTGCGGTATGTTGCATCAATAGAAAATCAACAACAACACCCTACCAAAGTATGAGCAAAACACACAAACACAACTCACTCCTTCACATCCTACAAACATGTGAGCAACACACCCAAATGCAACCCAACTAATTCACACCCTAATACAATACATGCACCCACATACTAGCAAAATCCACAAACATGCATTTTACCCAAAATACCCCTTATCACAAGCCAAAACACATACAATGCACACATACACAAATGGCTCATACTAGTAAGGGGCAAATGGTGTGTGATACATACAAGCATATATTTTTATTTCTATTATATGAACATTAAAATTATTAAAGACTATTATATAACTTATGCCTTACTTACGATGTCCTGACAAATCTTTTGTTTCAGTCATTACCTGATTCCTTTTCATTAATTCGGTAACCATACTTTAGCATTACTATTACTGTTATCAGAATCATCAATAATTGTACTGACAACTTTAACATTAATACTATTTCATTCAGTATGTTATTTCTATGACCAGTTATATTAACAATATTTGTAAATATCTTATTAACTTACTCATTTGTTTCTCATTATTTGCTTATGACTTATATATATCAGTTACAGTCTACGGTTGAGCACAATATCAGCCACTGACATATCTATTGAGCAGTCATCATTACTGTTATTAACAACACTGACTATCCATTATCATTTCCTTTATAACCTTGATATTTATTTTACAGAACTATTTTTAAAACTATAAACTTAATATGTATTTACTTTATTTGGTACTTAATTTTACTCAGTTATATCTCATATTATGTACTTGGATGTCAAAGCTTTTACTTAATCCCTTAGCTTATTTGTAGGCTTAACATCATTATCCTCTTAACTTTACATACAATTTCTATTATCATTATTTGATTCATTATCTATCGATACTATTTTACATTTAATTTCCTTATTACTATGACTGACAGTACTATTATTACACCAGTACCTGAATTACTCACATTGTTAATTTATCATCATCTCAGTAATTATCATTTCACTATTAACTTTCAACATTTAATGACAGTTCTACTTTCTTTCACGTCTTTAGTTTCGTTACTAACTTTCTTAAGCGACCCCACTAATAAATTCTACATATACAATATTATAAAAATATTAATTATCATATTTTATACTTTGGATAATTAATCCAATATGTAACACTTATTTCAGTTCTATAACAATGTCTTTTACATATTTTTATTACACACTCTTAATATATTGTGACTTTATTATGAAATTCACAATATTCAGTTAAATTTACCTGACACATTATTTTTTATCTTAATTACATTATCTTTCTTCAATTTATTATTACAAATTTTAAATACACATCTCGATTATTTTTTTTAATCACTTATAATAATCCTTTACTGGTCCAAAGACATTCTTATTCTTTTATTAATGCTAATATTACTCATCTATTTTCTTATATTAATCATATTGTCATTTCCATGATATTAGCATTAACAGTAATATTTCTATTAATATTAACATAATTATCATTATTTTCTCTAATGTCAATTAATTATACAATTAACATTCAAATTTCCTGTCAATTATCTTTAAAATCCCTCATTTACCTCAATATTGACAAATTCACAATTAGGTTCCTAGACTTCCATCAATTTACAGTTTTACCCTTTTACTTTTCATTTATTTACAATAATGGCATTAGTTAACTTATAATTATCCTTATTTTATTATCTAACATGCACTAATATTTTTAATGTCAATTATAGCACAAATAAAATTACATATTTGCAATTAGGTCCCTTAACCATAGTATAATTACAATTAAGTCCTCATACTATAGCATATTTACATCTAGGTCCTTTAACTATGCCATAATTACACTTAGGTCCTTTAACTATTATTAAATTATGATTTTGCCCCTAACTTTCACTTATTTTCAATTATGCCACCAAATCAACTTATCAATTAATTAATTCATTATATAACAAGCAACTTACCATTAAATCACATAATTAAGGTCATTTCTACATTTAATACACATAACAGACCATAATTAACATTTTGTCCCTAAACATGGCAAAATTACAACTTAATCCTTAAACTTTATCAAAATTACAAAAATGCCATTATTTCATTCTTTTTATCTTTTTAATTATCATTTAACATGCAAATTACATTTTAGTCCTTAAACTACCATTTTCATATCAAATTACACTTTAGTCCCTAAAAACTGACTGTGACACGCGCCGGAACCTAATAAAGGCCCTCTGTGAATAAGCTTTTAGGACTCGAGGGATTGGTTTGCGTCTTTTTGATCTTGGGCATCATGAGTCATCTTGGATACCTCCTTCCCAATAGAACATTGGAAAGAATCATCTAGACCCACAACGCTTTTAGGCACTTTTGAGGTATTTTAGAGTCGCCACCCAATTTACAAGAAATTGGGAAAGGTCTCTAACCTCTATTGGTCTAAACCAGAGATGGTGTTCAGAACTTCACTCTTATTAATGACTTAAGTCTATAAATGAGTTTTTTAAGAAATCAAAATTTTATCTCTCATCTCACACGATTGTGCATTGAATTTAAAGCGCATTTGCAAGCATGTTGAAAGCGGTAAATAAATCAGTAAATAAATAAATAATAAAGCAATAAGTAAATAAATAAATTACAAATAAGAAATTGAATGGGACAGAACAATCCCCCGAAATAATAAAGCATAATAAAACTTGCCCCAAAATTAATTACAAGGGCCCTAAAAAAGAATAAAAAATAATAAAAAATGTATAAAAGTAAAATGAATCATACATAAATCGGGTCATTTATTACTTTTAGAAACATTGGTTCTTTTTTATTAACTTAAAAATTAGAGAACCATTTTTTGGGCATTGATTGGGAAAACTGGGATGAGTGGTCCCTTTTTATGAAAATTAGTTCTCCATTTGAAAGTGAGATTTTATTGGTTAAAATAGGATATTGGTACAATTTATTAAAAAAAGTCCCAAGTTATTAGTTATTAAAAAATGTGATTTTCTATAATACGGATAATAAAAAGAATACATTTTACACAACACATAAAAATAATATAATAAGAAAATACGAAGTTTAAAGTGCAAACCCTAAATTTGAAGGCCTCTAATTCTTCGATCCTCCGACCCGAGCGCGAGTGTAACTCGCAAAGATAAACAATTTTGAGATAACAAAATAAAAATAAAATGAATGTTAGTAAAGTAAATTTAATAATTAATGTAATATGGGCAAATTAATTAATTGAATAATATAATTAAAACGATTAATAGATCAATCAAATAATAATCAATTAAACTAATCAAATGTAAACAATTAAGTAAATGGAAATAAATAAAGATAAAAAAAGATTAAATTAAATTCATGCTAATTGCACTAGTCAAAGAAAAAAAAACAGCAAACAAATATACAAATGAATCAACAACCAACAATAACATTAACAATTATTAATAGAGATAAATTGAATAAAAGCTAAAAATTAATAAAATGAATTAAGACAGAAATTAACAATGAAAAATAGAGCAAATTATATTACATCACATATATTTTTGGTAACTTCTTACATTCGGGCACCTGGAAAAAAGTACATATAAGGCGCTACGAAGAGATAGCACGGCTACCCCGCTATATAGAGGCCAACTTCAGAAGGACTTTCAGGGGCCTATTTGACCTTATTTTTGCACCAAATTATACCACTAGACTCCTGACAGTTCACAGATCATTTCTACAGAATAATATTTTTTTAGCACACAGCTAAAAATATCAGCTATACAGCTTCCCACTAGGTCACCCATTCTAGAATTGTTATGCCTCAAGCACGTTTAACCTTTAAAGTCTACTGAATAAAGAATACCACATATAACATCAGAAGCAAAGAACATACATACAGACTATACAAAAAATATTGATCACAACTATCCTAGTATTCAAGCCATTATAGAGGGCTTTGACAGTGTCAGATTATGAAAAAGAGTTTAGCAGGCTCAGTAAGTATGCACCAGTTGGAGTGCTTATTGAAGATTTTCGCTGTCAGCATTTCGAAAAGGGGTTGAATGAGTCTATTAAGGCATTGTTGATCTCCATGAAAAGCTCTCATAATGTCAGCTATTATTAGATAGTGCAAGCAGCAATGAGAGCCAAGCAACCTGAGGCAATTCTGAGGGAGAGAGCTCAAATAAGAAATCCCTCCCGAGGTGGCTCATCTTCAGGAAAGAGGCCCAGGAGTCTGCAAGCAACCTCTTAAGTTGAGTCCGCTAACAGTCTTACTACCAGAGAAAGACAGCAAAGATCCTCACAAGTATCTGGTTTTGGTAAAGGTACCTTAAGTGGTCGAGGTGATAGTGTACCAGAGTGCTCGCATTGTAACAAGCGCTATAGAGGACAATGCCAGTGGCTAATAGGTTGATGTTTTAGATGTGGAAGCATAAATCATTTCTTGGCAAATTGTCTGAAATCCTTTGAGGGTAGTCCAGACCAGCAAGAGACTAGTATAGCTAGATCTAATACCCCTCAAGCTATCCGAGGTAGAGGTAGAGGTTGAGGACGAGGTGATTGACCTAGAAATGGAGCATCTTTAGAGACTATTGACCGTCCCCCAGTAGCACTAGCTCGGGCATATGCTATGAAGGCTTGTGATGAGCAGGATGCCCTAGTAGTTATAACTAGTATGTTTTGACTCTTTAACACTGAAATGCATGCTCTAATTGACCCTAGGTCCACACACTCATATTTGTGTTATGAAAAGTTATGTGTTAATTTGCCTGTTGCTGATCGGTTAGACTATGAGATTTGTGTGACCAGTCCATTAGGGCATAGTATCAATGTGAACCGAGTGTATAAGAACTGTCCCTTAATGGTTCAAGAGAGAGAATTTTCAGTTGATTTGATTGAATTGCCTTTCCACGAGTTTGATTTAAATTTGGGAATGAATTAGTTATGCAAACATTGCACAGTAGTCGATTGTAACAAGAATACTGTAGTGCTTAGAGGTCCAAATCAGTCTCTTGTGATTGTATCGGGTATGCATTCCAGCGCTTTGGGTAATGTAATCTCTGCTATGCAAGCCAGGCAATTTTTAAAGAAAGGATGTGAAGCCTTTCTAGCTTTGGTTTTAGATTCTAGGCGTGGGCAAGTGAAAGTGCAAGATATACCGGTAGTAAGTGAATTTTCGGATGTGTTCCCTAAAGAGTTATCAGGTTCACCGTCAAAAAGGGAAGTGGAGTTGTCCATTGAGATTTTACCGGGCACTACTCCTATCTCTAAGGCTCCCTATCGAATGGCTCTACGGAATTAAAGGAGTTAAAAATTCAATTGCAATAGCTATTGTACAAGGGCTTTATCCGACCAAGTGTCTCCCTATGGGGTGCTCCAGTTCTATTTGTCAAGAAGAAAGATGGCACCCCGCGGATGTGTATCGATTACCGGTAGATCCATAAGGTTATAGTGAAGAATAAGTATCTGTTGCTTAGGATAGAAGACCTATTTGATCAGCTGAAAGGAGCTGGGGTCTTCTCCAAGATTAATCTATGATCAAGGTACTACCAACTTTGGGTGAAAGATGTAGATGTCCCGAAGACTGCTTTTAGGACTCGGTATGGCCATTATGAGTTCTTGGTGATGCCGTTTGGGTTGACTAATATGCCTATGGCTTTTATTGATTTGATGAATAGGGTGTTTCGGCCATGTCTTGACCTGTTTGTAGTAGTATTCATCGACGACATATTGGTGTACTCAAAGGATGAATGAGAGCATGAGGAGCATTTGCGGATTGTACTTCAAATTTTGAGGGACCATCAATTTTTCGCAAAACTCAGTAAATGTGATTTTTGGTTTAAAGAAGTATCTTTCTTGGGCTCATATTATTTGTTTCGAATGTATTAGAGTTGATCCATCTAAGATAAAGGCGACAGTGAATTTGAAACCGCCTCGGACTGTGCTTGAAGTGAGAAGTTTCTTGGGATTAGTAGGCTGTTACCGATGGTTTGTGAAAGGATTCTCCATTATTGCTTCACCTCTCACTAAGTTGCTTTGGAAAGGAGTTAAATTTGAGTGGACACACAAATATCAAGCAAATTTTGAGTAGTTGAAAGGAATGCTTATTAAAGCACCTTTACTTACTCAACCCATTTCGGGTAAAGAGTATACCATGTACAATGATGCTTCAAGAATTGGTCTTGGCTGTGTACTGATGCAAGATGGAAAAGTGATAGCATATGCATCAAGGCAGTTGAAGCCTCATGAATGGAATTACCTAATGCATGATCTTGAATTGGCTGCAGTTGTGTTTGCTCTAAAGATTTAGCGCCATTATTTATATGGTGAGAAGTGCAAAATCTTTACCGAGCACAAGCGCCTCAAATATCTACTAACAGAAAGAGCTCAATTTGAGGCAACGTTGGTGGCTTGAATTGTTTAAGGATTATGACTGTATAGTGGATTATCATCTGAGCAAGGCTAATGTGGTTGCGGATGCTCTGAGCAAGAAGTCAGTTTTAGCATTTTAGCTTAGAAGGGGGAGGATAGCCTCTAATAGAGCACTGATCGCCCAGCTGAAAGCTAGGCCTAGTCTGAGACAGATGATTATTGATACTCAGAGAAATGATCCCAAGTTATAGCAAACACTACAATTAGTCAAGAGTGGAGAGAAGACTGACTATTCAGTGATGGGGAGCTTTATTGTAAAAGTTGATTGTGTGTGCTAAATGACAAGGAAGTGAAGAAAAGGCTTTTGCAGGAAGCTCACACTACAAATTTCACTGTACACCCAGGAGGTAACAAAATGTATCAAGATTTGAAACAGTTTTACTAGTGGCTTGGAATAAAGAAGGATGTAGTGGATTACGTATCTAAGTGCCTGACCTGTCAGCAAGTGAAAGCTGAACACCAAGTTCCTTTGGGTTTGCTTCATCTTATGCCAATTCCGCAGTGGAAATGGGATAACGTTACAATAGATTTTGTAATAGGTCTTCCTATGACACAAAGAAAGCACAATTCAATATGGGTAATAGTCAATTAGCTTACCAAATCAGCTCATTTTATACCGATTTGACTCGATTATTCGATGGATCGGTTGGCAGAATTGTATGTGGATGAGGTTGTTTGGCTTCATGGAATTCTCTTGTCTATTGTGTCTGACCGAGATCCAAGATTTATATCAAGTGTAGACACCGGGTCCCGAGGCGGTCCAAGATCAGGATTACCCGATGATAAAATAGAAGACCGATTTTCGGCAAGAAATGTGAGAATCGATCGTTCCCTTGTCAAAGATTGTGTTATTTCGAAAAATAATTTAAAAAAAATATAATAATATTTTAGGGATTTAAAAAAAAAAACTAAAAAACTAAAATGGGGTAAAAAAAAATATATATTAATTTTGTATCAAAATTAAAATAAATAAAAAAAATTTTTTTGGTCGCGAGTGCCGCTGCGGCAGCGCGAGGCCACCTGCGCGGCAGGCTGCCCCAGCGCGCAGGGGCGCCTGCGAGGCAGGCCGCCCGCCTCGTGCAGGGGCACCTGCGAGGCAGGCCGCCCGCCTCGCGCGATGTCCCTGCGCGCGAGGCGGGCGCTTCGCGTGACCCCCCCCCCTGCGCGCAGGGGCGGGCGCTTCGCGCGACCCCCCTGCGCGCAGGGGCGGGCGCCTCGCGCGACCCCCCTGCGCGCAGGGGCGGGCCCCTGCGCGCGAGGCCCCTGCGCGCGAGGCCTGCTGCCTCGCGCGCCCCCCCCTGCGCGCGAGGCAGCTGCCTCGCGCGACCCGCCTGCGCGAGGCAGGCTGCCGCGCGCCCTTGGCTCCTCCGCGCGACCTGTTTCGCCTGTCCGTTTTTTTCGCTATTGTCAGTCTGATTTTCTGATTTTTTTAGTTTTCATTGTTTCACCATTTTATGTTATTTTAGATTAACTAAAAAGGAAAGTTTTTTTGTCCCTTGCCATTTTTGGCCAAGACAGGATTAAATGGGGATTTTCCCCTCATTTTTAGAAAAGGGCAGATTGAATTCATTTTTTCTTAGCTTTTCCTCTCTTCTTTTTTCGACTCTCCAGGAAGCTCTTCTTGCTTCTTAAAAAAAAAAGAAACTCTTCAAAAAATCTTCAAGTTCTCTTCTAAAATCTTAGTTTTGCCATTACAAAATACATAATCTTGGGTTGATTTGAGCAAGAAAAATTAATTTTCTTTGTTCCTTTATCCCACAAAAAATATTTTTCTCAAGATAATTTGTTTAGAACACAGATTTTATATTTATTTCAAATATTATTATCATCAAAAAAATCCGACAAGGAAATCGATCGAGACATCCTATTTCCAATCTCAAAAATTCAGAGGGTAAACATTCTTGGACTTATCCTCATTTATTTTTCTGCACATTATTTACTGTTGTTAGTTCTATTTTTTGCTATTATTATCATCTCTTATTCATTTTCAGCATTTTAGAATGTTAATATCCCTATTAATATATTATTTGCTTGCTTCAATTTAATATTTTGCTGTCATTGTTATTTCTATTGTGTTTATGTTCATTATTAAGTGTTTTGTCATGCTTAATGCATTTAATGTCTTTATTATTATTCTTATTACTATTAGGGTTATTTGAGCCACTGCCATACTCATTGTGTTATTATTATTATTGTTATTATTATTATTATTATTATTATCATTATTATTATTATTATTATTATTATTATTATTATTATTATTATTTAATTCTCTATTTTACTATCATTGTTATTTATTCATTTACTAGTGTTATTCTGTTTTAGTATTGTTAGTGCTATTATTACCAACTAATTGACTAGTTAGCATTATTGTTGTTGTTATTATTATTTAACATTTCGTATCATTTTTATTATTATTGTCATCGCCATTATCGTGGTTATCATCATATCTTGCATTTATTGGATTAATTTACTTGGGACATTTACTAATATTTTTGATACTATTTTTTCTGTCTGAGATTTAATTTGGGTCGGGCTATGTGAGCGCCCCGCGACTCCCCGGATGGGTCGCGACGCGTGGAGGGTCACATCGGTTCGGTGAGATCTCTCTAATTCTCTATCCTTTTGTTGTGTTTATTTGTAAACAATTATTTTATTTATGCACGCGTGCGATAAAAAATCACAAAAATATTTCTATAATTAAATTACAATTTTCACTAATAAAATCGGGACCAACGTCCCTTATTTTAGCCCAATAATAAAATCATCATAATTAAAAACGAAGAGTCAATTTTCAATAAAATGGGATCACTCATCCCGGTTTTCCAATTCAAACAATAAAAAATGACTCTTCGAACCCTCTTCAATTTAATACGAAGGAACCAATGTTCCTAAATTTTGAACAAGTGCGAAGGAACCAATGTTCCTAAAATAATGTCCCGATTTATGCATGTCTTTTTATTTTCTTGTGTGAGTGTTTAAAATTCAAGTCCATTTCTTTTTGGGCCCTTGTAATTAATTTTGAGGCAACTTTATTCATTTTTGGGGATTGTATTCTGTCCCATTTATAGCTTTAATTCCTTTCAATGGGAGTTGTATTCTACCCCTATTTCTCTTGTAATTGCGTGCTTGTGTGTTTACCGCTTTCATTTATCGCTTTCTCTATCCATTGCTTTATCGCTTTTATTTACTTTCTTTACGTGCTTTTAATGCGCTATTTAATTAAACGCATCGCTCGTGTGAGATGAGAGATATAATTTTAAGAAGTTAAAAACCCACTTATACTCAACCAAAGCATAAATAAGAGGGAAGTTCCGAACATCGGATCTCTGGTCTCGACCAACAAAGAGGTGAGAGACCTTTTCCCAATTCTTTGGAATTGGGTGGCGACTCCATGATACCTCAAAAGGTGCCTCTAGGTGCCATTAGGCTAGGTGGGTCTCCCCAATGTTCTATTGGGAGGGACGCACCGATGATGCCTCGTGGTGCCCATGATCAAAAGACGCGAACCCTCATACCTCGAATCCTAAAGCGGATTCACCCGAGGGCCCTTGCTGGGTTCGGCGCGCGTCACAGTGGCGACTCCACTGGGGACTTTGTGTTTGAGACTTCACTCCGAAAGTGCTTTGGTTAAAATTTATAATTGGGTTTTTGAAACTTAAAATTCTATCTCTTTTCGAAAATTGCATCATATCATTTTAGAGCCTTAGACTTACGCTAGTTGGTCCCTATCTTACCCCGGTGCGTTCCCGAAGCACGACCCTACTTTCACTCATTGTAGGGAAGTGTTAAGGATAATCACCAGCCCGAGCCTTGTACCTTTTGGTATATCAAAATGGAAACCCAATCGGTCGTTATGCTCGTGATGAGCTAGACCCGTTGGCGCGGACCATGCTTGGGTAGCCCTAAAAAGTTTCATCACCTTGACCAAAGCTCATCTAATGGCAAATAAAAACTTCCACTAAGTGGTATGCTCCTTAATATGATGCTTGTGACATGGGCCGTCACGTATTAAACAAAATCAAGCAAGTTAAGTGGTCTTTTATCAAAGGCTTTCATGCCCCGGTGAGCCCACCTTAACTTGATTGAATTGTCCAAATACGTAATGGCCAAAACTCATGTGCGTGTACATTATACTAGAGTTGTTATGCTGCCGGCTTTTCGCCGTGCACTTCGCGCGTTCATAGGGTCCCCTGTTGACCCATGGACTAAGCCCACCTAGGAGAGAGACCACATTGCTCCGTGTGCGGGAGGAATAAGGTTGGAAGGGTCTGTTTGCTTGCATGTGATTGTGGATGCCGCATCAACACGACCATGCATTCTTAATGTCATCCATGCATCATGCTAACGAATCGGATTTTTTTCAGCCATCATAGATCCATTTGAGTGGTCCAGAGATCTTAACGGGAGGTTGGTCAGAATTCAAGTGGTTGAGCAGTCCAGTTTGGCATCAGCATCGGGTTCAGATTGGGATAGAAACTCGGATTCTTATTCAGAACAATCCTCCGGATCAGTAATGGCAGAATTACCGCAAGATTCGGGTGCTGTAACAACACAAGACTTGGACAAAAGATTCGAAGACTTTGAAAGGAAAATGCTTGCTATGATGGGGAACCTTGTCGCCCAGATGACATCACACGCTGGACAGCCATCTGGAGCTCCAACTGTGGACCCGGTCGAAACACCTGTTGTGGAGACCACCATACCAACCACTGCTGTGCCACAGCCAATTACCGAGCCTAGAGTGGCGGCACCAGTTGAGCAACAGAGGGTAAGGATCCCAGACCCGAGGGATGATTTCTTGGGGGAAGAGGAAGATGAGCCAGTAGTCCCTCAAGCTGTGAAGTGCAAAGTTCCTAAGTTAGAGGATGATGTGATGCGGAAGATGGAGGAACGAATGGAGGCCATGGCACGGATGTTGTCGGTCGGAAAGGGGATCATCCCCGAAGATGTAGACTTGGGTGAGGAAGAGCTGCTGCCTCAAAGATTTAAGATGCCAGATTTACCAAAGTTTGATGGCACGTCTGACCCTTCGGCCCATCTTAAGCAATATGCCTTGATCATGAAAGGCACAGGTCTTACCAAGAAGCAAAAGGTGGAGTACTTCTGCCTTAGTTTGACAGGGTCAGCGGTTGATTGGTACCATGGCTTAGACAGGAGGTCGAAAGAAGATTGGGAACTGCTTACGAGTGAGTTCATGAGGCAGTACGACTGCAGCACCCGCATGGAAGTGACGTTGAAAGACCTAGAGCTCCTGCAACAAAAGTCTAGTGAATATTTCCATGACTACCTTACGCGGTGGAGGAATCGTGTTATGGAAATGAAGAGGAAGCCCGACACGTCGGATCAAATCAGACTGTTTATCAAAAATGCAAGCCCATATTTGAGGGAGGGGCTTAAGATGAAAGGGCTCAAGGATTGGGAATCCTTAAAAGACATAGCAATCGAAGCTGAAGCGGAATACTTGGCAAAGAAAGCCAATAATGACAGTTTTGCTCGGAAGAACTTCGGGACCCAAGGGGGAAATAGGTCTGGTGGCGCCGGAAGCAGCAGTAACAGAGTGGGCAGAACAACGGAAGTTTCAGCCACTGACGTGAACCAGAGACACTATTCAAATTTGGGAAGACCATTGTCCTGGGTCCTAGAACGATTAATGAAAGAGGGAAAACTTCAGCCATTGCCAGCCAGACAAGCTAAGACCTACGGCCAGCCGAACCACAGAGGGGACCAATACTGTGCTTTCCACCAGCACACCGGTCACCTCACTGACTCCTACAGAACTTTAAGGGATCGGTCCAAGATCTCATTGACAGTAAGCAGATCTCCGACCCTGAAAAGAGGGAAAAGAAGAAGAATACCGGGTATAACGCCGTTCCTCCCCCAGTCTTTATGATAGGATCAAGCTTGCCCGAATGGTATGTGTTGAGGGATCTTTACGGCAATGATTACATGGCTATCGTCCGCCCCGAACAGGGAGTCAATAGGGAGAGGCCCCAGGTCAATATGATAGAATGTTGGGACTCAACAAGTGGTAGTGAGACTGAAGAGGCCGACGAGTCAGACGATGTATGGAACTCTGGGGGTGAAGGAGAGGAAGTACGAGAAGTGCAGGCTATCACCCGCAGCGGAAGAGTGGTGCCGGAATTTGAGAGGCAACAAGACCTAACGCCTCCGACGGTGGAGCGAGAAACGGAAGAGAATCAGGTCCTAAAGCAATTAAAGAAGACGCCGGCCCAGATATCGGTGTGGGACCTATTGAGGCAATCCCCGAGCCATAGGCAGAAGTTGGTTGAAGCCTTGTGTGAATCGACAGTCGCCACCACTATCTCACCCTCCGAGTTATTGGGCATTGTGAAAGGGGGATCTGAAGAAAACATAGTTTACACTGATGCCGACTTGCCGATCGAGGGTCGTAATCACAATCGCCCCCTGTATATCCGAGCTCAGATCAATGGTAAACACACGGCCTGTGTCATGGTGGATGATGGGTCCTCCATTAATGTGTGCCCACTAGTAGCGTTACCTTCACTGGGATTGAATGAGAGCATGTTGAGTGAATCCGATCTGACCATCACCGCTTATGACAACTCGAGAAGGCAAGCTTCTGGGACTTTTAAGGCACAAGTCAAGACCGGGCCAGTTGAGATAGAGGCTGAGTTTGTTGTTCTGCCGATACCGGCTAACTTCGCAGTGCTGTTGGGAAGGCCTTGGTTTCACAAGTTGGGAGGGGTTCCATCTACGCTCCATCAAATGATCAAGATCCCCCATGAAGGCCAGATCGTGACTATTAAAGCGGCTAGTGACAATCAAGTGTCGGTGTTAGGGATTTCCAATCAACCCTTCAGCGGGTTTCACGTGGCTATGGTGAATGAGGAAGACGGGACAGTGGTAAGTCCCCAAGTTGTCAATATGATGAAGAAGATGAGCTTTCTCCCCGGGGCTGGTTTGGGTAAGAGCTCACAAGGGATTCAAGAGCCTGTCGCCACAAGGGGGCAAAAGGATAGGAAAGGTTTGGGCTACGTCACTGATGCCAAGAAGAGCAAACCCGAGAAGAAGCCTGCGGAAGTGCCGCACATTTTGGAGACTTTTGTACCGGCTGCATCGGCATGCGCCTACTGTGGGGAGGCAGAGCCTCAGTGGATTAGTGGCAAGATCACCCCAGGTTTTGAAATTTTCAATGATGTGTTTGACTGGTCCGTGGGAATGGTCAAGGCGGTGGAAGCCTTCTGGGATGAGGAAATCTTCAATCAGAGTCTAGCATGGGATCGAGAGGTTCCCGAGGAGATTGTCACTGAAAGTCTGTTGGCCACCCAGGTGAAGGGCAAGGAGAAAGTAGAAGATGAAGAGGCAGCACCAGAGCTGAAGAGTCTGAATACAACTGAGGTTCAAGATGAGGGGCCGTCCGCTTCAGCACCAGCACCAGTGGGAGATGATAATGATAGCTTTGCCGATGTACTTTTTATTCCCGAACTATTTGACAACTCTGTCTGTAATTCTGAGTACTTTAATAATATGAATGACTTTGCTTACTTGTGCGATGTTTCTCATGATTTCATTATGCATGATCACGAGCATGAATCATTTATATTTGACATTAACTCAACCAATACCACCTCATTTAATCTCGGGACTTCGGAAAATCCGAAGGAAATCTTGATAGCATCCGACGTAACTCTTGAGGAAAGGATAAAATTTGAGAGAATTTTGAAAAAATATGAAAGAGTCTTCACCTGGACCTATGAGGATATGCCAGGGATTGATCGGGCAGTTGCTGAACACGCCATTCTGACCTACCCAGAGTGCAAGCCGGTCAAGCAGAAGCTCAGAAGGCTGAGACCAGAATGGGCAGAAAAGGTAAAGGAAGAGGTGCACAAGCAGATCGAAGCCAAGTTCCTAGTAGAGGTCCAATACCCCACATGGTTAGCCAATGTTGTCCCCGTAGCCAAGAAGGATGGGAGAGTCCGAGTATGTGTTGACTACCGAGACCTGAATAAAGCCTGCCCAAAAGATGACTTTCCCCTACCCCATATTGATGTACTAGTGGATAGCGCGGCCGCTTGTATGATGTACAGCTTTGTGGATGGGTATGCGGGATACAACCAAATCCTTAACAAGATTGTGGATCGAATCAAGACAGCTTTCATCACAGAATGGGGGACGTTCGCCTACCGAGTAATGCCTTTTGGGTTGAAGAATGCCGGAGCGACGTACCAAAGGATGGCTACCAAGATCTTGGATGACTTGATCCACAAGGAAGTCGAAGTGTATGTCGATGATATGATGATCAAGTCAGCAACTCGAGAAGGACATTTCGAGGCCTTGGAAAAGTTCTTTCAGAGGATCGACAAGTATAATCTCCGCCTCAATCCTAAGAAATGCATTTTCGGGGTCACCTCGGGTAAGCTGTTAGGCCATGTGGTAAGCCAAAGGGGAATAGAAGTGGACCCTGATAAAATCAAGGCAATCAGAAAAATGCCGGCGCCCCAAAAGGAAAAGGAAGTTCGGAGTTTTCTGGGCAAATTGCAGTACATCAGTAGGTTCATTTCCAAGCTCGCTTCAGTGTGCGAACCAATTTTTAAGCTCCTCAGGAAGAATCAGCCAGTCAGGTGGAACGACGACTGCCAAAAGGCTTTTGATGTCATTAAGGATTACCTCCAAAATCCCCCAGTGCTACGACCGCCACGGCCTGTTAAACCTTTGATTCTCTACCTAGCAATAGAAGAAAATTCTGTAGGAGCCATGATGGCCCAAGAGGATGAATTCGGGGTCGAATTTGCGGTTTACTACCTCAGCAAGAAATTCCTCCCTTATGAAGCCAAGTATGTTGAAGTGGAGAAGATTTGCCTGGCAGTAATCTGGGCATCCAAGAAACTGAGGCATTACTTTCATTCCTACAAAGTGCAGGCGGTTGCCAAGCAAAATCCCCTCCGATACCTGCAACAGGCACCCTCTTTACTAGGGAAAATGGGAAGATGGTTGATATTGCTACAAGAATTTGACGTGAAATACATTACTAGAAAGACCATTAAAGGTTGAGCAGTGGCCGAGTTTCTTGCTGACCATCCAATTGAAGGAGACCAGCTATTGTATGAATTCCCCGACGAAAACGTGGTAGCCATCACCGTGCAGAAGTGGCAGATGTATTTTGATGGGGCAGTAAATAGCAAGGGAGCCGGAACAGGAGTGATTCTAGTAACCCCAGACGGAGAGAAGCTTCCATTAGCCAAGAAACTAAGGTACAGAGCCACCAATAACGAGGCTGAGTATGAAGCCTGCATCTTTGGGTTAGAAGCGCTCTCAGCCGTGGGGGCAAAAGTAGTAGAGGTCTTCGGGGACTCATCTTTAGTAATCCACCAAGTCAGGGGTGAATGGGCCATCAAGGAAGAGCGGCTGTGCTCATTTCCAGTTCCATGTGGGATAACCCGGAAGGAATAGTTATGAAGCCTGTGCTCATTTCCAGTTCGAGCAAGCCATACTTTGAGACCGAACAAGTCGGGGATGTTGAAACTACTGATGGAAAGCCATGGTACTATGATGTCCTGAATTATTTGGAGAGGTCAATATTCCCGGAAGAAGCCACTGAAAAAGACCAAAGGCTAATACGCAAACTGTCCACTCAATTCATCAGTGTAGATGGGGTGTTGTACAAGAGACAAGCCGATGGCATGCAACTCAGATGTTTAGATGAAAAAGAGGCTAAAAGGGTTATGGAGGAAACCCATGCAGGGGTCTGTGGGGCCCACATGAATGGTCTGGCCCTGGCAAAGAAAATAATGCGGCAAGGATTCTTCTGGTTAACAATGGATACAGATTGCTCTAAATATGTGAAGGAATGCCAATTATGCCAGCAGTATGCTAATCTGAGACACCTGCCGGTGTCGGAATTGTGCAACCTGACATCTCCGTGGCCATTTGCCGCATGGGGGATTGACATAATAGGGGAGATACACCCGACAGCCTCTAATGGACACAGGTTCATTGTGGTCGCCATTGATTACTTTACCAAGTGGGTTGAAGCTGAATCCTTCAAGAAATTAGGCGCCCGGGAAATGGCCAGGTTCATCGAGCGACACTTGATCTGTAGGTACGGTCTCCCTCATCACATCGTGTCGGATAATGGGGTACAGTTCCAGGCTGAGACTAAACAGATGCTAAAGAGGTACGCCATCCAACACCATAAGTCCTCTCCATACCGACCACAGGCCAACGGGGCGGTCGAGGCAGCTAATAAGAACGTCAAGAAGATATTGGCTAAGATGGTGCAAACCTATAAAGACTGGGCCGAGAAATTGCCATTCGCACTATAGGGCTACAGGACCACCGCCAGAACTTCCACAGGGGTTACCCCTTTCTCCCTGGTTTACGGGACGGAAGCAGTTCTACCGGTAGAAATAGAACTCCAGTCGCTGAGGGTGGTAACAGAAGCTCAGCTACCAGAAGCCGAATGGGCACAGCAGCGGCTGCTACAGTTGAATCTATTGGATGAGGATAGGATGCGAGCGTATTACCACAATCAGATCTACCAGAAGAGATTAGCTCGCTCGTTTGGGAAGAAAGTAAGAAAGCACCCATTAAAGGAAGGAGACCTAGTCTTCAAACAGATGAGGCCGGGGGTTCCGGACTTTCGAGGCAAGTTTTGGCCAACATGGGAAGGACCCTTCATTCTGAAGAAGCTTTTGTCTAAAGGGGCTGCAATTCTGACAGATAGTAATGGAAACGAGTTCAGAGAGCCGGTCAACGTCGACAGATTGAAAAGGTTCCATGGCTAAGGGCTAGGGAAAAATGCAAAATAAAATAAGACAAAAGAAAAGAGAGAAAATGTTCAATCAAGAAAACCCGAGAGGGCTGATTGATAACAGGAGTTGTGATGCTTTTGAGATCTATCTCGAGATTAGATGTGGTCCGGTATCTTGGGCCTAATGTTAAAAAATGATCATGTGTAATGAAATCGCACGAGAAACGTGTACATGTATGCAATTATGCACTCAGAGAAGTTCTTTTATCCAATGAATGTCCATAGTTCTTTTTAGACGAGTAATATGTCACTGCTGTCACTTCCCATTCGAATGAGCACAATTTATCCGTGAAACCGACAGAAATTTTATTAAAAAAAAATAATAATAAAAATAAGGCCGTTAGAGATGAAAACCGTGACTGGCGCTCTAAGCAAAAGTTAGGCCAAAGGGAAGGGTGAAAACCTGGCAACAGGCAGTCTGCCCTACAAAAAAATGAAATAAATAAAAGCCGCTGGATTGGGTTGGGTCCATTCCAGGCAAAAAATAAGGCACAGGGTTATGTGAAAATCCGACAAGGACGCATCTCCCGCTAAGAAAAGCTAGTGTGAAAATCCACAAGGGACGCACTACCTTCAAAACGATGACGCTTGGAGTGATAAGGCGGCATTACCTTGGGCAACCCCTTTCAAGCAAAGACACACATCAGGCAAACCTCCCTGAAAAATTATGAGTCAGAGCCCCTGAATCGGGACAGCGCCCTCCGGCACTTGGGGGCATAATCGACCAGACGAAGCCACGAGTCGTTTCAACGAGAGTTATCGCACCTCGACTACTGGGCCACTCAGATGAGTGGTGTCACCTGCATTCCGCATGACATATGCATATGCACGTGCATAACTTACCTTTGCATACAAATCTCTTTTGTTTTCGCAGGAAAGTCTGGCGCCTTCACACACCGACAAGCTGGTGTTTATCAGTCGCTCAGCCGTGGTTTCACACACCGACAAGCTGGTGTTCCATCAATCACGTTCTCCAAAGTCTGGCGCCTTCACACATCGCCAAGCTGGTGTTTATCAGTCGCTCAGCCGTGGTTTCACACGCCGACAAGCTGGTGTTCTATCAATCACGTTCTCCAAAGTCTGGCGCCTTCACACACCGACAAGCTGGTGTTTATCAGTCGCTCAGCCGTGGTTTCACACGCCGACAAGCTGGTGTTCTATCAATCACGTTCTTCGAAGTCTGGCGCCTTCACACACCGACAAGCTGGTGTTTATCAGTCGCTCAGCCATGGTTTTGCGTTGACAAGCTGACGTTCCTCAATCGTGTGACCAGTAGTAATCCTATGACGCCGACAAGCTGGCAGGACCAAGTTCGGAAAGCGACCGCCTCAGGTACGCATCTCTTCCCTTCTTTTCTGAATTTTGGTTCACTTAGGCACCTAGGTTCTAAGTTCCCCAAAATTGGGGGCAACTGTAGACACCGGGTCCCGAGGCGGTCCAAGATCAGGATTACCCGATGATGAAATAGAAGACCGATTTTCGGCAAGAAATGTGAGAATCGATCGTTCCCTTGTCAAAGATTGTGTTTTTTCGAAAAATAATTTAAAAAAAAATATAATAATATTTTAGGGATTTAAAAAAAAAACTTAAAAACTAAAATGGGGTAAAAAAAATATATATTAATTTTGTATCAAAATTAAAATAAATAAAAAAAAAATTTTTGGTCGCGAGTGCCGCTGCGGCAACGCGAGGCCGCCTGCGCGGCAGGCTGCCCCAGCGCGCAGGGGCGCCTACGAGGCAGGCCGCCCGCCTCGCGCAGGGGCACCTGCGAGGCAGGCCGCCCGCCTCGCGCAGGGGCGCCTGCGCGCGAGGCAGGCGCCTCGCACGATGTCCCTGCGCGCGAGGCGGGCGCTTTGCGCGACCCCCCCCCCCCCCCTGCGTGCAGGGGCGGGCGCTTCACACGACCCCCCTGCGCGAGGGGCGGGCGCTTCGCGCGACCCCCCTGCGCGCAGGGGCGGGCGCCTCGCGCGACCCCCCTGCGCGCAGGGGCGGGCGCCTCGCGCGACCCCCCCTGCGGGCGAGGCCCCTGCGCGCGAGGCCTGCTGCCTCGCGCGCCCCCCCCTGCGCGCGAGGCCTGCTGCCTCGCGCGTCCCCCCTGCGCGCGAGGCAGCTGCCTCGCGCGACCCGCCTGCGCGAGGCAGGCTGCGCGCAGCAGCCTGCCGCGCGCGGTGCCAGGGCACCACGCGCAGGCTGCCGCGCGCCCTTGGCTCCTCCGCGCGACCTGTTTCGCCTGTCCGTTTTTTTCGCTATTTTCAGTCTGATTTTCTGATTTTTTAAGTTTTCATTGTTTCACCATTTTATGTTATTTTAGATTAACTAAAAAGGAAAGTTTTTTTGTCCCTTGCCATTTTTGGCCAAGACAGGATTAAATGGGGATTTTCCCCTCATTTTTAGAAAAGGGCAGATTGAATTCATTTTTTCTTAGCTTTTCCTCTCTACTTTTTTCGACTCTCCAGGAAGCTCTTCTTGCTTCTTAAAAAAAAAGAAACTCTTCAAAAAATCTTCAAGTTCTATTCTAAAATCTTAGTTTTGCCATTACAAAATACATAATCTTGGGTTGATTTGAGCAAGAAAAATTAATTTTCTTTGTTCCTTCATCCCACAACAAATATTTTTCTCAAGATAATTTGTTTAGAACACAGATTTTATATTTATTTCAAATATTATTATTATCAAAAAAATCCGACAAGGAAATCGATCGAGACATCCTATTTCCAATCTCAAAAATTCAGAGGGTAAACATTCTTGGACTTATCCTCATTTATTTTTCTGCACATTATTTACTGTTGTTAGTTCTATTTTTGCTATTATTATCATCTCTTATTCATTTTCAGCATTTTAGAATGTTAATATCCCTATTAATATATGATTTGCTTGCTTCAATTTAATATTTTGCTATCATTGTTATTTCTATTGTGTTTATGTTCATTATTAAGTGTTTTGCCATGCTTAATGCATTTAATGTCTTTATTATTATTCTTATTATTATTAGGGTTATTTGAGCCACTGCCATACTCATTATGTTATTATTATTATTGTTATTATTATTATTATTATTATCATTATTATTATTATTATTATTATTTAATTCTCTATTTTACTATCATTGTTATTTATTCATTTACTAGTGTTATTCTGTTTTAGTATTGTTAGTGCTATTATTACCAACTAATTGACTAGTTAGCATTATTGTTGTTGTTATTATTATTTAACATTTCGTATCATTTTTATTATTATTGTCATCGCCATTATCGTGGTTATCATCATATCTTGCATTTATTGGATTAATTTACTTGGGACATTTACTAATATTTTTGATACTATTTTTTCTGTCTGAGATTTAATTTGGGTCGGGCTATGTGAGCGCCCTGCGACTCCCCGGATGGGTCGCGACGCGTGGAGGGTCACATCGGTTCGGTGAGATCTCTCTAATTCTCTATCCTTTTGTTGTGTTTATTTGTAAACAATTATTTTATTTATGCACGCGTGCGATAAAAAATCACAAAAATATTTCTATAATTAAATTACAATTTTCACTAATAAAATCGGGACCAACGTCCCTTATTTTAGCCCAATAATAAAATCATCATAATTAAAAACGAAGAGTCAATTTTCAATAAAATGGGATCACTCATCCCGGTTTTCCAATTCAAACAATAAAAAATGACTCTTCGAACCCTCTTCAATTTAATACGAAGGAACCAATGTTCCTAAATTTTGAACAAGTGCGAAGGAACCAATGTTCCTAAAATAATGTCCCGATTTATGCATGTCTTTTTATTTTCTTGTGTGAGTGTTTAAAATTCAAGTCCATTTCTTTTTGGGCCCTTGTAATTAATTTTGGGGCAACTTTATTCATTTTTGGGGATTGTATTCTGTCCCATTTATAGCTTTAATTCCTTTCAATGGGAGTTGTATTCTACCCCTATTTCTCTTGTAATTGCGTGCTTGCGTGTTTACCGCTTTCATTTATCGCTTTCTCTATCCATTGCTTTATCGCTTTTATTTACTTTCTTTACGTGCTTTTAATGCGCTATTTAATTAAACGCATCGCTCGTGTGAGATGAGAGATATAATTTTAAGAAGTTAAAAACCCACTTATACTCAACCAAAGCATAAATAAGAGGGAAGTTCCGAACATCGGATCTCTGGTCTCGACCAACAAAGAGGTGAGAGACCTTTTCCCAATTCTTTGGAATTGGGTGGCGACTCCATGATACCTCAAAAGGTGCCTCTAGGTGCCATTAGGCTAGGTGGGTCTCCCCAATGTTCTATTGGGAGGGACGCACCGATGATGCCTCGTGGTGCCCATGATCAAAAGACGCGAACCCTCATACCTCGAATCCTAAAGCGGATTCACCCGAGGGCCCTTGCTGGGTTCGGCGCGCGTCACATCAAGGTTTTGGAAAGATTTGCAATCTACACTGGGTACTCGACTCCATTTCAGTATAGCCTTTCATCCGCAGACTGATGATCAATCTAAAAGAGTTATCCAAGTGTTAGAAGATATGCTTTGGATTTTCTCGGGAGTTAGGATAAATATGTTTCTTTGATGGAATTTGCATACAATAATAGTCACTAGATGAGTATTGGCATGGCACCATTTGAAGCTCTATATGGCAGAAAGTGTTAGACTTCGATGTGTTGGACAGAATTGCATGAGCATTCAGTAATTGGCCCCAATTTGGTAAAAGACACTGAAGAGAAAGTTAGACTGATTCAGCAATGTTTGAAAGTGGCTAGCGATCGACAGAAGTCTTATGCAAATTTGAAGTGGAAGGATATTGAATATGGAGTGGGTGATAAGGTTTTTTTGAAAGTATCACCGTGGAGGAAAGTGCTTAACTTCGGAAAGAAAGGAAAACTGAGTCCAAGGTTCATTGGTCCTTATGAAGTGTTAGAACAAGTTAGTCCAGTTGCTTATTGGTTAGCTCTGCTACTATAACTGGCCAAGTTACATGATGTGTTCCATGTATCTATGCTCCGTAGAAACCAATCGAATGAGTCCCATGTTTTACCATTGTAAGAAGTGCAAGTGCAACCGGATTTTTCATATGATGAAAAGCCTAAAGCCATATTGGCTCGGGAAGTAAGACAACTCCGGAATAAGCAAATTCCATTGGTGAAAGTATTGTGGCAGCACCACGGAATGGAAGAAGCAACATGGGAACCCGAGTCGGCTATGAAAGCTCAGGACCCTCAACTGTTCAGCTTAGGTATGAATTCCAAGGATGAAATTCCTTTAAGGAGGGAAAAGTTGTAAGGCCCTTACTTGTACCCTAATCGTTTTAAACACCATTGGGGTACGAGAGTGGCCTAAGATGTGTAATTGACTAAGTAATTATGTTTTGGACATAACTGGCATTAATTGAAAAGTCAGGGTTAAAATTGTTATTTAACCCCTGTGGACTTAAATGCATGTAATGAGAAGTGAGATGGGTTAATGTATGGAATTGATTAATTGATTGGTTAATGCATGAATTTGGAAGAAATGAAGGACTAGAAGTAGAATTTACTTAAGTGACCATTGGATGGGTGACATTTGGATGGTGGGGAATTGGAGAGAGAAAGAGAGGATAAGCATGGCTTAAATGCCATGTGAAGAACATGAGAGAGGGAGCAGAAATCTGTCCCTCCTCTCTCTCATCCGTTCTCAGCGTCCTCCTCCCTCCATGTTCCAAAAATCCATCAAATCCACTTGTTACTCCTCAATTAGTTAAGTGAATTCAAGGTTTGTGAAGGTAAGTGACTAGTTTTCCTTCTTCTCCTTCTTCTTCTTCTTCTTCTTCTTCTCCTCCTTCAAGTGAATTAGGTTTGAGTGTGGCTTTGAGCCAATTCTAATTTTTGGTTTGATTTGTAGCGGAAAAAACAAGAGAAGCCAAAGGAAAGGAGAAAACTAGTGGAAGTGCAGCCAATTGAGCTAATAGGAGCAAAGGAAGATAAGGTTTAGGAATTTGTGATTTTGTATTGAATTATTGAATTGATG
The DNA here is from genome assembly GCA_947683425.1 of Excoecaria cochinchinensis. Lineage (NCBI taxonomy): Eukaryota > Viridiplantae > Streptophyta > Magnoliopsida > Malpighiales > Euphorbiaceae > Excoecaria > Excoecaria cochinchinensis. The sequence continues at coordinate 32,206,052 of CANTUQ010000146.1, read as the reverse complement.
TGTTAGGATATTTATATTTTGATGTTGAGGTTGATAGGATTGTATTATTTTTGTTTGGATTGTAATTTGAAGTTGTGGTATGTAAGTTGGGTTAGAATGTGGAAAGCAGAGCATGGCTGAGTTTTTTCAGAAAAGCACAGCTATGCCACGAAAAACACAGCTGTGTTCTAGTGTTAATGTTGATTTTTGTTGATTCACATGGTGGTCATGAAATTTCATACCGTTTGTAATCGTGTTTTGGTTGATGATATTGGTCTAGGAGTTTCCTTACCGTTGTGTAAATGCATTATGCTTAGCATGCTAACAATTCAGCCTTCCACACAGCGGGCAGGATTGCTCATACCGCCATTTGACTACATTCTGTTTGGCAATTCTGAAATTCTTGCATTTTACACGGTGGTCAGGTTTATTCTTACCACCATGTAAATGCATTCTGCTTGCTAGAGTTCCAAACTTCAGCATTTCACATAGTAGATAGGTTTATTCTTACCGCCATGTGGCATGTTTTACATGGTGATCAGGATTGTTCTTACCACCGTGTAACTGCCTTCTGTTTGATAAAGTTCAATTTTCAACGTTTTACACGGCAGTAAGTGTAACACCCTTATCACTTCCATACACTATGCACTTTACATTGCTCTAATGATTACCATGATTGTTTTGCTACTATCTAAACGGTACTTATGGTAAATGCGGTAAAAAAAAATATCGACTTATCCTATCACCTTATAGAATCATTTATCCCTTTAAACTTCCATGTCACTAACAAGTCTTATTTAATCCAGTTCAAACATCACAATTATCACATCACATCATTCAATAATAATCCATCATATTCATCATGTCTATAATACACGGTACATAATCAATGCTGTCTGAAGTTACTATTCATTTAGTCAAAATTTTGGCAGTACAACGGCTATAAAACTAAAGCAAACAATCCCCAGCCCAACTCAGGGGCACAACAACAATATCATCACATATCAACCATATACAGTCCAAATGCATATATATAGCATCAGTTGTACTGTCTCGTCATCTAGATATACGAGTTTGCATACATGCCAATACCCAAAACCATAGTATTTCAAATACATGTACATGCCATATTACTTAACATATATAATATCCTTTGATTAAATTCTTCTTTGATCTGCTCCCAAAATGTTAAGTATGCTTTGCTCCTCATCCTAAGGCGAGTTAAATAACCTACATGTTGAGCATTAAATATACTCAGTGATGGTTACAAATCTAAAAATTTCCAATTCTAACTTGTGCACACACACACAAGCACAAAATACATTATACTTAATTAATTCTTTAATTTCATTTAAATCACTCACTAAAATCTTAATTAGTGCCATTTTAGACTATAATCCTTGATCTGACCTTATTCTGAGCAAATTACAATTTAATCCCTAACTTATTCGGTACTTACCAAATTACCCTTCCATTCAACTAAATTACCATTTTGCCATTTAGTTTTAATTTATTTACAGACATGCCATTAAGTAAATTTTTTCCCATTTAATTACTTCATTAGCATACAAATTACCATTTAGTCCTCAAACTTTCATTTTAGTCCTTATTTAACCATCAATTTACATATTTAGTCATATAATTCCATATTCTACCATTTCCACAGTAATGCCCTTCTTTTTATACTTATTTACTTATTTGACATGTAAATTACGGTTTAGTCCCTAAATTCTTACTTTCATGTCCATTTTACATATTAGTCCATATTACTCCTTTACATTGCAATTAAACCAATTAATCATTCATTTTATTATTTTTATTCATTAAACCTATTATTTAACATGATTACTCCTTTTTATACCCTATTTACAACTTTGCCCTTTATTAACCATTTAATCACCTTTGTGGCACCAATTCATTTATCACTTATTTAAACACTATTATCACCCCACTTTTTCATTTTATTCTATTAAATACCATCACTATGGTAAAATTTCAGTTTAGTCCCTAATTTTTCAATTAATAACAAAACTGCCACTTTTACATCATAATTATAATTTTGCCACTAGTTCATTTCTCTTTTCATCTTAAATTCATTAATTGACATGCAAATTATCAATTAGTCCTTATTTTACTATTTTTATGTCAAATTATATTTTAGTCCTCCGAAACTACAATAATTCATTTTTAACCCGTTTATTCACTATTTTATCATTTTTACCTGTTCGATTCATTAATTAGGTAAATTATCATTTTAACCCTAAACTTTTTATTTTCTTTCATTTAAGCCCTTTTCCACTCAAATTCTCATTTTCACTTTACTTTTTGCATAATTAAGCCATTTTAGCATTATGTCTCTAGTATAATCCCGGTAGAAAATCTACATACCGGATATATGGGACATGGACCCCACAAGTCCACCGCACTACACTAAGGAATAACCCCGAAGGATCACTCCATCACTTTTACTGAACATATAACGTATAATGTATAACATATGTACAACATAACCTACCATATCTCTTTTCTTGAACCATTCGGCCACCTTAGGACTTTACTCTACCATTTTATTTTTCATTCATTTATTACATATTCAACTAGGTTAAGCCTTAATTCACATGTATATACCCTTCTATTACACTTAACCACAAGGTATACTATAAATATACACTACAAAAAAAATTAAAATTAGCAACTAAAATTATCGGCTGCAATATTTTAGTTGTTAATTAGCGACGGATTAGCTACTGTTTTAAGAATTGGTCGTGAAAATCTACTTTTATTTTTAGCGACTAAAAAATTCGTCGCTAAAATAGCGACAGGAATTTCAATCGCTAAATTTGGAGGTAATTTTAACAACTTTATTTGAGACAGATTTAGCGACTAAACTTGTTGTCACTAAACACATTTGATTTAGCAATGGAATAGCAACTGATATTTCTGTCGCTAAAAAATTTTTAAATTTTTTAAATATGAAAATAATGTTTAGAAATTAAAGTGATACTTTAGCGACTGAATAATCCATTGCTATTTCGTCGGTAAAATTAATTATAATATTAATAAAAGTATGCATACATACTTGTAGTTATGAATTATTTTTAATATTTTTTCTTTACACATCAATTTTAATTTGTCTAAAATAATTTTTAATTTGTCTAAAACAAATTTTTTATTATTAAATTATTTAAAAATTTAATGAAAATATTAGATGAGTGAATTGAAATTAATATTAATAAAAAAATTTATTAAGGAATATGTGTTGATACTGTTTTTGGGTTTTGAATTAATAACATTGACTAAATAAATTATATATTCAAACAAATAATTAAATTAAAAAAATAAATTAATATATGTATGTATTTATTATAATGCCTCGATAAATAAGTAATTAAATTAAATTAAAATTTATTTATTTAATGAATAAAAAGGAAAATATTGTCTAAAATAATAGGTATAATTACACAAAAAAAAAATTAAATGAAATGGGTATAGAAAAATGAAAGAGGTGGAAATAAGTTAATTAGTGATTTAAGTTAATTTAAGAGAGGGTATAAAGGGAATTTTTAGGGCATAAAAATCTGCCCTAACCTAAGTCTTTTTGGCTCTGCTTTCTCTCTTATTTTTCTTTCTTTTTCTTCTCTTTCTTTTCTTTTCTTCTTTCCTGTTGAACCAGCCCCCTGTCAGCCCCCCTCCGTCTCCATTGTCTCTGCCCCCTTCCTCCACCATTGCTGTTGCCGGTCCTCTCTCCGTCTTCCTCTCTCTTCTTGCGCAATAGCATATATAGTGTGCACCTAGCAGCAAATCGTCGCTCCCACCCCAGCCCGTCGCACGCTTAGATCCAGAGCCCACCCGTTGCACGCCCAGTACCGAAGCCCAATCGCCTTGCCACCACCTCCCACCCAGTCTCACCGTCGTCACCACCAGCTCCCACCCCAGTCCGTTGCGCGCCTAGGTCCAGAGCCCAGTATGTATCTCAAGATTGCTTAGTTTGAAATATTTAACTGTTCCTCTTTCTATCTGTAGTAATTGAACTAATTGATTTGTACATGAGAAGCTGTTATATGATTCTGACAATTATTATCCATGTAATTAAAGTAATAATTATTTCTCTTTCAAATTGATTAAAAAATAATTAAATAATTTCATCACTTGTAAATCAGTTAATTAAGTACAGTCTTGTAACTCAAAACTGAAAAATTTCTTTTTTTTTTCATAAAAATCTAAGATGGCATTTCCTTGTGCATTTTTATCGTCGCACTAAACTATCAGATGTCCTATAAAGAAATTAAGCAGACATGTCTTCCTAGAAATTCAATTGAATTGCTCAAATTGGTCCACATTAGGAGAGAGTTGACACCACCCATTTCTATCGAACCACCAAGATTAAATAGAATAGTAAAGCGATGACTTGATTTTCCATATGATTAATTGTTAATATTATGGATTATATTACTTTCCATATGATTATTTTTATGACTTCAATCTGTTAGGGATTTTTTTAAAAAATATAGTTTGTGAGATTTTATTGTTAGTTTAATTGATTAGATTGTTGTGTTATTTGATGAATTGATTTGCCTAAATTGAAATTAAACTAAATATGCAAATTTTTGGGGTTAATGTGAATTGAGTTCTTCCCTTTCTCACTTACAAATCAGGTAATCTTAGTCTTCATGATCATAATTAGCTATTGCTTTCATTTTTTAAGGGTTTTAGATAAATTTTGGCTTTCAGTTTGAATTTGAGGTTCAATTATGGCAGATATTGTACGAGATAGTAAAGCCTTTCTTTCTTTTAATATTTCGGTTGTTTTGCAAATCAATTCATGCAATTAAACTAGAAATTTGGTATTCCAAGAGTCAAATTCCAAATATCAGAGCATCATTACTTGATTATATTTTCCTATGATGCGTGATAGGTGGCTTAGGTTTGCTATAGGAAATTTATTTAATATGTGAAATTTCAGGCCTGATGCTTCCTCAGTAATTTTGCTAGGTGCAGTGGCATTGCCTACTCTTATGCTTTCAAAGTCGATACAACTGTTAAGAGCTCTCTCATTGCACGAAATTCAATATAAAGGTATCGGTTTGGTCTCTTTTTGTGTCGCTAGAGTTTTGGATTCTTTATGTCCACTAATTGTTAATCATTTGAATTCGCATGTTGTTCAGCGAGCCTCTAATTTAGTCATATAGAAGTGCCAAATATCTTCTCCTGTTCCTGTATTTGTATGATATGTGTATAAGTTTTATATGTGATATGTTATGGGATCTACATAGCCTAATCCACTTGCACAATTCATGCAAATGGTAGAAAAAGTAAAAGAGAAGATAACATGAAAAAGATAGTCACAATTCTATTGATTAGTACTATCATTATTTTTTTGGTAGATTTCTTGAATAGGATCATAAACGTGTAGCTCTATGAATGAGTTTACCTTATTGTAGGTGTCACAGGGATGAAGTTATATTGACCAAACCCTGAGTTACCAACCTTTGTAATTAGGGGATTCATCATATTGATATATTATGACTAAAATTAATGGAGCAGCCTTGTGCTTCCATTGGTATGTGTGGCGATGTATTAAAGATATATAGTTCTTTGCACAAGGCTGGTTTTTGTTTGTTTTTGGATGAAAATATATTGTTTTTACATGCTATGAAAACTGGTTCACTGATGAAATATAAGCCCTTTTCTTTTTATCTTATTGCCTTTGGAAGTTTGTTATTATACATAAATATTGTTAACACACAATTATTATTATACTACTTTGTTCTTATTATTAATCTTTGGAGATTAATTCATTTGAATTTGCTGTGTAATTTACATATATTGCTGCTTTGTTTATTTTTATTTTGTTTTTGATTTTAGGCCTCTAGTTGAAACTCAAAATCAGTCCCGGACCAATAAAGCTACAAAATCATAGGCAACGTCTAATGTAATTTATGTATATTTATTTTTAATGTAATTTTGCTTAGTATTTATTATGAACATACTATGAAAATTTATGTATGTTATTTTTTTTATTTAAAATGGTTTTATTTTGTTAAATAAAAGTTCAATTTTCGATCTATTTGGTTCAGTTTAAAATCGAACCGACCATTTGCACACCCTTAATTGTACAATTTAATATATTTTTATAATATTATCTTTTTAAATTAATAGTATTGTTAATAATTATTATTTATATAAAGTAAATTTTTGCTGTAATAATAATAATAATAATAATAAATTAAAATGAAAATAATAATAAAAAATTTAATAATTTTTGCGACTGAATAGCGATGGAATTTTTTATCGTTAATATTTTTTAATATTTTCGGCCACTAATTTAGGGATTATTTAGCGAGGGAATATTTTGTTTTTAGCGACGAAATTTTTCGTCGGTGTTTTTAGCGATTGTTTTATGTTTTGGTCACAAAATTCCTTGTGACAGATGGATTAGCGACGGTTAGTCATTTTATCACTAAAAGTAATTAGCAACGGAATTAAAGGAATAACAACAAAAATTTTTGTCGCTAATTTCCTATTTTTTTGCAATGATACCTAAATATACTATTATGTCTCATTATGACCAAGACTTGCAATTGGTTTTTTTTTTCACTTTAATTATTCTAATTAGCATATTTAGTCTCCTTAAACTCATTTATCACTTTAATTTCAATTATACATGCAATTCACACACGTTTACTATATAAACCTAATATAAAACCCTAATTTTCAAATGAAAATACTTAGATTATGTAACCGCAAACCTCATATCCCTGCTTTAACCTTCCACAGCCTCTTTATTCCTTGTCCTTAACATTTGAGATGCCTTTTTCTCTTGATTCTCCTTAGTGGCCGAAAATACAAAGCAACAAAACATCTATTAATTTCTTTTTTTTTTTATCAAATATAACTTCATAAACAAACTTCATACATCCTAATCCATCATTTAGAACCAACAAATCAATTTAAAACTGTAACAACCCGATTTATACCCTAGTAGGATTTTAATGTTAATTACATATATAAGAGCACAAGAGTAAGTGTATAGTATGATTTATGGATTTTAATAAGGATGCAATTGAAAAGATTAAGAAGTTATTAAAGAAATAAATTCATTAGGTCAGTAGGTGGTAATTGGCCAAGAGATTAAAGGGATATTTGATAAAGATTTTTAAGTTGGGCCAATGAGAGGTTGACACCTAGGGAGGGAGTAGCTGAAGCAATAAATGAAAAGAAGAAGAAAAGGTAGGAAGAGAGAGGAAAATTCAGATTTCTGAATTTTCATTCCTCTCCTCTTCCCACGTGAACTAGCTCTATCATCTTCTTCCTCTTCTTTTCTTCATTTCTTGCTTCTTCCTTTTCTCTTTGGGCTACTTTGAGTGGGGTTTGAGGAAGATAAGTGTGTGTGGTAGCAAGATAAGTGATGGCTATAAATGATTTCTTCTTCTTCTTCTTGCCATTTTCTTCTGGTTTTGAATTATGTGTAAGTTGGGTTAAGAGTGTTTTGTTTCGTTTATTTTGTGCAAGAATCCATGGGCAAGGGGATAAACAAGAGTAAAGAGAAGTTTTGAGCTTGAAGAAGAGAGGATTGAGCTTTATAGGAGGTTTGGAAAATTTATATGCTTTGATGTGAATTTATATATATATATATATACATATGTATTGATGAGTTGTTGTTTTGATGTGTATTTTGTTTAAAATTTGACTGTTTATATTGATGTGGTTGTGTGGATTTGCTTGGGTTTAGAGAGTCTGAGTTTCTAGGGGAAACTCTGCCCAGATTTTACTGGACCTCTAGTGATTGTTTTAGATATAAGTTGAGTTATAGATATCCAAATAGTATGAAACTAGTTCCGTTAGAAAGCTAATTTAGGTACCTAAAAATGTCTCAAAATTATCCTTGAGCTATTTCTGGCTCTAAGATCCTTAAAAATGGCAAAAACTGAGGCATCTCTACTTCGGTGGGTTCAGTGGAGTAGTGTAGATTGTGTAGATCATATCTGACATTTCAGATGTCCAATTGATCTTAAATTTGATTAATTTGAAATATAACATCCTAGATATCATTTGTTAAGAAGGAAGTTTTGCCTAAAAATGAGTTTTAGAGGTTGGTTTAGGCGGTACAAAGTCGGAGGTGAAAAGCTATCCTGATAGTCTATTTTTTGTAGAGCACTTGAGGGAGGGTTCTGTCGTGAGCGTGACCCTTGTTGCGAGCGCGACAGAACCTACTTGTGGAAGGTTTTTCCTCTCATTTTGAACCCCATGGTTGGCATGAACCCTTGCCCTTCTTTACCCTCCTCTAGGTTGTGTATTTTGGTATGTTTTTCCTTCCGAAATACACCCAAACTTTACTAAAAATTTCTAAGACTTATCCATCATATGTTTGGAGAGTTACAACTCAAGAATATGAGTGATTAAGGGTACAATTAAGAATTACTACTAAAGTACTTAAAGACTATGAGTGATTAAGGGTACAATTAAGAATTACTACTCAAGTACTTAAAGACATAGTTAGTCGAATAATTATAGATCTACCCAGAAATGTTATGGTGGGAATTGTAATAGGTTTCTAAGCTAGAGTGCTACAATTTTGTATATTGAACCTTTAGAACTATGGGGTTATGATTCCCAATCCCTTGGGATACGTAGGAAGCTTGGAAGACCCCTTCCAAGTCCGAACCAAATCTTAGAAACTGATTTGTGCATAAAAGATGACGTTTGACTAAAACTCTAAGAATGTCATGGTACTTGTTTAAGTAATGTAGAATATGCGTGCTAATGTATAGAAAGTTTATTAGGCTATTGGTAATTTGGGCCTTGAGTAGGCTTAATTATAGTCTAAAACTATTATGCAATGTTAAGACTGAATTAGATGATTATGACATGAACCGAGATTGAAATAAACCTTTCTTATATAAAATGATTTTTGAAATGACTGTCTAAACATTGAATAATTGTGGAAGTAATGTTTACAAAATTGATTTAGATATTATAAAAGTAAACATATATATGTATAATTGTATTGATTGAGGACTATATGTTTGGAAGCAATTTTGATGACATTTGAGAATTAAGTAGGATGTTGGTGGAGCACTCAGCTCTATCGTGAGCGCGACAAAGGCCATCTAGCTCTCTGTCGTGATCGCGACTAAGGTCGTGAGCTCGACTCTTTTATATGCTACGAATTTATGTTGTTGAGGTACTTAGCATGGGTTTTCACTTATGGGTAACATATGACATATTGTGTAAACTAGGATATATTATACCATGTAAGCTATAGTTGAAATGAATTTTTAAGCATATGTTAAAACTAAGATGTGATTGTAATAAAAAGGTTATTGTCTGTTATATTTTATATGAGCTATTGCTTTGGTTTATAAGTGAATTATGTGTATGATTATTATGTGACTATAATAAAAGTATGCGCTTTTGAAAAAATATTAAAATGTATATTATTAAATAAAACTATTATGTGTTTAGCCTGCATTAGTCGAGTCATGGATAGATAAGCATGCCTATAAAGTTATGTTAGCTGCAGCACCAATGCGTTCTGGACCCTGATCAAGTCCCCGTTTGGGTCCTCACGATCCTCAATGTATTTGGATCTTGTTTAAGATCCCCCAATGTGAAAATATTTTTAAATAAAAAGGAAAGAGATTGCTTTTATTTGTACCTATGGGTACCAATGTGTTCACTCGTTATCCACCCTCTTGACTTAGCAGGCAATAATTAAACAAAGAAATATGAATGAGATAATAAGTTATGAATTGATAAGTGTTTGTGATGACCGTAAGAAAGTATGAGAATAAGCCTTTAATATGATTATGAACATAATGTTATTATGGCTTATATGCTAGCTGAACTAGTGCTTTATGCACCTACATGTTCTCGGATTTTGTACGAATTTCTTATATGAAAATATGGCTGTACCCTCGAGTACTTATGAATTTCAGCTTTGTTATTATCTCTTAGGAATGTAAACATGAATGAATAATAGGAATTTATTTGAAGTAAAAATGTTTAAATGAATGTAATTATATTTGAGGCATGAGAAGTCTGTGTAATGAAATATGAAAAGCATGTATTAATTAAATGTTATATTACTAAGATATGATAAGACATATGAAGGTAAAATTATATGCATATGCTAATTAAAACTGTCACTCTATTTGACTATGTTGACGAATATGATTAAAATATTTCATTTATGATCAATTTTATGCATTTATTTAATGAAATTTTTAAGTGTGCTTAGAACATGTAATTATATACATATGATTATATATGGGATTTTTATTGTGTGTTTTGACTGACGACCATTGTGAGTGATCGTCTATATTATGTGTTTTTCCCCACTAAGCCTTTGTGCTTAGCACAGGTGTTTGTCCGTGTAGGTTAAGGAGATAGAAGTATCGATCGGGCATTCCGCTGTAGTCTTGGCCAACGAGTCTGTAATAGTTTATTAGATAAAGTATAAGCTTGATATCTATAATGAGATTATCTATGGTGTCTGTAACAAGTAATTGGTATGTAATAATAGATAAATTGTGATATGATTCTATCAACTATTTTATGCAAGAGATATATGTATATTTGATCGAGTTTGCGATGTGTAGCAAAATTAATTTGATTTAAAAAAAAATTATTATTCCGTTTTCTGTTTGTTAAGTTAGTGTATTCGTCTAGTAGCACCCTCCACTCACCGTAGCACTCTGCCTATAATTTCTTTCGGCATGCTACATGGGGGAATGGGGTGTTACAAAAAGAACCTATTTCTCCTACCTCAATTTGGAGATATAAATATAGATCCTTGCTTTTAATCCACCTAATGGATATTAGAGGTTGTTATAATCTTTTAGAGGGGCTGAATCACACTAGGATGCTTGAATTTAGGAAGAAATGTAGCAAGATTTAAAGAAAATTGAGAGAGGGGAGGAGGAAGAGATCTCGGATTCCTCACCAACAAATTTGCCACCTTACGTTAAACAGATAATAATGATAAAAATGACTTGAGAATGTGAAAAGTGTAGTGAAAATGAAAGTTTAAATGAAGAAGAGTTTTCATGAAAAAAAAATGAAAGTTTAAGGATAAAAATGTAATTTATCGTGAAAATAATTAGTTGTGAGACTAATTGACAAATTGTAAGCTAAAAAGTCAATAAATGTGAAAATATAGTTAATGAATGGAAAAATTATAATTAAATGTTAAGAGAATGACCATATTGTAATTTGTTAAAAGTTTAGGGGTAAAACAGTAATTATATGTGAAAGTAAATTAATAAGTGACATGTAAGTGAAAAGTGAAATTATAATGACCATTATGTAAAGAATGCCAAGTGTGAGGACTAAAATGTAATTTGACGTAAAGATGTTAATTTAAGGACTAATATGTAATTTGTAAGCTAAATGAATGATTAATTGTAATGTAAAAGATTAATATGAATTGCCATGTAAAATAGACATGAAAGTAAGAAATTGAGGACTATTCACTAGTACAAAGGGTATAACTAGTGGCAAATATGTAAATAAAATGAACTAAAAGGTAATTTATTAATTTATCAAAAAATTTAAGATCAAAGGGCAACTTTATGAGTGAATGTTGAATTAATGGCAATTTGGTAAATAATTAAAAGGAAAAGGTATAGTTACAATATAATGGACTTTAAATAATTAATTGTAAAATAAAGTTACCTTAGGGACAAAAATGTAAATTGTCACTGATTAAAAGTAAATAAAGTAAATGTAATAAGAAATGAAGAATTAAAAAGGAAGTAAGTGACTAAATTACATTAATATGGAAATTGTGTCAAATATGACAAAGAAATGTTATCACAAGTGATATTAATATGAACTGAACTGAGTTGAAATTGTTACTGAAGGAACGAGGGATAGAAATTAGTAACAACCGGAAATGTACCCTAAAAGGATTTGGGCATATTGAGGATAAGTGGTGACCAAAGTTATGCAAGTTGTAGTGTTGGGTGTATCAAATGGACAATTTAAGAATTAATGTAAAAGTATCGGCAAGTGCGGCCAATTGTAAAATTTTGAAGGATGGAATTAGGACTTGATTGAAAGAATAAAATTAAGTAAGTGGGCCAATATGAAGGATTAGTAAGTTGTAAGTGTCAATGTTTAAGGATATGAGAATTAAGGGATTGAAAAGAGAATTTGACATAAATATCAAGGTTGGACCAATGGCATGGTGACATGTGGCAAGGAGATTGGAGGAGGTATAAAAGAAGAGAGAGAAGGAGAGAGAGGGCAGAAAAATCTGTTCTCCCCTCTCTCGTTCTCCCGTTCTTCCCCTCTTCCTCCTCTTCTTCTTTTCCTTCTTGCTTCAATTCCATTTGCTCTTTCTTAGATCAACGCCCAAGATTTAGATGATGAAGTTTGTTAGTTCAAGTGATTTAAGTGAAGAATTTGTTAAGGAAAAGTAAGTTTAAGTTTTGATTTCTCTTATTTCTTTTATTAGCTTAAACCCTAAATTTATGTTTTGTGTATGTGTTTGTGTGATTGATGAGGTTTTTGGATGAGAAAGACCATGGATGGGTTTGGGAGCAAGAAAGATCATCAAAGGAAGCTATTAGGAGCAAAGGAGTTGAGGTTTGGGATTTTGTGATTTTGATTCATATTATGATTTGGTGTTTGATTTAATTTTCTGGAAATTTATGGGGTTAAAGTTGTTTAGATATGTTCAAATGTTATGGGTTTTGGATAATTTGTGTTGAGATTCTTTGGATGTGGATTATTGAACCAACATATATTTTTGATTGAAGTGTTGTAGCAAAATTTGCTGGTTGTTAAATTAGAGATTTTTATTATGTTGATTTCATGATTTAATTGTGATAATTGGTTAAAAGTTGTATTTTGTGTTGTTTATGATCATTGGAATGTTTAATGTTAGTTGTGATGAGTTTTGGTTTGATTTGAAGGTCTGGGTAAGTTTTTGAAAGAAGAGAATTTCTACAGTTCTGCTTGAGATCTGGAAAATGCGACTCTGTCACGAGCACGACAGAGCCCAGCGATTCTGACATCTCGCAAGCAGCCGGCTTGTCGGGGAGGACCTGTCCGAGTCATGAAAATCATCACGACTTAGCATGACCTTTGGCTACCTCACGAGTCATGAGGACTGTCACGAGTCGTGATGACTATCACAAGTCATGACAGTAAGCCACTGTCACGAGTCGTGACATTGAGCACGACTCGTGACAGCCTCCTCTCCTTCATTTGCCTGCCCTTTGCTCTTTTGACATGTTTTGTCTCAAAAATATGTTGGATGTGTTTGGCCTTCACGAGTCGTGACATTAAACACGACTCGTGACAGCCCTCTTGGGATGCCTCTATCGCAAGCGCGACAAACCTCTTTGCCTTAAAATGTTTTTGTCAAAATTCCTATTTGCATGGTTTGTCACTTGTGTTATGCCTATAGGACTTAAAATAGGAATTATTAAAATGTTCTTATTCCTGGTAATAATTGAAATATGTGGGAATTTTATCTACCTTTATTATTTTGTGAATGTACATGTATAAAGAAAAGTAAACTTATTTGTTAAGTCTAAATGAGAGCATGATACCTAATAACATGAGTGCGATTATTATGTTCATATGAATCTTTCGACCTATGAAAGAATGCATGATTAGTTTGGAATATGATAAGTATGATTAGTACAAATGATATACAAGTATATGAATGCATGTGCCTATATGAAATAAAAGAATGTTACAAGTATTTAATGAAACATATGTGTATTTCAGCCAGTGTAGTCGGTTGTGGGTAGATAGGCATGCCTATAGAGTTTTGATAGCTGCAGCCCCTTTGTTCTGGACCCTGGTCAGGTCCCCATTTGGGTCCTCGCGATCCTCAATGTGTATGGATCTTGTTTAAGATCCCCCAATGTCAAAACATTTTTTATGAAAAAATAAAGATGTTGCTTTTCGATTGTACCCTCGGGTACCCTAATGTGTTCTATTCACTCGTTTATCCACCCCTTGACTTAATAGGCAATTAAAAGAATAAAAGAATATGAATAAGTGATATGTTCTTTGATGATTCGCGAAAAGATATGTGATTAAGCATTGAATGTGTTCGATGTCATATATTGATTAAGCTTGTGCTTTACGCACTTATATGTTCTGGATCCTTTATGGACACCTATGTGGAATTGTGTGGTATCTTTGGGTACCTAGATGCTTTTGGTATCTGAGACTAATGTCAGTTAAATGAAAAGAGATGTACCAAATAATATTTATGTAAATAGGCATGTATGAATGAATATTGATTGCATAAGAGTTAGTATGTGGGAAATGTCTGTTTTTAATCTGTTTAAAAGTCATGAGTATGATTGTCTGTAGAGAATTATTGAAGTAATTGATATGAGTATTTGCTAAAGTCAATTATTCAGCAAATGAATTCTATGAATATATTCGTTTATATGTTTAAAATGAGAATATAGGTATGTTATGTGTTATCTGCCTTCTGGACAGCCTGGGTAACTAATGTAATTATACCGGTAAGGAATTTACGTGCATTGTTTATTGGTTCTTAATGAATACGGTAATTCTGTATCGATTAGTAAGTAAGGAAAATAAAGTGATAAGCATGATATAAATAACTAAATTTATAGAATGAGTTAGGATTAATTCTTGAATATGTTGTATAAAGGTTTTCGGTAGAACTACGTGGTTCTGATTCCCCAATCATGGGGATATGTAGGAAGCTTGGAATATCTATTTCAAGCCCGAACCAAATCTGAAATCTGAGGTGTTTTTGTTTAGTTTTGAACAAATGAAATGTTTTGACTTAAGTATCAATACCATAATCTGGATGATTTTGGAAATATTCGTAATAATGGGGATTTCTAAGACTTTATGTTTCGACTATCCAAAATGTATTTTGGTAACCTATGAGGTATAACTAATTATATGGTTAATTAAGTGAATAAGGTAAACGATGGGTACGTTTAATGTATTGGTGGTTAAAAGTGATAAAGTATTTTTTGTCTATGGTGAACGAGATGTATACGTGTATAAAATTGCTTAAGTTTTCGTATGAAAATAATGATATGAATTTGTGATAACTTTAGCTAGTATTCCTTTATGCTTATGTATATATACTGCTTATGCATGTGTTTGTATTATCAGCCACTGTGAGTGACTGGTTATTATTTGTTTAGCCCCACTAAGCACTATCGCTTAGCACGAGTGTTTCTCCGTTCAGGTTAGGAGATTAAAGTTTGGTTCGAGCGATCCGCTGTGACTTTGGCCAACAAGTCGATAGAAATTCTATAGGAGGTATTATTGATTTTCGGAATGTAATTAAGTTTTATTTATGTAGCATTGTTTTGAGTTGTAATATTCTTTAGTGTGGATAACGATATATCGGTGATATAAGTTTGGGATGTGTATGTTGTTGAGGTTATGATTTTAGTAATTTTATTATTCTGTTTTCTATTATGGCTAGGTAAGTGTTTTCGTTCAGTAGCACTGTCCACTCACCGCAGCATCCTGCCCGTGTTTTCTTTCGGCATGCTGTGTGTGGGAATAAGGTGTTACAAAATTAGTGAAAAGAAAATCGAGGTTTGAATGAGAAATGAAATTAAGGAATTAATTGAAGTGAAATGTGTTACAGAAATATATGAAGTGAATGCATTAAAGTAAATGTATTATAGAAGTGAAAGGTATAAGCTTAGAAATTTAAAGGTAAAGGAATAGAATGATTAGTTATAAGAAATGAAGTTAAAGTTAAATGAAAAGTAAAGAAGTTAAATGATAAGGTCAGTGAACAATGTCAAAATAAGGATTAGAAGAGTAATAAGTTAAAGAGTAAAGTTAAATATGGGATGTTTGGCATGAGATCTAGTTAATTGAATGGATAAAGGAAAGAAAAATGAACATAATGGATGATGTATGCTTTGGCCGAATGGTATACGTAGTGAAAAATGTGATTTTGATGTGTTATGATGTCATTTAATGGTATAACTAGGCTAATTAACATGTAATCTAGCTAAAGGAATAATAAATGAGATAAAAAAAATAGTTTATGGTGAATGTATGTCATCATGGCCGAATGGTATGTATGTGAATTTTAATGTGTACCATGATGAAATAATGAGTTTAATGGCATGAAATGGTATAAGATTGAAAATTAAGTGTATAATGATTGATTGAGATTGAAAAGAATGGAATAGTATTGTCACACCCCGTTTTTCCCCTAGTAGTTTGAGCCATGTTTGCATATGTGTCTGTGTATGTGTTATGGTATTTTTAGATTAAATGCATGATTGTGGGCTTGGTTAGAGTGTGGGTGCATGCATGTTAGTAGTGTGTGCATTAGTGGGATTAGTCTTGTGTGTGTTGTCATACATATTAGTTGGGTGTGAGTGGTCAAGTTCCACCAATATTAGAGTAACATGTGTCTAGGGTTTTAGGAAGTGGGTATAAATAGAAGGAGAGAGAAAAGAGAGCAGGCATCTTTGCTGCCCTTGCCGTTCTTCCTCCTCTCTTTATCCCTCCATCCTCTTTTGTTTTCAAGTGTGCTCTAGTGTTAATCTCAGTGGTTTTGATGGAAAGTAATCATCTCTCAAGTCTCATTTGGGTGAGTAGTTGAGTCTTCTTCTTCTTCTTCTCCTTCTCTTAGTCTATTAAAATGTATTTTAACTTAGAGTTTTTGTGTGTTTGTGAGTTCTTCTTGGGTTCCTAGGTTAGAAGTGCCTACCCGTGATCCCAAGGGGAAAGAGAAGGCATCTGGGAGTGGAGCTTGCATATAGGAGCGTAGGATTTACAAGTTTGGGAATTTCTGCATTTTCTGTATTCTTGTTGTGGTAGAACGTTTTGCTGTTAATCTAATGCCTTTGGTGATGCATGCTGGAATAAAAGTGTTGAGTTTTGGTTGATTTAAGTTATATGCATGTTTGTTGAACTATGAGAACATATTTGAGTTGGATTGATGTTATTGTGATCTTTTTGGGTTGCTACTGTCGAAATTCTGGTTTGTGGTTGGTTCTTGAATTGATTATAATGAATGTGTAAAATATACATATGTGCTGTTGTTTGCATTGGGAATTGCCGATCTCAGGTAAGTCGTTTTTGGAATTTGGTTTTTGAAGTTTTGGGCAAGTTTTGAAACTCAGGAGTTCTGCAGATTTAGAACACAGAATCATTGTGTCCAAGTCCCGATCGAACTACCATCTTCCTATCGAAAATGCCTAAGTACACAATGCTCGGCTGTCGGTCGAAAGACGAGAAGTTCCCGATCGACGAAATGGAAAGCACAATTCGTGCTTTTGCTGGGAGCCAGGTCATGAGATGTGCTAAAGAGCACGACTCGTGATATGGTGTAGAGAGAGGCGACACGAGTCATGCTGTACAACCACGAGTCGTGTCCCCTGCTCCCCCTTCCTGATTGTTTTGCTCTCCTTTCCAATCAAACTTCAACTCTTGGTTCTCGGCTGCGTGATACTTGGCTGCCGAATGGGAGATGAGAGATCCGATCGGATATTGCCGAGGAAGCCTGCGATTCGTGCTGGCTGGAAGCCAAGTCACAAGTCATGCTTTACAAGCACGACTCGCGGCCAGGCCTAAGCATCAGCACAACTCGTGCTCCTGCTCCTTCCATGCGATCGACAAATGTTGGCCTGGATTGAGCGTCGATACGAGTCGTGTCGATCCTTCACGACTCGTACCCTCGCCCCCTCCTCCTGCGTTTGGCCTTTGGCCTCTGTTGCGAGCGCGACTTTTATCGCGATCGCGACAGTGACCCTCTGCTCGGCCAGTTTTTTCGAAAGTGCCCTGTTTTGACTTAATGAATTTCTTATCTCCTTAGCATGAATTTTTACTATTGTGTGATGCAAGTATTATGCTTCTGTATGAATAATGCTATGATTACTTCATGATAAACTATATGCTATATTTGGAACATAACCTACTTTATGCATGACCTGCGAGAGTCAGTCTAGTGGATAGTTAGGCATGTCTAATAGAGCTCAGTAGCTGCAGCCTCAGTTCAGTTTTGGATCCCGATCAGGTCCCCGTTTGGTTCCTCGCGAACCTCTGTGTGTTAGGATCTTGTTTAACATCCCTCAGTAAAATGTTTTGAATGAGAAAAATGTAATGTTGCTTTTCAAATGGTACCTACAGGTACCCCTCTGCATTCACTCGTTATCCGCTACTGTGAGTCAGCAGGTGTATTGTCTGTTTGTTATGATTATGAAAATGTGAACATCCAATCGGTTCTGGCTATCAGTATGTGAAGCACTATGTTTATGAATGTATATGTATATGAATGTGAGCATGGACTATCAAATGCTATTGATGTGATTCAGTTATGATTATATTATATGATTCTCAGCTTATGCCATATGTATGCGTTTTGCTTTGACGACTACTGTGAGTGGCCGTCCATATTATTGTTGTGTTTTTCCCACTAAGCACTATCGCTTAACACGGGTGTTTTATCCATGCAAGTGCGGAAGGTGATTAGGTTTGGGAGAGTCGCCGCCAATCAAGCCAACACAGAGGTTGATGTTAGGACTTAGCATTTCGTTTTATGATTATTTTGTATTAGTGAACTCCCTATGTATTTATTCTTTTGTTCAGCTTTCGCTTTGTAATTTTGATATATGTAATTAATTGGTAATATCAGAACAGTTTTGTAATGAATATTATTATTGCATCTATAAATGAATGAATGATGAGTTATGTTTAAAAGTTTTTAATTCCTCCGTATTTTTGTATGTTGAGTTTATGTATATAAATGTTATTGTATCGTCCTTCTTGGTGACACCTTTGCTCATACGGGTTCTCACTCCATTGCGGATGGGTTCTCCTATGTATGGGTAGGGGGTGTGACAGTTTTTGGTATGAGATCCTAGGTTTAGGCATTTCTGGGTGTTATTGTGCATAGATATATGTCTAGGACTGTGTTGGCTGATGCGATTGTTTTTGTGTTTGTTTTAGATGGATTCTGATTTGGTTCGTGGGTCACTTGAGGGGTTCGCTGAGAGTGTGAATCCTCAAGCAGTAGATCCTTCAGTGTCTATTTCGGCTCAAACACCTAGCGTTCAGCCTGAGACCGCAGCCATGCCCTTTGAGGCAATGTTAAAGATTTCTCAAGATATGGCTTGGGTCTTAGAGAGAGTGACACCTCCGAGAGCCCCTATTGAGAGTATGAGGAAAGCTGGTGCAGAGGATTTTTATTGGACTAGTCATGATGAATCTGAGTTTGCTGAGAAGTGGATTGAGAAGATAGAGCATGTTATTGATGACATTCGGAGCCCTCCTGTTAGGCAGGTAGAGTGTGTTGTGGCTTTGTTGCAGGGATCCGCCTACGATTGGTAGAAGTTGGTTCGTAGGCATCCCCAATATCCTGACCCTGTTACTTGGGAGTTCTTTGAGAGGGAGTTTACCAGTAAATATGTGACTCAGGCCTATAAGGATGCGAAGTGGGCAAAGTTCTTGAGTTTAAGGCAGAGAGCTATGTCAGTATCAGAATTTAAGAAAGAGTTCAACCAGCTTGCGAAGTATGCTCCAGAGGGTGTGTTGACAGAGGAGTTCAGATGTAGGCACTTTGAGGTTGGTTTGAATGAGTCCTTGAGGGCTATGCTGATTTCTTTGATGAGTACTCCTGGTATTAGGTATTATCAGATTGTTTAGGCAGCAGTGCGGGCTGAGAGATCAGAGTCAGTTATGAGGGAGAGAGCTCAGAGGAGGCATCCCCCTCATGGAGGATCGTCATCATCATCATCTTCGGGTAAGAGGCCTAGGAATCCGCAGGATGAGTCTTCTTCGGGTCTGGCTTCGAGAGGCAGGAGACAGGGTTCTGCTATGAGTTTGAGTTCTGGTAGAGGTGGTTCGGGTAATAGGACTGAGACAATGCCCGTGTGCTCTCATTGCAATGGACGACATAGGGGTGAGTGCAGATGGCCCATGGTGGCTGTTTCAAATGTGGGAGTACTGATCACTTTTTGGCTAGTTGTCCTAGATTGGGTGAGGCTTCTGGGGATCAGCGTGAGGCCAGTAGAGTTGGGTCGAATGCACCGCAAGCCAGCCGAGGCAGAGGCCGAGGCAGAGGTCGAGGTGGGAGGCCTAGAGAGGGAGCTTCATCAGAGTCAGTTGATAATCCCTTGGCAGTTCCAGCTAAAGCATATGATATGAGAGCTCGTGATGAGCAAGATGCTCCATATGTGATTATAGGTAAGATCCTACTCTTTGACACTGAGATTTATGCTCTAATTGACCCTGGTTCCACACACTCATATTTTTGCACAGATAAGTTATTTGGTAGATTGCATGATGTTGACCAGTTAGACTATAAGGTTTGTGTGACCAGTCCTTTAGGGTATAGTGTCAATGTTAGTAGAGTGTTTAGGAATTGTCCTCTTCTGATTCAAGGTGTTGAGTTTTTTGCTAATTAGATTGAGTTGCCATTTCGGGAGTTTGATTTGATCTTGGGAATGGATTGGCTTAGTAAGCACCGGGCAGTGGTTGATTGTCATAGGAAAGTGGTTATGTTGCGAGATAGGGATCAGTCTCCAGTGATTGTTAAAGGTTTGTGTTCAGGTACCTTGAGTAATGTAATTTCTGCTATGCAAGCCAAGAGGTTCATGAGGAAAGGTTGTGAGGCATTCTTAGCAGTGGTATTGGATTCTAAGCATGATCAGGTTAGGATTGAGGATATCCCAGTTGTTAGGGAGTTTGGTGATGTGTTTCTGAGTGAGTTGCCTAGTTTGCCTCCTGAGAGAGAAGTTGAGTTGTCCATAGAGATAGTGCCGGGTACTACTCCCATTTCGAAAGCACCTTATCGAATGGCTCCTGCAGAGTTGAGAGAACACAAAACTCAGCTACAAGAGTTATTGGATAAGGGGTTTATTAGACCCAGCATATCTCCATGGGGAGCTCCAGTGTTGTTTATCAAGAAGAAGGATGGCTCTTTGAGGATGTGTATCGACTATAGGCAAATTAATAAAGTCACAGTGAAGAATAAGTATCCCTTGCCTAGAGTCGAGGATTTATTTGATCAGCTTAGAGGTGCGGGTGTCTTTTCAAAGATTGATCTCCGATCGGGCTATTATCAGTTGCAAGTTCAAGACGTGGATGTGGTTAAGACTGCCTTTCGAACGCGATATGGTCATTATGAGTTCCTTGTGATGCCGTTCGATTTGACTAATGCACCTGTGGCTTTTATGGATTTGATGAACTGAGTGTTTAGGCCATATCTCGATCGATTTGTGGTTGTGTTTATTGATGACATTTTGGTTTACTCGAAGGATGAGAGTGAGCATGCAGAACATATTCGATTAGTACTACAAGTTTTGAGGGAGCATCGTTTGTTTGCGAAGCTTAGCAAGTGTGATTTTTGGCTTCGAGAAGTGTCTTTTTTGGGCCACATTATGTCAGCTAAGGGTATTCAAGTGGATTCAGCTAAGATTGAGGCGATTGTGGATTGGAAAGCGCCTAGGAATGTCACAGAGGTGAGAAGTTTTCTCGGTTTGGCTGGGTATTACCGTCAGTTTGTGAAGGGGGTCGAATACATGTCAGGCTTGCTTTAAAAAGTTGAAGAGCCTATTAGTGGAAGCTCCTGTACTTATTCATCCTCAATCGGGTAAGGAGTTTGCAATGTATAGTGACTCTTCAGGTGTCGGGCTCGGATGTGTGTTGATGCAAGAGTGGAAAGTTGTTGCTTATGCATCTCGTCAGTTGAAGCCTCATGAGAAGAACTATCCGACGCATGATTTAGAGTTGACGGCTGTGATCTTTACTTTGAAGATTTGGCAGCATTATCTGTATGGGAGAAATGTAGGATTTTCACAGATCATAAGTGTTTGAAGTACCTCCTCACACAGAAGGAATTGAATATGAGACAATGCCGATGGTTGGAATTATTTAAGGATTATGATTGCATTGTGGATTATCATCTGGGTAAGGCTAATGTGGTTACGGATGCTCTGAGTAGAAAGTCGGTTTCGGCTTTATTTTTGCAATGGTTAGGATGGAGATTTGATTCAAAAGGGGCTCTGGTCACCCGATTGAGAGCGCAGCTGACATTGAGACAGTCGATTGTGGATGCTCAGAGGTATGATTTGAGATTGCAGCAAGTTTTGCAAGAGGTCCGATCGGGTAAGCAGTCATAGTTCTCAGTTTTGGATGGGGTGCTTATATATCGGAATTATTTGTGTATGCCCGAGAGTGATGAGTTAAGGAAGAAGCTTTTGAGTGAGGCACACACTACGGTTTTACTATGCATCCCGGCAGTGAGAAGATGTATCGGGACATGAAGCAGTTCTACTAGTGGTCCGGAATGAAGAGAGACATTATGGAATTCGTTGCGAGGTGTTTGACTTGTCAGCAGGTAAAGGCTGAGCATCAAGTCCCTTCAGGATTGCTCACTCCTTTATCCATTCCTCAGTGGAAATGGGATGACATTGCCATGAATTTTGTGTCGGGTTTGCCAGTGACTCAGTGGAAGCATGATTCGGTTTGCATGATTGTGGATCGACTTACGAAGTCAGCTCATTTTCTACTGGTCAAAGTGGATTATTCGATGGATAAGTTGGCCAGTATTTATGTGGATGAGGTAGTCCGACTGCATGGAGTTCCATTGTCTATAGTGTCCGACCGGGATCTAAGGTTCACATCGAAGTTTTGGAAAGAGTTGCAGCGAGCCTTGGGTACCAAGTTGAATTTCAGCACGACATTTCATCCTCAGACAGATGGTCAATCCGAGCGGGTTATCCAGATTTCAGAGGATATGCTTCGAGCTTGTGCTTTGGATTTTTCTGGCAGTTAGGTCAAGTATGTGCGGCTTATAGAGTTTGCCTACAACAACAGTTTTAGTCCAGTATTGGGATGTCACCATTTAAAGTTTTGTATGTTCGGCCACATAGGACTCCAGTCTATTGGATAGAGTTAATCGAGCATTCATTCATTGGGCCAGAGATGATCAGGGATACAGAAGAGAATATTAGAGTTATGCAGCGAAATTTGAAGGTGGCTAAGGATAGGCAGAGAACCTATGCCAATCTAAAGAGAAAGGATATTCGGTTTGAGATCGGGGACAAAGTTTTCCTTAAGGTTTCTCCTTGGAGAAAACTATTGCGGTTCGGCAAGAAAGGTAAACTTAGTCCTCAGTTCATTAGACCTTATGAGGTTTTGAAGAGAGTTGGTCCGGTAGCCTATAGGCTGGCTTTACCGTTGGAGTTGGCCAGGATGCTTGACGTCTTCCATATTTCCATGCTTCGTCGGTATCGTTCGGATCCTTCGCATGTGCTATCAATTCAGGACGTTTGGATTTGATCAAATTATTTTTATGATGAAGAACCGAAAGCCATCATCGCTTGGGAAGTGAGACAGTTACGGAATAAGCAAGTTCCTCTGGTCAAGGTTCTTTGGCAGCATCATGGAATCGAGGAAGCGACTTGGGAACCAGAGGCAACTATGAGGATTCAGTATCCATAGTTGTTCAATTCATGTGAGAATTTTGGGGATAAAATTCTTATTAGTAGTGGAGAGTTGTCACACCCCATTTTCCCCCTAGTAGTTTGAGCCATGTTTGCATATGTGTCTGTGTAAGTGTTATGGTATTTTTGGATTAAATGCATGATTGTGGGCTTGGTTAGAGTGTGGGTGCATGCATGTTAGTAGTGTGTGCATTAGTGGGATTAGTCTTGTGTGTGTTGTCATGCATATTAGTTGGGTGTGAGTGGTCAAGTCCCACCAATATTAGAGTGACATGTGTCTAGGGTTTTAGGAAGTGTGTATAAATAGAAGGAGAGAGAAAAGAGAGCGGCCATCTTTGATGCCCTTGCCGTTCTTCCTCCTCTCTTCATCCCTCCATCCTCTTTTCTCTTCCAGTGTGCTCTAGTGTTGATCTCAGTGGTTTTAGTAGAAAGTGATCATCTCTCAAGTCTTATTGGGTGAGTAGTTGAGTCTTCTTCTTCTTCTTCTCCTTCTCTTAGTCTATTAAAATGTATTTTAACTTAGAGTTTTTGTGTGTTCTTCTTGGATTCCTGGGTTAGAAGCGCCTACTCGTGATCCCAAGGGGAAAGAGAAGGCATTTGGGAGTGGAGCTTACATCTAGGAGCGTAGGATTTATAGGTTTGGGAATTTTTTCATTTTCTGTATTCTTATTATGGTAGAACATTTTACTGTTAATCTGATGCCTTTGGTGATGCATGCTGGAATAAATGTGTTGAGTTTGGTTGATTTAAGTTATATGCACGTTTGTTGAACTATGAGAACATATTTGAGTTGGACTGATGTTACTGTGATCTTTCTGGGTTGCTACTGTCGAAATTCTGTGTTGTGGTTGGTTCTTGAATTGATTATAATGAATGTGTAAAATATGCATATGTGATGTTGTTGGAGTTGGGAATTACCGATCTCAGGTAAGTCATTTTTGGAATTTGGTTTTTGAAGTTTTGGGCAAGTTTTGAAACTCAGGAGTTCTGCAGATTTAGATCGCAGAATTAGTACGTCCAAGTCCCGATCGAACTACCATCTTCCGATCGAAAATACTTGAGTACACAATGCTCGGCTGTCGGTCGAAAGATGGGAAGTTCCCGATCGAGAAAGACAGGAAGCCCCCTCCTCTTGCGTTTGGCCTTTGGCCTATGTTGCAAGCGTGACTTTTGTCACGGTCGTGACTGATCGGTGTTCAGCAAGTGTACTGAATCGACAAGTAATAAAGTGGGGTATAGTTAGGACCCCGAGTTATCGTACCCAAGGGAAAAAGGATTGTCACGTTAAATATCTATAGATGAGTGAATATGAGATGTCCCCGTTTGATTTGATAGAGAAAACTAAGCTAAGCAAGAAAATTAATTAACAATTAAAAATAAAAGTGTTCATCAAGAAATTACTCAATGATGGAATTAAATACTTAGGAAATTATGTCCTCATAAATGTAATTGGAAATTGGTAAAACAATATAAACATGAAATTCTGGACAACCCAACTAAACCCAAGCTTCCCATTCCGGAGCAAGCTACTCTAATTGCATGACGTCCCATTCCGGAGCAAGCCATACAACTAGCCTAAGCACGGATCTAAAGTCCTAGATTCGGTTTGCTTTCCCATTCCGGAGCCAAACAACCCAAAATCCATCTAGTTCTCACATCCCACTCTAGTCTTAAATCATAAAATCCTGCACTTTTAGATTCCCATTCCGGAGCAGTCCAAAAGACACAACAAGAATGATAAAAACTGAGTATAAATAAATTATAACACAAATCAGATTTGAAATCAATCATCATTCCGGACTAAATCATGATCAAACCTAATAATCATTATAATTGCAGAAAATATAACAAGAGAAATAAAAGAAACCATGAAAACATTTATTAAATCCAAATATCCAAATACAAAATATGATTCAAGAACTCCTAAGCATGAATAACTACTCCAACATTAAGAATATAAACATAAAATATTGAAAATTAAAGTTTAGAATACACCCTTGAAGAAAGAGAAAATAGATCTTGAAGCTCTTATTCATCCACCTTATAATCTCCTTGAATCCCCAAAATATAAATTTAAACTAAAAATAATAAATTAATTAAGAACAAAATTACAATTTAAAATTAAATCTATCTAAAACAGAATTTAAAAAGAAAATTAGAACCTAAAATAAAAAATAAAAGGTTGCTGGAAAAACTAAGAAAAAATTTAAATCTAAATCTAATCCTCCTCTCCTTTGGTATGCAGCGGCACTTCAATTTTAATACTGGAGCAAAGCACAGCTGTGCTTTGAGAAGCACAATTGTGTTTTGCTAGGTTTGCGTCGTGTGCGCGAGGGAACAGCGTGACACAGCTGTGCTTTGAGCGAAAGCACAGCTGTGCTATTGCCGAAAGATTGCGCGTTGAAACTCCGTGTGCGCGCGCCTCCAGCTGCGGAACACAGCTGTGCTTTGCGAGGAAGCACAGCTGTGTCGTCAATTATCTTAGTCCGTGCGCGCCTCTTCAATAGCACAGCTGTGCTTTGTAAAAGCACAGTTGTGCTTTAGGCCAATCTTGCCCTCTTTCACCAATTTCTTCTAAAATCAACCTCCAATTTAGCTCCGGATTAAAACAAAACACCTGAAAACATCCCAAAACTTATTAAAAATTATAAAAACATGCTAAACTAATAAAATGACAAAAACTAATTAATTACTATTAAAATTAAATAAATAAAACACATAATTATTCCAAGAATTAATCTAAAATATCAATATAATTGTAACTTATCAACTACCCCAAACTCAAACCTTTACTCGTCCTCGAGTAAACTGAATGAACCTCAATCTCAATCATTTCAATCTCAACAAAAGAAAATAAGGAGTCATTCTCAATTAAGGAACAAGAAAATAGGTTTGCAAATATCAATGCTCACTAAATAACAAATAAACACAAGAATATACTGAACAATTTCCGTGTGTGTGTGCAAAAGGCCAAAACAGAATTTTTATCATTTAAAAACAAAACTTCTACATACAATATTGGGAACAAGAATCAACTCGAATGCATGAATGCACTCATGGCTTTACACTCAAAGCTCAAGAAACACCATATGCCTCTTCTTACGTACCAAACCTTACTAGAAGGTTATCTCCACTAAATAGGATAAGACAAAAACAAAGAATCAAGAGGTCTTACATTTTGGTTGTAATGTTAGGCGTAGGTAGATTGGCTAACAAAGAAAGATCAATTCACTAGAGAAAAATGGCCACTACCTAAACAAAACCACAATCACCCAACTGGACTAGTGAAAATTCCCAACTCAATTACATACCATCAAAATAAAATTGGTCTTAAAGACATCTTAGCTCATCAACTCAGCTCACTATAACAAATGCCACATAATATTCAACACTGATCTTCACAAGGCACTAGTTCAAGTCTTACTAAATTTTGTACCCCAAATTCACATTTTGCTCAATTAGCTAGGAAAAACTTGCAATGCTTCTTCCTTTTCAAATTTTTCAATTTTTTTCTCATTTTTTTTCTTTTTTTTTTTAAGAAGCATAAAAACCAACTAGCCACTAACAATTAATGAAGCACTTAATAAATCCAAAAATATCAATAAGAACTAAAATTGAGCTCTAATTTTCAAAAGACCAATAAGCCACATAAATCACATTCATCTTTGTCAACCCCAAACTCATATCTTTAAATGGGCTCAACTTTCCATTACACACACCAATCAATTCTCAAACAGAAATTTACATAAAAAATTGACAAAAACTAAACTCCTTTTTACCCAAAATACAAACCCAACCTTACTAGAGTGGCCACTCTTCAAAGGGGAGGCAAAAATCATTTAAGGCTAAAGGTAGTTTTAATATGTGTAACAATAAAACAAGCATGCATTCAGCATACTAAATAATAGGCTCAACGGGCTAACAAGAGACTATGAAATCAAGGTAGGAAAAGTCATTTAAAAGAGCTATACAAAGAAGGGTTGCCTAAATCATTTTCTAAGTTATGTCTCATCCGAGGGTCGCTTCGATGGGTAATCAGAAAGGTTCTAGTGCTCTTAGTGAGTTTTCATCTAATCCCCTAATTGCAACTAGATTTTTCTCAATTTTTAAAAATAGGCCCAAAGTGCTCAAAATTTAGAAATTGCAAGGTATAATCAAGGTTTACATGCAGTCTAGCAAATAAAGATACAAACAAGACTATTTCTCACTCAACTTAAAATTGAATGAAACACGAATTTCTAAAACTGAGATCAAAATTATTCACAATTGAGAACCACTAGGACGAAATAAAAATTTAAATCGAAGGAAAATCAAAAAGAAACAACCATAAAAATATTCAGATACAAACTTGGCACAAAACACGCCACAAAGAAAGCAAAACTAACTAAAAACCACTCAAACACAACAAACTAAAAAGACACATACAAAACAAAACTGGTTTTGGTTTGAAAAATATGAAATAGTACTCCACCCCAAACTCGAAATGTTGCACTGTCCTCAGTGCAAAGAAATGAAGTACACAAAAAAAAATTTCTCAATAATTTTCCCTTCCTGTGCAAAAAGCTCATTACAATATGAAAATTATTGCAATCATCTCAAAATGGCAAACATAAAATAATTACTATGCAAGACTAAAAACAATCCAAAATTCCTACATGCCACCTGTGCAAAAACAAAGAAACTCAAAAACTATGCAAAAATTCAATAATCTCTGTGCAAAATGAAATACTCTGAAATCTGTGAGATTTATAGCCAACACATATAATAAGTCTATCCTATCACACGGCATTGGCTCAGCCTCACAATTTAAAAAATATAACAAAGTAAATAAAATCATACATTGCCTGACTACATCAATTTCATTAACTAAAATAAATAAATAAATATATACAAAATCTGTTGTGTACGAATCACTTCCTAAAATATATACAATATATTACTGTGGTGGTCGTCTCAGATGTGGAGGAAACACAGTGGAAACAGGAGTGAAAAATCCACGAATCTCAACGCTCAACCTGTCCAACTGTGTCATAATCCTGTGCTGAAAGGATCCCAAAAATGTATCTCTCTGCTCAGCTCCTAGGACCATATCTCGGCGCACCTGCTCCATCTGAGTCTCAATAGAAGCTAGTCACTCCCAAGCTCGCTGTACTGATAAGTCCATGCTAGAGATCATCTTGTCACTCTGAGAGGTAGCTGCCCTGACCTCCGCCAATCCTCTGCTCAGCTCATCTAATCTCTCCCACACCCTCTCCTGGAAGGCTGCCTACTCCCTCCTTAACTCACTAAAAGAAGTCTCAAACTGCGTCATCAATGCTGTCATAGACTGAATCTCAGATATCAAAGTCTGGATCAAAGAAGCATCTAGATGTGGAGCTGAGGGTGGAGGGGCTGTGGAAGAAGATGGCTCATCATGCCCCTAAGCATAGCGACTCATATCTGGAGGGGAGAATGGTATGTCAATCCGCGGCATCACCCTCCTACTGGACGTACTAGCTGTTGCTCTCTGTGGCAGAGGTGGTGGTGGAGCATCAACGTCATGATCAGCTGGTGGGTGGGCATCATCAGAATCGCCCTCTCCATCATCACCCAAGTCATGGGCCTCCAACTCCTCTGCTCTCCTAAGTCTATATCCACTCTCGGAAGAAGGATCCTCTATAGCAATCCTACATCTGAGCACTACCTCCTCATCAATCAAGTATGATGAACTCAAATCTGGTCCCATGTCAGGAGTAGGCAGATGTAGGGCTCTCATGATCAAGGTGATCAATCCACCAATCCCGATCCTCTTCCCTGAAGTAGCGGTGGCTCTCTTCAGTTGCTTACACAACCAAGGTACAGCATTAACTCTGGTGCCGGTCTCCATAGCATAAAGAAAAAATAAGTCTAGTGTGCTCACATTGCTAGGACACCCTGGTCGCATAAACACTGAGGATGTCATCCTCTGTGTAGGTACTGATAGACTGGAGAGCGGAGCTTTGTTGACTTGGTGTTTCTCGCATGAAAGTCCATATTGGGCTTCCCAATAATAGCCCAATGCACAGCTGAGTCACCCACAATATGCACCTCTCCATCCACTGGCAACCTCAAGTATCTAGCCAGGTCAGAAATCAATAGAAAGTAAGGGATATTGCGAACTCTAAAATGGATGGTATTCCAATCATCCTGAGATAACCTAGGAGAGTACTGAAACGTACTAAGGAACTCCAATGTTATCTCAGGATAAGTCGGACCATTTAGAGAAAAGAACTCCTCCCATCCGATATTCCTCAGCAAAGATAATACCCTCTCTTGAATGCCCAGGTCAATGAGTGTCTTCATACTCATAAACCTACTAGAAATAATAATCTTTGCAGCCAGCTTATTGAACAGGGTGCGCTGCTCTGGAGTCAACCAATCAGGAGGCTGAATGGGCGCTGATGGTTGCTCCTCTCTATTGCGAACCATGGTTCCTGAAAAAGAAAGTATAAACTTTGTTCAAAACATTCTTGATTTCATTAAGCGCATACCACATCTATAACTAAATTGGAAGAATAATATCAAAACTCACCAAAACTTCACAATAGAAATTTGCAACATAAACATACTTTCTAGCTAATGATGATGCAAAAATAGAAACATGAAGCATAAGGCAAATGTATAAACATATTGAAGTACAAAGTCTATGCACAAAATAGTAAAAATTGGAAGATTACACAAATTAGAATTTAAAGAAATTAAAAATGAAAAGCACAAGGTGGAGAATACAATAAGCACAAGTAATTAACCCCTAAAGTGTATATGCCAAAAATTAATCTAAATGAAATTTAATGAAAACTAAAAAGAGAAATGCAAAGTTTGCATAATCGATGCTCTATTCATATCAAATATATGTAGGAAGGATTCAAAGTTGCATGTAAATAAAAATATAACAAATTGGCATCCAAAACAACTCATCCTAATCCCATCAAGTCGGGAACTAGCAAACATGCATTTGCCTCAAGACAATCAAGCACAATACCAATTGCATTTAAACTAAATATTGCATTTAAACTAAAAAGCTAAGAGCAATAGCAAATACTTCTAAAACAAAATAAATGCCAAGCACAATTTCAAGCAATTTGAATTTAACTTGCAACATTTTCTTTCCATAATCATACAATGCATAATGCCCCATTTATCTCAAAGCAATTCAATTCAGAATTTTGAAGTCCAAACTCCCCATTTCCAGTAGCTATATTTCAAGGCAAAACGCAAAATATATCCCCATCTAACACAATGAGTACTGAGATCAAATTCAATTCAAATGGCATCCATCAACTCAACACTGCTATAATAGCAATTTAAACACAAACACATATATGAATTTAGGCTCAAAATGCAATTGCTCAGTGTACAATATGGTCAGATAAAGCTCAGTTAGTGAAAGTTCCAAATCAGCAGTGTGCATGCCAACAGTGATCTATTTGCCTGTTTACACAACCTGATTTATGCCAACTAAATATGAACATTATCTCAACATATCATATTAACAGAGTTGGGCAGAATAAATTAATAAATTTGTTGAATTAATCCCGTGATCAGTCCAAAATTGACATGAATTTCTCATTCAGGCATTTCATCAAACAGCTGGTGAGCACGATTATAACTAGATTCTTTAAGCACAATCTTTTCAATCCTAATTGCCCATTTCTGTTCACGTTGGCCCGAAGAAGCAAAACACATCAAAATTCACAACTAACACAACAAAATTTCCATTTAAGGATCAAACACAGTCAATTAAAATGAGAAAATAAAATGTGAAGAGTGAGGAAATTACATACCTGGAAATGTCGAATTTAGCTACTGACTTAAGAAAATTGGAAGATAAATAACGGGAACGAGAGAGAGAACTCTAAATTCTTTTAACCCAAAAATCTGGAATTTCTTGCAGAAATATTCGGGAGGATCAGAATCGGCATAAAAGAGGAAAATGAAGAAAGAAAATGAAAAGAATTCCATTTAAGCTCTGTACAATTGCATAAAATTAAAATTACCTTAGATGAGCTTGGGTTTGTCAATGGAGATCGAAGAAAAATTCAGAGAAAATTTTAATTTTGAAGAACGAGGGAAACAGAGGAGAAAAGAGAAGAGAAAGAGAACAGCAAAAATGAACACAGCGCGTTTTACAGGGGCTGTGCGAAAAGCACAGCTGTGCTTTTGTAAGAAGCACAGCCGTGTTTTTGCACGGCACTACATTTCGGCGCTTTTATAATGAAAGCACAGCTGTGTCTTTTGTGCTCTACCTGATGCTACTGCCCTGATGAGATCTATCTCACGGTGACAACAATTTCAATTGTCATCGTGAGATAGCAGGTGATTTGCTACTGCCCCAATGTTCCAATGCACCATTTTGGCTGCAAATAATTTTTGAATTTCTCTTGTTATTCTCCCTGTTAAATTCCAAAACAATAAAATAAAACAAAATTAATTAAAACCAACAATTAAAGACCAACAAATTAAATATTAAAAACAACAAATTAACTTTCTAACACATTAAAAATTTAAGGAAAATTATAAAGACTCAAAAATAAACAATTAAAAATTAAAAACATAAAACACAAAAACACATATAAATGACATATAATTAAATAGAAAGGGTTAAGACGAAAAGTTCTGGTTTAATGAGTCCCAGCTCGACTCATGTTACTCTCTGGTGGACGAGCTTGAGAACCAAATAATGGTTTTTCCGGTTTTTGCTCCTCATTTTCCCCCATCAGTAAAAGAAAATCATAGAAAGCCACCAAGGTGGGAAATTCCATGTCTTCGATGAAGTATCACTCCACCTTGGGTTCACTATAAACGAACTCAACCGGCTCTTCCAGCCTAAATAAATTCTTCAAATGGACTGAATCCAGTGCTTCCATTTGAGAATCACACAACTCTTGCTCCTTTGATGAAATATCCTGCACAGAAGAATTGAAATTAGTTTCCAAACAAACACAAGATTTGTCTTCAACAATGACTGGCTCCTTTTTTTCTTCATGCAACCCATCCTCAAAAATTTCAAAATTCTCAATAAGCTCTATAGGTGCATGACTCAATTCACAACCATCTCTTTGATCACCCGAAGAGACAATTAAAAGCTCCAACTTGGATTCCAAATTTTGAATCTCCAATTCTTGACTTCTTAATAGATTCCCTTGAGTCTTGATCTTTTCCTCTTGAAAGTTGATTGCAGCCTTCAACTCCCCCCTTTCTGCTTGATATTCCTTCTCTCTACAATAAATGTAGTTTGAAAGACGTTCGATATGGGCAAAGTGAGGCTCTTGTGATACACATGAAGAGTGAGGATCTTCAAAAGACGGTGAATAGGTGACTGGTGAAGTTGAATACAATTGTCGTAACTCTTGCATCTCCCTCATCATATCATTCACTTGAGCTCGCAAAAAGACCAACTCATAATCTTGAACACTATCTTGCATCATTTTGAAAATAGCTCAAAATTTTCCTGCAAAGATAAACACCAAATTAAAACAAAAAGAAAAATAAAAACCTCAAACTAACTCAACTAAAGATATAAAACAAACAACACCGTGATCCCCGGCAACGGCGCCAAAAACTTGATCGGTGTTTGGCAAGTGTACCGAATCGACAAGTAATAAAGTGGGATATAGTTAGGACCCCGAGTTATCGTACCCAAGGGAAAAAGGATTGTCACGTTAAATATCTATAGATGAGTGAATATGAGATGTCCCCGTTTGGTTTGATAGAGAAAACTAAGCTAAGCAAGAAAATTAATTAACAATTAAAACTAAAAGTGTTCATCAAGAAATTACTCAAGGATGGAATTAAATACTTAGGAAATTCTGTCCTCATAAATGTAATTGGAAATTGGTAAAACAATATAAACATGAAATTCTGGACAACCCAACTAAACCCAAGCGTCCCATTCCGGAGCAAGCTACTCTAATTGCATGACGTCCCATTCCGGAGCAAGCCATACAACTAGCCTAAGCACGGGTCTAAAGTCCTAGATTCGGTTTACTTTCCCATTTCGGAGCCAAACAACCCAAAACTCATCTAGTTCTCACATCCCACTCTAGTCTTAAATCATAAAATCCTGCACTTTTAGATTCCCATTCCGGAGCAGTCCAAAAGACACAACAAGAATGATAAAAACTGAGTATAAATAAATTATAACACAAATCAGATTTGAAATCAATCATCATTCCGGACTAAATCATGATCAAACCTAATAATCATTATAATTGCAGAAAATATAACAAGAGAAATAAAAGAAACCATGAAAACATTTATTAAATCCAAATATCCAAATACAAAATAATATTCAAGAACTCCTAAGCATGAATAACTACTCCAACATCAAGAATATAAACATAAAATATTGAAAATTAAAGTTTAGAATACACCCTTGAAGAAAGAGAAAATAGATCTTGAAGCTCTTGTTCATCCACCTTAGAATCTCCTTGAATCCCCAAAATATAAATTTAAACTAAAAATAATAAATTAATTAAGAACAAAATTACAATTTAAAATTAAATCTATCTAAAATAGAATTTAAAAAGAAAATTGGAACCTAAAATAAAAAATAAAAGGTTGCTGGAAAAACTAAGAAAAACTTTAAATCTAAATCTAATCCTCCTCTCCTTTGGTATGCAGCGGCGCTTCAATTTTTAATACTGGATGAAAGCACAGCTGTGCTTTGAGAAGCACAGCTGTGTTTTGCTAGGTTTGCGTCGTGTGCGCGAGGGAACAGCGTGACACAGCTGTGCTTTGAGCAAAAGCACAGCTGTGCTATTGCCGAAAGATTGCGCATTGAAACTCTATGTGCGCGCACCTCCAGCTGCGGAACACAGCTGTGCTTTGCGAGGAAGCACAGCTGTGTCGTCAATTATCTTAGTCCGCGCTAGCCTCTTCAATAGCACAGCTGTGCTTTGTAAAAGCACAGCTGTGCTTTAAGCCAATCTTGCCCTCTTTCACCAATGTCTTCTAAAATCAACCTCCAACCTCCAATTTAGCTCTGGATTAAAACAAAACAGCTGAAAACATCCCAAAACTTATTAAAAATTATAAAAACATGCTAAACTAATAAAATGACAAAAACTAATTAATTACTATTAAAATTAAATAAATAAAACACATAATTATGCCAAGAATTAATCTAAAATATCAATATAATTATAACTTATTAGTGACAGTGAGCCTCCGCTCGACCAGTTTTTTCAAAAGTGCCCTGTTTTGACTTAATGAATTTCTTATCTCCTTGGCATGAATTTTTACTACTGTGTGATGCAATTATCATGCTTCTATATGAATAACGCTATGATTACTTCATGATAAACTATATGCTATATTTGGAACATAACCTGCTTTATGCATGACCTGCGAGAGTCAGTCTAGTGGATAGTTAAGCATGTCTAATAGAGCTCAGTAGCTGCAGCCTCAGTTTAGTTTTGGACCCCAATCAGGTCCCCATTTGGTTCCTCATGAACTTCTGTGTGTCAGGATCTTGTTTAAGATCCCTCAGTAAAATGGTTTGAATGAGAAAAATGTGATGTTGCTTTCCGAATGGTACCTACGGGTACCCCTCTGTATTCACTCGTTATCCACTATTGTGAGTCAGCAGGTGTATTGTCTATTTGTTATGATTATAAAATGTGAACATCCGATCGGTTCTGGCTATCAATATGTGAAGCAATATGTTTATGAATGTATATGTATATGAATGTGAGCATGGACTATCAAATGCTATCAATGTGATTCAGTTATGGTTATATTATATGATTCTCAGCTTATGCCATATGTATGCATTTTACTTTGACGACTACTGTGAGTGGTCGTCCATATTATTGTTGTATTTTCCTCACTAAGTGTTATCGCTTAGCACGGGTGTTTTATCCATGCAGGTGCGGAAGGTGATTAGGTTTGGGAGAGTCGCCGCCAATCAAGCCAACATAGAGGTTGATGTTAGGACTTAGCATTTCGTTTTATGATTATTTTGTATTAGTGAACTCTCTATGTATTTATTCTCTTGTTCAGCTTCCGCTTTGTAATTTTAATAGATGTAATTAATTGGTAATATCAAAACAGTTTTGTAATGAATATTATTATTGCATCTATGAATGAATGAATGATCAGTTATGTTTAAAAGTTTTTAATTCCTTTGTATTTTTGTATGTTGAGTTTATGTGTATGAATGTTATTGTATCGTCCTACTTGGTGACACCCTTACTCATACGAGTTCTCACTCCATTGCGGATGGGTTCTCTTACGTACGGGTAGGGGGTGTGACAAGTATGGTGAGATTCCATTAATTGTGTATATTGTAACTTGAAATGTATAAATGGACTAATTTATGCACTAGTAATGGTCCGGTGGTTAAATCCAGCTTAGGATATAGTGGCTAGCCATAGGGACACCAAACCTCGGGGATGAGCGTGATGTGTCAGTTATTATAGGCCAATGACGGTCCTACTCAATGTATTGAATGTTGAAATGTCAAATGAATGTAGGGGTGGTCCTCTGGGGTCCCTCTAAAATGTATTGAAATGGAATGTACGGGTGGTCTTTCGTGGTCTCTCTAAAATGTATTGAAATAGAATGTAGGGGTGGTCTTTCGTGGTCTCTCTAAAATGTATTGAAATGGAATGTAGGGGTGGTCTTTCGTGGTCTCTCTAAAATGTATTGAACTTATAGGGTTCACGTCTCATGTATCCAGTTCGAATATTTCTTCCAGAATTGTACTAGGGGCAATATGGTAAAAATGGAATTAAAATGATTAATTTGGAGTTAAATGGAAATTAAAATGAAAAAAAAAGACTTAAATGAAAGAAATAAAAAGTTTAAGGATAAAATGGTAATTTCGTACTTAAGTCATTTAATAAGAATTAATAATGGAAATAATATGATTAAATGGTTAATGATGTAATTTAGTCATGTTCAAGGACTAAAATGTCATTTGGCATGAAAATGATATTTCAAGGATCAAATGGTAATTTGCATGTTAAATAAGGAGTTAAATAAGTCAAATTGGTGGCATAATTGTAAATAAGAGAAAGTTAGGGGTAAAATCGTCATTTAATAATATTTAAAAGACCTAATTGTAATTATATCATAATTAAGGGACCAAAATGCAAGTTTGGATACTTAAGTGTACTAAGTGCATAAATGATTTAAATAAAGACTATTGCATGTTAGATAATGAAATAAGTATGATGATAAGTTAATTAATAGCATTAGTGTAAATAAGTGAAAAGTGAAGGGCAAAATTATAAATTGGTGAAGGTATAGGGACTTAACTGTAATTTGTCAATAGCGATGTAAACAAAGGGATTTAAAAGATAATTGATAGGCAATTTGAATTTTAATTGTATAATAAATTGATGATAGAGAAAATAATGGTATTTATGCTAATGTCATGAAAATGGCAATAGGGTTAAATGTAAGAAAAATAAATGAGTAATGATAGTATCAGTAACCAAATAAAAAATGTCATGGTAGTGTTAAAGAATTGTTGTCACGGATTTGGAAAAACACGGATATAGAATTAAACATGTATAGTTAAGTAAAAGGAATGAATTGAATTTATTTAAATAATGACAATGGTTAAAATAATATTGATAATGATAATAAAATTCTTGGAACTCTTAAGAAAATGATATATCATGAAGAATGGACTAAACATTTAGGGTTATATAATTAAACTACTAATTATAAAGATTAAGTAATATGTAAAAGAATGAAAGTTAAGAGATAATATTAGTAACGTAAATGTTAATTTTAATAAATAGACATAAGAAATATAAGTGATAATGTTAATGAATGATTGACCAAGTTATAGAATGTTAGAAGAGATAAGATAAGATAACAAAAGATGAGATGAGATAGGATAAGGTTTAGATAAGATAAGAATTAAAATGAAATTTGACTTAAAAATACTATGTTAAGGACTAAATGGTAATTATGTAAAAGATTGAAGTGATAGGTAAAAATAGTTTCAAATGAATAAATACAAAGCTAAATAATTAAATGAGTGGAAATATGAAAAATTAAGGATTTAATGTGAATTCTTGCGTAAAGTGTAAGTAGGGACTAAACTGTAATTTTACATGATAAATAATAAATTAAGAATAATTAGTGGCATATTTGTAATTATTGTGAAATTGAATGGCAAAACCATAAATTAAGGGAAATTGATGGATATAAAATGTAATTAACCATAATAAGATTAAATGAAGGATTTAAATGTAAATTGACAAGGTAATTGACTAGTATATGTAATTGTAAGGATAATAAGAGTTTATTGTATAATGTAATTAAGAAAAATAATAATAAGAATTATATGGTCATTAATAATAGAAATGTCTTTATATGGTCACTGTTTGCAAAGAGACCCATTCAGTCGGCCCAATCCACCTGGCAGGGCCCAAAGCCCATCAGCAAAGAGCACAAAGCCTGAGCATGAAGGCAGCGCCACGTCCGATCGGACTAATGTGACAACACGTCCAATCAGCCCACTGACACAAGGCAGCGCCACGCCCTTCACCTGCTCGTTGTCGCTTCGCCGCTCACCTACTCTGACTGCCAGTTATCACTTCCCAGCACTCAAGTGTACCTCTCTTATCTCTTATAAATAGCCCAACAAACAGTGGCACCAGGGATCAAATCTCTGAGACTCTCTCTCTAAGCATTCCCTCTCTAGAAAGCTACTAACTTAAGCTTCGGAGTGCTCACGCCTGGTCCGACCGGGCATTCTTTCTTCCAGGTCTCGATCATCCGACCGGCTCTCCTTCTATATCGTTTGAAACTTCCGATCGGCTCTTTCTCTCTTCTAGATAAAGACATTCTTCATCTTATCATTTGGTGCTTTCATTGCGAGCTATGGCAAGTTCAAGATCAAACGAGAACGCATCTTCAGGAGAGCATAATCGCAGTGGCAATAGCCAGGGCAGGCCCTTAGGGAGAAGAGAGAGATCTCCCAGGTCCCCAGCTAGGGGAAATCTTCTTCTAGAATTTAACGATGCCATTCTACAGCAACCAGAAAACACTCCCATCATAGTCAAGGACATGCGTCCCCTCCTTAGTGATTTCACTAAGAGCATCGTCCAAACAATCAGGAAGGGCAAGATGCCCAGAACCACCGAAAGAGACCATAAAGAGTATTTCATGGACAAAGACTTCAGAAGGAGGAGAAATAGGGCATCTCCATCAACTAGCCACGAGCTCATGATAGCCGAAAGGGCATCATTAGGACCCCAGGAAGATATGACAAAGGGAAAAGGATGATGTCCTCAAGTAGGGACCCCACATATTTACCCAGCAGATCTTCCACCCCATCCATTGGGGATGACCTTTCCTTCATGTGCACGCCTAATCGCGGCCACTCTAGAAGGCCGAGAAAGGAGTCCATCTCCACGGCCATGAGCAGGGAAGACAAGTGGCTTAAACAAAAGCTTAGGTAGTTTGGCTTGACCGGTCCCAAAAAAGCTATGTTCGGAGGGAACACCTGCAAGAACACTACCTCCCCATTTTGCAGGGAAATAACGGAGTCCGAGCTGCCTCCCAAGTGGAGAGACGTGGTGATGGACAAGTATACAGGTAAACCCACCACTCATTTAGCAGAATACTTGACTAAAGTGCAGGTCTACACCTACGATGAAAGGATAGCCTGTAGAATCTTCCCCACCACCTTGGGAGGAGATGCTTTGAATTGGTTCCATGAGCTACCGCAGGAATCAATCACCTCCTTCAGACAACTTAAGGAGTTGTTCACCACAAGGATTATTGTGCAAACGCGCGCACCGAAATTGGTGAGCGACCTATGTAATCTCTACCAGAGATCCGATGAAAGTCTTAGAGACTACATCGATAGGTTCCAAGCTACAATGTCTGAAGTGAGGAACGTGAGTGTAGAGATGGCGACTACCGCCTTGGCTGGGGGCACCATTGATCGCCCATTGTTCGAATCAATAACTACAAGACCCCCAGTCAGTTTTACTGATCTGATGGAAAGGGCCAGATAGCACATCTAGCTAGATGATGTCCTGAGGTCTAGCAGGGGAAGAAGGACCAACGTCATGGACCGGTTATAGCATCCAGATGGACGGTCATTCACTAGAGCTCCCTCGTCCGAACGGATAGCGAGAAGCTTGGATAAAGCCGCAACCTCAAGAAATTTTGGCAAGCAAAAGGAGTCCGGACGGGAAAGAGCCGAATGCTCAAACGACCGAACGATCAGAACCTTTACCCCGCTCAACGCCAATCCGGTTCAGGTGTTGATGTGGATTAAGGAAAAGCACAACAAGGTCAATTGGTCCAGAAGGCTGTCCGAGCGAAGAAAAACCATAAGGGACCCCAGTAAATATTGCGAGTTTTACAGAGACGTCGGTCACACGACTGACGAGTGCACCTCATTGAAGAAGGAGATTGAGCAACTGATACGAAGGAGGTCCCTCAAAAAATTCATAGGACCGGCTAGAGGGGAAAGTCCCTATAGACGGCCGAACCCCAGGAAGGATGACTCTGGCTCGAATGACGATGATGAGCACAGAAACCCAAGGAATGCTGACCCAAACAGACCATATGCCGGAGTGATAAATGTGATCACTGGAGGATTATCTTATGGAGAGGACCTATCCAGAAAAAAGAAGGGGAAGGGTGTCTATCTCTCTCACCAGGCCGAACAGGTTGCTCCAGTCACCATATCCAATGAAGACGCGCGAGACGTAATGTTCCCTCATGAGGACGCTCTCGTCGTCAGAGCTCGGATTAATAATTTTAATGTTAAAAGGATTTTGGTAGACAATGACAGCGCTGTCAATATGCTCACCCTTCAAGCTTACCGAGCCATGGGACTTTCGGTCAAAGAGCTAAAGCCGAACGCCACTCCGCTGATCGGGCTCGGCAATGCTACTGTCCCGGTGGTGGGATCTATTGAACTCTTCGTTGAACTTGGCCAAGAGGCACTCACCCATGCCTGCAAGGTAACATTCATGGTAATTGACATGATTTTTGCCTATAATGCTATTTTTGGCAGGCCATTGCTTTTTCAAACTGGACCTATTACGAGCATACGGTACATGGTGATGAAAATTCCAACCAGAGGGGGCGTTGCCATTCTGAGGGGTGATCAAAAAGCATCCCGCAAGGCGTACGTCACCATGATAAAGCAGTAGAGGGAGGCCATGATAGTGGAGCCAGGGCTAGAGCGGTCCGAGTGGGCAGAGAGGCCAAGAATGGATCCCGCCGAAGAGGTAAAAACAAGGGCATTGTCAAAGGGCAAAAACATCCAGGTCGGGACTAGTATGAATGCAAAAACAGAGGATGCCGTCTTACAGGTCTTGACCATTAACCAAGCATCCTTCGCTTGGAAGCCAGAAGATATTCCTGGCATTGATCCTAAAGTGATCACCCACAAACTCAATGTGGACCTAACTCACCCGCCGGTAAGGCAGAAGCTACGCAGGCATGCGCCCAGCGGAGGAAGTTCATATCTGAGGAGGTTAACAGGCTACTAAAGACCGGGACGATTCGAGACGTAGACTACCCAGAGTGGCTTGCTAATGTGGTCCTGGTGAAAAAGAAGATGGGGAAGCTGTGGATGTGTGTGGACTTCACAGACCTCAACAAAGCATGTCCGAAAGACAGCTACCCCCTGACAAGCATAGACCAACTAGTGGACGCCATTGCAAGCCATGCAATCTACTCCCTCCTCGATGCATACCCAGGCTACCACCAAATCCTGATGTGGCTTGCAGATCAGGAGAAGACTAGTTTCATCACAGACGATGGAACCTTCTGCTACAAGGTGATGCCGTTCGGTCTGAAAAATGCAGGTGCCACGTATCAATGTCTCATGAACAAAATTTTTAAAGACCAGATGGGGCAGAATGTGGAAGTATATGTGGACAAACATGATCGTCAAGAGCAAGAG
The DNA here is from genome assembly GCA_947683425.1 of Excoecaria cochinchinensis. Taxonomy (NCBI): domain Eukaryota; kingdom Viridiplantae; phylum Streptophyta; class Magnoliopsida; order Malpighiales; family Euphorbiaceae; genus Excoecaria; species Excoecaria cochinchinensis. The sequence continues at coordinate 32,164,718 of CANTUQ010000146.1, read as the reverse complement.
CCCTGAAGAATACCCTGCCGATCTGGCAAAAGTTTTTTGCACATTGAATTAATTCCGGATGAAGCTCAACCCCGAGAAGTGCGTCTTTGGGGTCCCATCGGGAAAATTTTTGGGCTTCATGGTTTCTCAAAGGGGGATTGAAGCCAATCCAGAGAAAATAAAAGCCATCCTTAAGATGCAACCCCCTATAAGCATAAAAGGTGTTCAGAAGCTGAATGGGAGAATCACTGCCCTTAGAAGATTCATCTCCTCCTCAGCCAAACGATGCACCCCTTTCTTCAAAAAGCTGAGGAAGAATGAGACTTTCAGCTGGGGAGCAGACTGCCAGCAAGCTTTTGAAGAGTTAAAGAAATTACTCACCAACCCACCACTGCTCAGCCGATCGATCCCAGATGAAAACTTGTACCTTTACTTATCCACCTCTGGTCAAGTCGTTGCAGGCGTCCTTGTCACACCCCAACCTATAACAAGGAGACTTCTAAACAGATTGGAGGGAGAAGGCTCCCTGGATAGATAGGAGTGTCACATCCCACTAGTACAAACATGCAAACATTACATAAATATAGCGACAATTCAGAGATAATTAAAATCTTTAAAACGGAGAAGAGTGATACTGAACAAAATATACTTCATTAATATACCAAAAGAAAATCTTTACATATTACAAAAGGACCAAATTTACAAAAGCCCAAGATACACTGTTCCAAAAGGGCTAACAAAACCATATATCTATTACAAAAAGAAAAAGGAAAGCCTATACTATAAAGCACCCAAATCTCTAGTTGCGTTGGCCTTCCCGATGCGACACGCCCAGAATATGCGTACCAAAACCTTCCACACCTGCACGGATAAACACCCGTGCTAAGCGAAATCGCTTAGTGGGGAAAACACAAAATGCATAACCGCCACTCACAGTGACGATGACAGAAAACATATGATAACAATACGATTATGGGCATATAATCATAAATAGTTAATTCACATATTGGCATTCATATTCAATAGTTCATGTACAAAACACAATGACACCTGCATAATCATAATGAGTGGATAACGAGTACATATAGATACTTGAGAGTATCGATATCGTCTTATGAACATATAGATACCCGAAGGTATCGAACCATTCTTTTTATTTTGTTTTCAAATTGTTTTTACGTGGAATCTTAAGAAAGATTCAGACAGAGGGATCGCGAGGATCCAATCGTGGGACCTGATCAGGGTCCAAAGTCGTACATATAGCTGCAGCGGCACAAAGCTCTATTAGGCATGCCTAACTATCCACTTATTTGGTTTGCAGGTTACGATCAAATAAATTAAATCTACAAATCATACAGAAATCATCGATTATTCAAAACAATGGATACCCTATCAGAACGAAGCATTAATCCAATGTTGATATGAATATAAATTCATTAATTCCACACTCAAACTTTACGTTTAACAAATAAATATTCATTACCAAAGAAGGGTGGGTCACGGTGGTAACCAATTCCATTGCCACCGTGACATACCACCACTCAAAACAGAATGTAGACTTGAGGTAGGTCACGGTGGTGACCAAAACCATTGCCACCGTGACATAGCAGAACCCCAAAACAGAATGTAAAACAAAGGTAGGTCACGGTGGTAACCAATTCCATTGCCACCGTGACATACCAAAATTCCAAAACAGAATGTAAATCAAAGGTAGGTCACGGTGGTAACAAAATCCATTGCCACCGTGACATACCAAAATTCCTGGGCAGAATGCAACCCGAGCATACCTCACGGTGGTAATCAAATTGGTTGCCACCGTGACCCATGCCCTGTTGCGATAATTCCCAGCAAAACATCCCCAAATTGCAACCATAAACTCAAACTCTATACTTCGCATTCAACACAATTCACTTCAAATTAACCATATTCACATCATACAAGTACAAATCCACTCATCATAGTTCATCAATTTCACAAAAATAGCAACCATCAATATTCATTCAAAACACATTTACACAAACGTTCCCAAACCTGGTTTTCCTCGCTCCTAGTCGTGAGTTCCGCTTCCGCTAGCAACTCCTTTTCCTTTATCCGGTCTAGGAGCCTCCTCTGAACCACAAACCCATAACAATCAAGATCAATTCTAAAACAACCCAAATATCTAAATAATTATGAACTAAGACCTAGAGAAGAGAAAGAAGAAGAATCTAAAACACCCATAACCCAAACTCACCTATAAGCTTCCAAATCCACAAGCTAATCAACTCTAATTACTTAATTAAGGAAGAGGGAGCAAGATTATGTAAAGAAAAGGAAGAACAAAGGAGAAAGAAGAAGAAGAAGAAGAAGAAGGAAATGGCGTGAAGAGGAGAGGGAGAACGGGAAAACCAAAAGGAAAAGCTGAAATCTCTCTCACCACCAACCTCATTAAATGTTACTCTATCCACTTAGCCACATGTCATCCTCCCCATAAGACACATGTCCCAAATCACACCCTACTCCCATACTCTATTAAACACTCTAGGCTATCTCTAATTTATACTTAATTTCCATACACTCACTTATACCCTACACTAGTCTATCTCCTCTTCTCAACTCAAATTAATACACTTAAATTAAATAAATAAACCAATTAAACACTTACATACAACATATAAAAATGCACACATACAAACACGGACAGGCTCAAACTACTGGGGTGGTTTTGGGGTGTTACAGTCCTAGTCAGGGAAGAAGGAACCCAATAGTTGCCCGTATATTATGTGAGCCAAGTGCTCAGAGGTGCAGAATTGAAGAAGTGTCCGGTCGAGCAGCTCGTCATTGCCCTCATGATGTGCACGAGAAAGCTAAGACAATACTTCGAGGCGCAAACGATTGTGGTCCGGTCGTGTCATCCAATCAGAAAAATTCTCCAGACCCCTAACCTTGAGGGAAAAATGGTGGGATGGGCAATCAAGATACAGTCGTGGGATGTGAGGTACGAGCCCAGGGCAGCAATAAAGGCCCAAGCTCTAGAAAATTTTGTTGCTGAGTTTGCCGGCGAAGAGCCTGACAGTCAACCCAAACTTCAAAAATGGGAAATGATTATAGACGATGCAGCAAACGATACCCGAGGAGGCATAGGCATTATAATAACAGGCCCCTTGGGCTTTGTAATAAGGTATGCAATAAAACTTAGCTTCAAATCTTCTAATAATGTGGCGGAGTACGAGGCGCTCCTTCATGGGTTGAGACTACTCCAAGCCATCCGACTGGAGTCCGTAACCATCAAGAGCGACTCCTAGCTCGTAACAAGCCAAGTCTTGGGCACCTTTGAAGCCAGAGAAACCAACATGATCCAGTACCTGGCGAAAGTCAAGGCAGCCTTCAAAATACTTGAGGAATCTGGATCAGACTAGAATCTCCAGAAGGTGCCAAGGGACCAAACTTCAGATGCCGATCGGCTTGCAAAAATGTCTACCTCCGAACAAAGAGTAATAGAAGAAAACATTACTGTCATCAACCAAGCCTCCTCCTCCTTAGATGAGCCAGAAATGATGGAGATTGATCAAGGGGATGAAACCTGGATGAGCCCAATCAAGCGGTACCTACAAACAGGGCAACTACTGGAGCATAAGATCGAAGCCCGAAAAGTATCATGCAAATCCCTCAATTACTCCATAATGGTACAAAAAAGCTTTCAATCATCCCTAGCTCAAATGCGTAACGGAGGAAGAAGGAGACTATATCCTAAGAGAGGACCATGAAGGCATTTATGGGGCACACGAAGCTAATGGGGCACACGAAGAAAAGTACTCCAAACCGGATACTTTTGGCCCAGCAGTTTTAGAGATGCCCAGGAGAAAGTAAGAAGATGCCAGCAATGCCAGATTCATGGAAGGGTCATGAGACAGCCCGGAGCAGACCAACAGCCGATCGGAATTGCTTGGCCATTTGACTAATGGGGCCTGGACATCCTGGGACCTTTCCCTCAAGGTAAAAGGCAGATGAAGTTTCTCATTGTAGTAGTCGACCACTTCTCCAAATGGATCGAAGCAGAGCCTCTAGCAACGATCATAACAGAGAGGGTCAAAAGCTTTGCATGGAAGAACACCATCTGCAGGTATGGCTTACCTAACATTTTCATTACAGATAATGGCAAGCAGTTCGACAGCTCCACCTTCAGAAATTTCTGCCAAGGCTTGAACATCAGCCTGAGATTCATCTCAGTCACTCACCCTCAGAGCAACGGGATAACAGAGGTCTCTAATCGGACCATCTTGGAGGGGCTGAAGAAATGACTGGGTGAGGTGAAGGGCAACTGGACTGAAGAACTGCAGAGTGTCCTATGGTCTTATAGAACTTCACCAAGGACGGGCATTCATCAAATGCCATTTTCTCTGGTCTATGGCTCCAAAGCAATGATACCTGTAGAGGTCGGCCTCCCATCCTATTAGTTAGTATTCTATTCCGAATGGACGAACATCCAGGAGAGATGCCAGGACCTAGACTTGATAAAAGAAAGAAGAGAGGACGCCTACGCCAAAATCGCTGCCTACAAGCAGAGGTCGCCAGATACCATAATACAAAGGTGAAGTCTAGGGCTTTCAATATTAGTGATCTGGTACTCAGAAAGGCGAACATAGGCTCGGGAAATGCAGGATTCGGGAAGCTAATGCCAAACTGGGAAGGGCCCTATGAAGTCTCTGAACAATAGATGGGCAAGACATCCCCAGGAGCTGGAATGTTAAAGTACTCAAGAAGTACCACATGTAATAATGTATCGGAAATCGAATTCAATCAATAAAGAAATTCTTATTCATCTCTGTAAAAGGCATGTATGGTACAATTTATAAGCTAGGCTTGATGTTCATTCCAAGCCGAAAATGCGAAAGATAGAATCCATTTGTTTGTAGGACAAGCTCATCCGTTAGGATCGACGATATTCCCAATCCGAATATACGGAAATCACGAATCACCCATCGGCTCATCCGTTAGGATCGACGATATTCCCGATCCAAAGATACGAAAATCGCCTAATTTCCACTGGCTTATCCGTTAGGTTCGACGCCAATCCCGAACCGAAGATGCAAGGGTCAAACTATAGTAAAAGTTTCTCCTAAGTTAAGTGTTGCCCAGCAATCACAGATTGAAAGGCAAATTAAAAACGCTAACTTGATGTACGAAACTATTCACCAAATTCTAAGTCTATGCGAGGCTAAGAAGTCATTCGCTGTGCTTGACATTTTGGGGCCGGATCCCCAAAAAAGTCTAATTCATAACTTGTGCTAGATGACTGACTGATCATGCCTTTCCAACTAGATCGGACGAATTGGTCGCTGGCCTTAACAGTTATTCATTCTAATTCAGGAAGTATCTATGATTAATCAGTCGATCACATTAGCAAATTATATGCGATTATACAAGTTATTGAGAAATGGCCATCATAACTTTGAAAGTTTGCAATTTACACAAAAGTTACAATTTATTGAAGAAACAATAGACTGTACAGTTTACAAGAATCAGTACAAAAAATAAAGTATACAATGGAAAATCTAATCTAAGTTTCTATATCTACAATTTCTACAACAGCAGGAGCTGAGACTTGATCAGCAGTTGGCTCTACACTTTGCTCGACAGCAGGCTCTGCACTTGGCTTGGCGGCAGGCTGAGAAGGCTCGGCAGCCACCTCAGAGATTGGCTCTGCTTGCAAAAAAGTGCCAACCTCAGCTCCAGAGGGCACATCTAGCTAAACTTCAGGTGGCAAAGGATCTTCCAAGGTTGATGGCGCTCTTTCAGTCGCCTCCTCTCTAGGAGCCTCCTCATCATCATCACTAGACGGCAGATCGGGTAAAACACTCGGGTTTTCCATCCAGTCGAGATCGGCCCCAAGGAAGTGCCTCCCGGCCTCATAGATTAGCCGAGACAGCAACTTTCCTTAAGCCTCTCCCAGTTGATCAAGAAGTTGCTACTTTTGAGAGGCGAGCTCCTCTTCAAGCTTCTTCCTCCAGGAGGTCTCCTTGTCCTCCAAAGTAGCCTTCAGCGAATCTCGCTCGGCGCAAAGCTGGTCGCACTCTGCTAACACTTTGTCCCTCTCTTCCTTGGCTTTGGCATTCTCAGTGCCTAGGACCTTGCACTCAGCACTCAGTCTGCTCGCCTCTTCTTCAAATCTCTTGCACTGAGTGCTATTAGCAGCCAGGCGCGAGAATTCTCCTTTCAAGCGATCGACCTCGCCTAGTCGAGTCTTCAACTCCTAGGCATGCCGAGAAGCCTCCTTCTTTAGCTCTGCCACCTCCGAGTGAAGGGCAGAGACCTCTTTCTGGGCAGCATCGCGTTGAGCATCTGCCTCCCCCTTTGCCTTGGCAGCATCCTCTGACCTTACCTTTAGGAAGCTCGCCATGTTGTGCATGCGCAGGCCCCTTTTGATCAGGTAAAAAACAAAAACAAAAACAAAAGCATCAGTGAAGGAAGGTGAAGTCAATTCCTAGACATCATGAAATGAGCTGGCCAAGTCTCACCTCCAGACTCTGCTGGTTGAACATGCTACACTCCTGGGTGAGCAAGCTGGGATCTCCCATGTCCTTGAAGTCGTCCTCTTGAAGGATACCCCAGTAAACATAACTGGCAACCGCCTTATTACTCAGCGACTAGTTATTGCCGAAGTTCTCCCTCAGCACATCCTTCAGGGGCACAATTTGCCTCTCAGCGGCTCCCCCTACAGCTCGCCAGGCCGACTCGCCTTGCATAGGTGCCTTGCCTCTCGCCGCAACCAGTGTCCGAAGTAGCCACCAGCTCAGCAGCCTTCGTTTGAGCGACCTCCCTTAAAAGTTGAATATTTAGAGGAATGGCAGCTGGCTGCGCTTCCTCAAAGTCAAATTCCTCCCTCTGCACCAGGTTGGGAGGTCGCATGCCCCGAGATAACCAAGGCTGGATGAGAGGCGGGGATAGCAGCAATTGGGGCAGCGGGGGGAGGAGCATCCACTAGACCCCACGAAGCGTGCACTTCTGTAGCGGGCAGGATCTTCCTTTTCTTTGTCTTCCTCTCCTCCCTCACAGCCCGCTCGGCATCCCTTTTGCCCTTAGCCCAAACGGCGAGCTGCCTTGTCATGATCCCCTCCAGCCATCGCAGCTGCATCACAAAGACAAATAAGATAAGTATTCTTTTTAGAAAAATTAATACTCAGTACATATGCAATGCATGATTGTCAACTCATGCTGCTCCCTCTACTACAATCCTAATACTCACGTTCTGCATTTGCGCCAGACTCAAAGCTAGAAGACCTGAACAACGTCCCCAAGATGGAGTTGGAGTCATAGGGTCCTCCTCGCCTTGCCATAGCATCCATCAACTTCCTGATATCGGCCTCATACATGGGTTGCTCGGCAGCTTGGTCTCTCAAAATATTAGCTCCTCCCGACCGGGTAAGGCGCACCCCAAATCCACCAATCATCCCCACCAGAAAGAACCTCTCCTTATATCCTTTCATCGAGGTGGGGATATGGATGAGCTTTCTCTTCGGTCAGCTGGTGAAGAAATACTCTGTCCCATCGCTCCGACCCAATATGTAGAAGAAGTGGGTGAAGAGATCCAAAGTTGGGGCCACTCCCTCTATCTTACACAAGATCTTGAAGCAAGCCACCAATCTCCACCCATTCGGATGCAACTGGTTTGGGGCAATCCTATAACCCTCTAACACAGTAATCTAAAATGCGCCAAATGGAAACCGCATCCCTGCATCCAAACTCCACAGATGGAAGATGAACAACTCATTCTGCTCCTTCCCAAAAGGTCCCTCCGTCATCGTCATGCATACGAGGCAGGGCATCACAAACACGTCGTTAGGAAGGCCATATTAAGAAGGAATCTCAGCTACTTCCTAAGGTCCCAACCTAGAAAAATGCTCAGCTGCCGGCTTGTCCCTGTACTCCTCCATAAAACTCCTATCTATTGATCGACCACTGCTGGAGGCCATTTTCAACACAGTAACCCTAGTCTTTAATGGGGTAATGTGAGTTGAATGCAAAGGTGCAATAGAAAGAATGAGAGGAAAAATCAAAGGCAAGCGAGAAGGGATTACTTACTTGATTGTAGGTACTTTGGAAAATTTCAGGGAATAGAGAGTAAAAAACCACCAGAACGCGAAAGATGAAGGAAACGAGAAGAAATTTCGATAGAGTTTCTCTAAGGATTGCAGAAAAGTGAGAAAAAAATACCCGGAAGTTACCTTTTTATAGGTGTGACGCGCGCCAAACCCCGAGGCACCCCGAAGGCCCGCTTTTAAGGCGATCGGGTGGAGGTTCATAAAAACTTGTAAGGTATTTACAAGTGCGTCTATGTTGGGCAATAAAGAGATTTCTTGGAGTCGCCACCCAATAGAACATTGGGAAAGGTCGTCTAGCCTCAGTGAGCCTAAGACAGCGCTGTTATGTCCATCATAGGCAAGCCAGAGGTGTCTTAGAGGTATCCACCCTGATGACAGAATGGTCCTCTAGCCTCATGCTTGGGCAAACCAGAGGTGTCTTGGAGGTATCCACCTTAATAGAACATTAAGATGGCCCTCTCGCCTCGTGGCGCCTAGGACTGTGCAAATTTGATCCTTTTACGGGACACAAGAGGTGTCTTGGAGGCTTCCACCCCAATAAAATGCCGAGGTGGCCCTCTCGCCTCATTGAGCCCAAAGACCAGAGTAGGTTTGGGACTCCCCATTTATTTATACCTTAGTTAGATTTATAATCGAGTTTTGAATTTATCGTTTCATCCAATTCCTGATTCAATTCGGTGCAATAAAATTAAAGCGCAAGTTATTCATTAAAAAGAAGCGATAAATAAAGCATAATTAGAGAAAAGTGCATAAAAATATATTATAACAAAACTAGGGGCGGAATACAACCCCCATTGTAAGTAAAATACAAGGCATGCATAAAACGGGATATATATTAAAGATGAGGACATTGGTCCTCGCATGCATATTTATTATAAAATGATTTTGAGATGTCGATTCTTATTTGTTAGAAAAAAATAGGACATTGGTTCTCAATTTATGAGAAAAACTCCAATTTAATTAATAAAAAATATTTAGTCATTTTTTACATCAGCGAGGATATATAAAATAACATTATTCACAATAATAATATAATGAAAAAATGATAAAGTCGAGAGAATGAACTAGAGATGAGACCTTTAAATCTTTGCAACAGCCTCTACACCAAGTGGCTCCAAATTCGTCCAACAAATCCAAATAATAACTCACACAATAAAGAACACGTTAATGTAAAAAAAGAAAATAAACGTGAAGTTAAATAATAAAGAGGGAAGTAGAAGAAATTGAATAATGAAACCATTTTTAAATGAAAGAAGAAAAGAAAAGAGGTTAAGTGGAAAAGAGGCCTAGGGACGGCCCAAAACGTATGACCGACGGGCGTCTCTGGGAGCGACAGACGGGCGTAAGGGCAAACCGTGATGTCCCATCGCTCGATTGAGAGACGGCCATCGGCGGTCCTTATGCCCGTCGGTCGAGTCTATTTCCGAACAGTAAACGTAAAAAAGCCAAATTATTGTTTTGATTTGAATGAAGATGATTTTTATGCAAGAAATTAACGAAAATAAGTCGAATTTAAAATAATAATTCCAGAATGTTTACCATCGGATTTTTTTTACCTTGCAAAGGTGAACGTTGTAAGATATTGACTCCTCGAGTTCTACAAGGATCGGATTGTGACCACGCGAATGGAAGAGAAAAATCAGCCAAGAGAAGAAGATTGTTTTCTCTTTCTTGGAATTTGGACAGCAGTAAATATCTGAATTAGCTAGTTGGATGAAAATGAATGGATCTCGTTTTCCCGTATTAGCGTAATTTGAAAATCAAAAAGATTTTTAAAGGAAAATTGTTTTATGTAGAAACTGAGAAGAAAATCTATTGTGAAAAATTTCTAAAAAGGTTTTCTAAAAATTTCTCAGTCAGATCTCTTTTTTTCCAACCCCCTTCAAACGAATTCCCCTTCCCCTATTTATAGATTTTAGGAGGGAATTCAAATAAATTTAAATTTTAAATTTAGATTTGAAGAGGATTTTTCGAAATCAAATCAAAACTAAAAGATATTCGGGATATCCTCAAAATCAAATGTAATATTCAAAAATATTTGAAAAGATCTGAGACATTTTCAAAATACTTTGTAAAAATCCCTTAAATCTTGTAGAATCCGGCAGTTGAACAACTTGATCATCGACCGACGGGCTTCCCACGTACAACAGACGGGGTGTCTATCATCCTAGGGACCTACACGTGGCACAAAGGCGAGCAGTCAGGCACCCGCTCAAGTGACAGATAGGGCACCGCTCAATCGAAAGACGGGGCGTCTCTCCACCGAGAGACGGGGCGCCGCTCAACCGAGAAACGGGGTGTCTCTCTCCACCAAGAGATGGGGCGCCGCTCGACCGAGAGACGGGGCATCTCTCCACAGACGGGATTCCTGTCTCTAGACCAAAATCTCAAGTTTCAAAGTTTTGACCCTCTCGACTCTCCGAGACCTCCCGTTTTCCTTAAAAAGCTTTTGATCCTCGCAAGAATGGGGAATGAATGCTCACGAACTTCATCTTTATCCAAAAACCGACTTTATTTTCTTCATCGGGTAACTCAGATCTGGACTGTCTCAAGACCCGGTGTCTACAATAGGAAAAAGCTTCTCGGAGATGCCAAACATCTCACCACAGGATGCTCGCCACGTGTCCAAAAAGCATCAATTGTTGTATAAAGTACGAAGTGTCACCCTCGGTGCACGCGCAGCATTAAATGAGACAACTGTCAGAACAGGCGCTTCTCTTTAGATAAGTGCCTTTCAAAATTCAAAAATCCTGCCAACGGATGTATCTCGATCGGCACAACTCAAAGTAAACTCTCCCTGAGCGGAGCAACTCAAGGCAAATCTATGCCCGATCGGACCCTTTTGAGGGGGGACAAGTGATAACTACATAAATAACATTTGCAAAGAGGCCCATTCAGTCGGCCCAATCCACCTGGTAGGGCCCAAAGCCCATCAGCAAAGAGCACAAAGCCTAAGCATGAAGGCAGCGCCATGTCCGATCGGACTGATGTGACAACACGTCCAATCAGCCCACTAACACAAGGCAGCGCCAAGCCCTTCACCTGCTCCCTGTCGCTTCGCCGCTCACCTACTCTGACTGCCAGTTATCACTCCCCAGGCACTCAAGTGCACCTCTTCTATCTCTTATAAATAGCCCAACATATAGTGGGGACAGGGATCAAATCTTTGAGACTCTCTCTCTATGCATTCTCTCTCTAGAAAGCTACTAACTTAAGCTTCAAAGTGCTCACGCCTGGTCCAACCGGGCATTCTTTCTTGTAGGTCTCGATCATCCGACCGGCTCTCCTTCTATATCGTTTGAAACTTCCGATCGGCTCTTTCTCTCTTCTAGATAAAGACATTCTTCGTCTTATTAATAAGGTTTAGATAAGATAAGAATTAAAATGAAATTTGACTTGAAAATACTATATTAAGGACTAAATGGTAATTATGTAAAAGATTGAAGTGATAAGTAAAAATAGTTTCAAATGAATAAATACAAAGCTAAATAATTAAATGAGTGGAAATATGAAAAATTAAGTATTTAATGTAAATTCTTGCATAAAGTGTAAGCAGGGACTAAACGGTAATTTTACATGATAAATAATAAATTAAGAATAACTAGTGGCCTATTTGTAATTATTATGAAATTAAATGTCAAAACCGTAAATTAAGGGAAATTGAAGGATATAAAATATAATTAACCATAATAAGATTAAATGAAGGATTTAAATGTAAATTGACAAGGTAATTGACTAGTATATGTAATTGTAAGGATAATAAGAGTTTATTGTATAATGTAATTAAGAAAAATAATAATAAGAATTATATGGTCATTAATAATAGAAATATATGTGTTATAATGACATTAATACTGGAAATACATATGGTGAAAAATGAATGTTAATTATGGTAATGTAAATTATGGAAATAATGAGAGTCTAATAGTGAGAATAAATGAATCAATTTATATGACTATCAAGTGTTAATGTATGAAAGTGTATGTGTGGATAAAGATGAATATTATCTATAGAAATACTAGTTATGAGAATAATGATAGTTTAATTGAGGGAATTAAATGAGTGAATGAAGTAATTGTTTGTAATGGTATAAATTTAAGTTATGCATGTATGTTCGAATTAGTAATGGAAAATTTAGGATATGTATCCACCACTAGGCATTTTTAATGCTCAGCACGTAGTGTAATTACTGCGTGCAAGTTATAGAAAGAAAAGAAGTAGTAATGGCTGAGATTTACTGATGATTGAAAGAATATTCGACCGCAAGGATAAAGGTATAGGCATGGCGTGTATACTACTGCATTGGATGAACATGAGATTGTACAGGATTGGTATATATATTGTATGTTGGTATGTCTGTTATACTGTTGTATTTGTATGAATTTTATTGTTGGAAAAAAAATTTCCATTGAATCTTCTAAGTGCATTACAGTGTATTTCAGTGTAGTGTTGTGACATCCGATATTCGTACCATTTACAGGTATAGGTTGTTACATTGGTTGCTTTCTTCTTCTGCATCTTGCCCTTTTTAGCAAAAGTGATAACCATGACAGATTTTGGATCATTCTTAAATGATCGCTCAACAGTCTTATACATATTGATAAGCTTAGATATAGTAGCTTGAATCTTATTCATGTTATAGTTAAGCGCAAATGGTGCAAAACTAGGAGCCAACGAGTACAAGATCAAGTCTATGTATAGATCTGTAGACACCGGGTCCCGAGTAGCCAAGATCAGGATTACCCAATGATGAAATTAAGTGTGCCGATCTATAGGCAAAAAGAATGAAGTTGGAAGTGACGATTTCCTTGTCAATTTGTTGTTTTAAAATTTAATAAAAATGTATTTCAAAAATATTTTTAAAATTTATTTTGTGATGAAAAAAAAAAGTGAGTTTTTTAAAAAAAAAAAAAAAAATTCTGAGTGAGGGACGGGCAGCCCGTCGGTCACACCTTCAGACGGGCAGGCCGTCGGTCACGCCTTCAGGTGGGCAGGCCGTCGGTCGGCCCTTCGCGCCCCTGTTCGTCCGTTTTGCCTATTTTGGCCATTTTGGCCATAACTTCTTCATTTTAAATGCTTTTTAACTCATTTTTTTTGCAAAATTTAATTCTAAAATCCTTCTATCTTCCAACCCAATAAATTTAGTGGTTTTTTGTAATTATGAGAATTAAATTAATTTAATTTCTTAATTAAAAAATCTGATTTTAAGGGGAATAAAAAGAGTTTTTAGGGGGAATTAGTGAGGGATTTTTTCTTTAGGAAATATTTTTCTTCTTCTTTCTTCTTTCAAGAACAAATTCTCTCAATTTCTAAAGAAATTTCCAGCAATTCTTAAGGCAAAAAAAAATAACTATTTTTGTTCTTGAGAATTTTCTTATTTTCAATCAAATAATTTTCTACTTTGAGACAAACAAATTAATTGTTTGTTCTTGAGTAAAATTCATCTTTCAATATTTTATTTTTCTAATCATATTCATCAAATCAAGACAAGGAATTGGATCATCTACCTTCATCTCTTCAAGATAAATTTGAGGGTAATTATTCTTGGCTCAATTTCTTAAATTAATTTTAATTTCATTCTTTTGTTTTTGTTTAATTAGTTAATATGTAAATTCTTTTAGTTCTATCATTTTCTTCTTATTTTCTTATTCTATTGTTTTTATTTAATTAATTATCATGTAAATTCTTTTAGATCTATTATTTAATTGTTCATATTTCTTATTTTTTATTTAATTGTTCATACTATTATTTTTTTTGTTCTTATTTCTTCTTTAATTGTTCATGCTATTATTTTTATTCATATTATTTTTATTTAATTGTTCATGTTGTTCATATTGTTCATCTTCTTCTATTATTATTATTATTATTATTATTACCATGTGGTTATGTGATTGTCCATGTTATTATTGATATTATTATTATCATGCATGTTTAATTGGATTGTTCATATTCTTTGGATTTATTATTATTTTTATTTATTATTATTTTTATTTTTATTTTTTATTATTATTATTATTATTATTATTATTATTTATTATCATTCCATGCATGTTTAATATGATTGTTCATCTTCTTTTATTGTTGTTGTTATTATTATTATTATTATTATTATTATTATTATTATTATTATTATTATTATTATTATTTTATGTGTTTTTATGCATGTTAAATTCTATCATCATTATTTTATGCTTGTTTTTGCATGTTGAATTTTATTATTATCATGTTTTTTTTTATGCATGTTGATTTTGCTAATTTGTTATATTGCATATTTATTATGTCATTTTAATTGGCTTATCATAAATGATGCAATTTTGTTTGCCTTAATTCAATTATTTTCAAGTTATATGTTTAATTATTTTTTATACTAACTTCACTTTATTGGTTTTTTCTTTTATTTTTGCAATACTTATTTTTCATATGTGAGTTTTTGTCAAGTGGGAGCCCATGGAGATTTGAAGATCCATTTGGGAGTTGTCTATTATTTTTGTTGCTTTTTATTATTTTCGTTTAATTGATTATTATGTAATTTGTAATAATAAATTTATTTTCATGCACGTTAATTAAGAAAATCACAAAAATATTTCCATTAAACTAAATTGGATTTTATTTAATAAAAATGGGACCAATGTCCTAGATTTTTCATCTAAAGTAAATTATCACTTTAAAATTATTTTCTTAAATTATGCATGAGAGGACCAACGTTCTTATTTTTAAAAAATAGCCTGATTTATATATGATTTGCATTTTATTTACAAATGGGGGTTGTATTCTGCCCCTAGTTTTATTGTAATTTATTTTACTTTATTTATTGCTTTTATTATATGATTGATATGCGTTTAATTAAATTACATTAAAATTGAATGAGAAAAGGCATGAAATACTAAATTCAAAACTCGATTATAAACTTAACCAAGGTATGAATAAATGGGGAGTCCCGAACTTTCTCTGGTCTTTGGGCTTAAAGAGGCGAGAGGTTTACCCTCCAAGACACCTCTTGTGTTACGAAACTTGGCGTTAGTCCTAGGCTCCTTAGGGCGAGAGGTTTACCTTCCAAGACCCCTTTGGCTGGCCCAAAATGGATAATAAGCGCAGTCTTAGGCTCTCCGAGGCGAGAGAAACTTTCCCAATGTTCTATTGGGTGGCGACTCCATGAAACCTCCTTGTTGCCCAACATAGACGCACTTGTGATTTCTTGCAAGCTGTTAACGGACCCTCAAGTGCCCGATCGCCCTCAAGTGGGCGGTCATAGGGGCGGCCGAGTGGACATCCGGCGCGCGTCACAGTGGCGACTCCACTGGGGACCCTTAGAGACTTCCCTTCGAAAATACCTTGGCTAAAATTTATAATTGAGTTTTAATTTAAAAATTTCATCTCTTTTCGAAATTGCATTGCATCCATGATAGAGCTTTAGATTATGCTAGTTTGGTCCCTATTTTAACCCCGGTGCGTTCCCGAAGCACGACCCTATTTTCACTCAATTTAGGGAAGTGTTAAGGATAATCACCAGCCCAAGCCTCGTACCTTATGGTATATCAAATGGTGACCCAATCGGTCGTTATGCTCATGATGAGCTAGACCCGTTGGCAGAGATCATGCTTGGGTAGCCCTAAAGTATCACTACCTTTGACCAAAGCTCATGTAATGGCAATAGATACTTCCACTAGGTGAAATGTACCATAATACCGTGCTTGCTACGTGGGCCATCATATATTGAACAAAATCAGTTAAATTAAATGGTCTTTCATCAAAGGCTTTCATGCCCCGGTGGGCCCATCTTGATTTAATTGAGGTGTTTAAATACATAATGGCCAAACACCCATATGTATGTACATGAGATAAGAGCTGTTATGCTGCCGGTTTTCCACCGTGCACCATACGCGTCCATTGGGTCCCCTGTTGAGCCATGGGCCAATCCCACCTAGGAAAGAGACTATGACCTCGTGTGCGAGAGTGATAAGGTTGTAGAGATCTATCTGTTTGCATGTGGTTGTGGATGTTGCACAGCATGCTCATGTATCGCGTGTCATTCATGTGTGTTAATAAAAAAACAAAAATAAAAAAAAATATGCATTTCATTTTTGTGTGTGTATATCCTTTTGTCTGCATATTGTCCCTCACAATTTTTTCTATGCATCGCATGGTATTATTGTAAATTATTGATCTTTCACTCATCGAGGACCATCTGCACTAGCACGATCATACATTACATGCCATTCATGCATCATTCTAACCCCTTGGTTTTTTTCAGCCACTATAGACCATTTACTTGGGAGGTTTTGGGGTCCCCGGAGTTGCTCGAGGGATAAATAAAGTTCAAGTTGGTTGGCAGCGATCTAATATCTTTATCAGAATATACACAGGCATTAGAAATGGCTGATCCATCACAACAGATTGAAGAGGTTCGTGCCCTAATGACCCAAGAGATAGATGAGAGATTTAAAGAGCTAGAGGAAAAGTTGTTGGCCGTGATTAAGGAGAGGATGGACGCTATGGCACTTATTCTTCAAGCTCAATTCATGATGACTTCTATTAGCCAGGTTAACTCGACCCCGACCCTGAAGGCTCATGCAACGATGGCCGTAATGTTCCCGTCCACTCCCGAGCCTAGGCACAAGGCCCCATTCGACTCACCAATCAAGCTACTGGGAAGAGCAAGGGGACTAGAGCCTTTACAGTCAATGGGCCTCCTCAGTCCCTTGAACACGGAAAGGAAGCTAACTGATCTTGAAGAAGAGATTGTGAAGTCCAAGCTTGCAACTACCCGGGCACCTCTCAATAAGACTATTGCTGGCCCCGCAAGTCCAGGAGTTGGTTACTATGATAATAGCAGTGATACCCAAAGAGCAAGAAAAGTGTCAGCAATTAAAGCGGGTCAGAGGCACTACTCTAATTTGGGCAGATCCTTATCTTGGGTACTCAACAGATTGATGAAGGAAGGTAAGCTACAGCCACTACCTGCTATGCCTGCCAGAAACCAAGGACAACCCAATCACAAATCCGATCAGTATTGTGCCTTTCACCAGCACACTGGGCATATGACGGACAATTGTGTAAGGCTAAGGCATAAGATTCAAGATCTGATTGATAATAAACAGATTACTAATCCAGAGTGCCGCAAGAAATAGTGGAGGAAACCTTCTAGTAGATATGCTTTTCATATTTGAACTTTTTTCAGTCTTGATGTATGCGGTATTGTTTACATTAACTATATTAATGGCTTTTTGTTTATGTTCTCATGATTTCATTATGCATTATCACAATCACAAGTCATTTTCATTTGATATTAACTTAATGAATACTCCTTCATGTAATCTCGAGATCTTGTAGCATCTGATATAACTCCTGAAGAGAGAAAATCCTGAGAGCTGAAAATAAAAATAGAATGTAGTGAAAAGGAAAAGCTAGATGCAATTAGGGGATTGGATGAAAACTCACTAAGAGCACTAGAACCTTTCTGATTACCCGTCAAAGCGACTCCTGGATAAAGCTGGATCTAGAAAATGATTTAGGCACTATTTCTTTGTATAGCTCTCTAAATGACCATTTCCTACCCTCATTTCAAAATCGCTTGCTAGCCCGTTGAGCCTTTATTTTGGTATGCTAAATGCGTACCGATTTTATTGTTACACAAATTAAAACTACCTTTCGCCTAAAATAATTTTGGCTTCCCCTTAGAAGAATGGCCGCTCTAGTAAGGATGGATGTACATTACGATATTCGCTTGAGCTATCCAAAAATTGCCCTAGGGAAAGTGGGTTTACAATTCTGAAAGGGATTTTTAATCATTGGTGATCTTTGAGGCTTGACCATTGGCAATCCTTTGGGCCATCAGAAATTTGCCCCGATGAAAATGGATCTACATTTCGAGAAGGGAATTTCAACCATTGATAATTTTTTGGGTTACCAAAAATCACCCTGATAAGGATGGGTCTACCCTTTGGAAAACGAATTTGCGATCATCTATAATTTTTAGGCTACACTTCAGGAAAGGGGTTTTAAATCACCAATAAATCTTTTGGGTAATTAGAAACATAAATTTGTAAAAAAAAAAGAAAAAGAGAAAAAAGAAGAGAAAAAAAAAAGAAGAAAAAAGAAGGAAAATAGTAGGGCCTAAGATAATACCCCTTGATGAGTTCAGTAGCTATCTTTCTTAGCTTAATTGTTACGTTGAGTTTGATAAGTCAGAGTATTACCAATTCCAAATTCGAGAATTTCTGGACAGCATTAAATTAGTTTGAAAATGATTCCATCATCCAAATGAACGTTGTGGCCATTTTTCTCTAGAAACCTGATCCTCCTTTGATAGCCATCTACCTAAGCCTAACATTACAACCAAAGTAAGACCTTTTGATTCTTAGTTCAGTCTTATCCAATTAGTGGAGATGACCTTTTAATAAGTTTTGGTACGTAGGAAGAGGCATATGGTGTTTCTTGAGCTTCAAGCGGGGAGCCACGAATGCATTTATGCATTTGAGTTGAGTCTCATCCCAACGTTGCATTTAGAATTTACTTAGAAAGAAAAAGAGTATTCGGGCAAAAATTAAGAGCAAAGAGAAAATTTTCGACCATGAAAATCCGAGAGATCTGGTTGATAACAGGAGTTTGATGATTTCAAGATCCATTTCGAGATTAGATAAGGTCATGTATTTTTGAGATTAATGCCAAATGATGATAATGTGTGATGAAATCAGACTGGAACATATGCATATATACAATAAAATTTTAATGTAAGCAAAGCACTTTATCTTGCATACTCAAAATGGTTTAAGTTCCAGCATTAAAAGCAGTGCATTGTTTTCTCTTCGCATATGTGCAATTTACTATAAGTGGTCCTCATTGCCATTTTCATCTTGATCCTTCAGCAGACTTGCCCCGACATTGGTTTCGAGCTATTTGTCAGCCAAAATCCATATGACCATTATTCAAAAAGCTAAAAGAATTTTGGACACAAAAAAAAATAAAAAATAAAAAAAAAGAGGCCGTTAGAGATGAAAACCGTAACTGGCTCTCTAAGCAAAAGTTAGGACAAAGGGCAGGGTGAAAACCTGGAGATAGGCAGTCTGTCCTTCAAAAAAATATATATAAATAAAAAAAATAAATAAATAAAAGCCGCTGGTTTGGGTTGGGTCCATTCCAGGCAAAAATTAGGCATAGGGTTATGTGAAAATCCCTAAAGGGACGCATTTCCCATAAAGAAAAGCTAGTGTGAAAATCCACAAGGGACGCGCTACCTTTAAAACAATGAATTCCGATGCCTGGAGCAATAAGGCAGCATATTTCGGATGATCTTCCTTTCAGCCAGATAAGACATAATTCAGGACATGAGTCAGAATCCCGGGCATATGCTCATTGACCAGGGGGCAAAGATGCACACCTGACGGTTCTCTTTGAAGAGTTTACGGGTCAGGGTCCCTAAGCAAAGATGCCATTTCTAGTTCCTCAGGGGGCATGGTGGAGCGGCCAAGCCATATCCTCAACGGACCCTTAACCACTCAGGACATGGTCTATTCATTTTTGCATGCATTTCATACCATTCTTTAGCAAACATCTGCATATGGTAATTTACACTTGCATGCACAATCTATTGTATATATTCCTGTGCACACAGCTTTGCAGGAAAGTCCAAATGAAGACCACACACATAAAGCTAGTCAAGGACAGCAACGTTCGCACTTGCCCTTGCTGGGCAATCAGGTCAAGATAGAATCTACGCCGGCAAATCTTTGAGACTTCTTAAGAGGTAATTCTCCGAGGTCTCTTAGGAGACTAATCTCTTTATACTTTGCACTTTTAGCTGTCTGTAGCAGACTCGGTGCAGTCCTCTAAGAGGGCATCTCTTGCGCTTTTCGTAGTCTGTAGCAGACTCGGTGCAGTCCTCTAAGAGGGCATCTCTTGCACTTTTCGTAGTCTGTAGCAGACTCAGTGCAGTCCTCTAAGAGGGCATCTCTTGCGCTTTTCGTAGTCTGTAGCAGACTCGGTGCAGTCCTCTAAGAGGGCATCCCTTGCGCTTTTGGTAGTCCGTAGCAGACTCGGTGCAGTCCTCTAAGAGGGCATCTCTTGTGCTTTTCGTAGTCTGTAGCAGACTCGGTGCAGTCCTCTAAGAGGGCATCTTTTGCGCTTTTCGTAGTCTGTAGTAGACTCGGTGCAGTCCTCTAAGAGGGCATCTTTTGCGCTTTTCGTAGTCTGTAGCAGACTCGGTGCAGTCCTCTAAGAGGGCATCTCTTGCGCTTTTGGTAGTCTGTAGCAGACTCGGTGCAGTCCTCTAAGAGGGCATCTTTTGCGCTTTTCGTAGTCTGTAATAGACTCGGTGCAGTCCTCTAAGAGGGCATCTTTTGCGCTTTTCGTAGTCTGTAGCAGACTCGGTGCAATCCTCTAAGAGGGCATCTCTTGCATTTTTGGTAGTCTGTAGCAGACTCGGTGCAGTCCTCTAAGAGGGCATCTCTTGCATTTTTGGTAGTCTGTAGCAGACTCGGTGCAGTCCTCTAAGAGGGCATCTCTTGCATTTTAGTAGTCTGTAGCAGACTCGGTACAGTTCTCTTTTTGCACTTTTTGTAGTCTGTAGCAGACTCGGTGCAATCTTCCTTTTGCGTTTTTTGTAGCCTGTAGCAGGCTCGGCGCATCGTCATCTACGGATGGCGGCTGTACTTTTAGTATTCTGTAGCAGACTCGGTACAGTTCTCTTTTTGCACTTTTTGTAGTCTGTAGCAGACTCGGTGCAATCTTCCTTTTGCGTCTTTTGGTAGTCTGTAGCAGGCTTGGCGCAGCGTCATCTACGGATGACATCTGCACTTTTAGTAGTCTGTAACAAACTCGGTGCAATCTTCTTCTCGCATTTTGTAGTCTTGGTAGCGACTCGGCGGATCACTGTCTTAGGATGGTTCCTTGGCACTTTGTAGTCTTGTCAGCGACTCAGTGCAACTCAAGAGGATGAATCACAGCACTGTTCTCGAGGGAGCAGCTGGAAGGAGGTAGCCTCAGGTACGCGCTTCTTTCCTTTTCCTGAATTTTGGCTCACCTAGGCACCCACACACTAGCCTCCCCAAAATTGGGGGCAACTGTAGACACCGGGTCCCGAGTAGCCAAGATCAGGATTACCCAATGATGAAATTAAGTGTGCCGATCTATAGGCAAAAAGAATGAAGTTGGAAGTGACGATTTCCTTGTCAATTTGTTGTTTTAAAATTTAATAAAAATGTATTTCAAAAATATTTTTAAAATTTATTTTGTGATGAAAAAAAAAAGTGAGTTTTTAAAAAAAAAAAAAAAAAATTCTGAGTGAGGGACGGGCAGCCCGTCGGTCACACCTTCAGACGGGCAGGCCGTCGGTCACGCCTTCAGGTGGGCAGGCCGTCGGTCGGCCCTTCGTGCCCCTGTTCGTCCGTTTTGCCTATTTTGGCCATTTTGGCCATAACTTCTTCATTTTAAATGCTTTTTAACTCATTTTTTTTGCAAAATTTAATTCTAAAATCCTTCTATCTTCCAACCCAATAAATTTAGTGGTTTTTTGTAATTATGAGAATTAAATTAATTTAATTTCTTAATTAAAAAATCTGATTTTAAGGGGAATAAAAAGAGTTTTTAGGGGGAATTAGTGAGGGATTTTTTCTTTAGGAAATATTTTTCTTCTTCTTTCTTCTTTCAAGAACAAATTCTCTCAATTTCTAAAGAAATTTCCAGCAATTCTTAAGGCAAAAAAACAATAACTATTTTTGTTCTTGAGAATTTTCTTATTTTCAATCAAATAATTTTCTACTTTGAGACAAACAAATTAATTGTTTGTTCTTGAGTAAAATTCATCTTTCAATATTTTATTTTTCTAATCATATTCATCAAATCAAGACAAGGAATTGGATCATCTACCTTCATCTCTTCAAGATAAATTTGAGGGTAATTATTCTTGGCTCAATTTCTTAAATTAATTTTAATTTCATTCTTTTGTTTTTGTTTAATTAGTTAATATGTAAATTCTTTTAGTTCTATCATTTTCTTCTTATTTTCTTATTCTATTGTTTTTATTTAATTAATTATCATGTAAATTCTTTTAGATCTATTATTTAATTGTTCATATTTCTTATTTTTTATTTAATTGTTCATACTATTATTTTTTTTGTTCTTATTTCTTCTTTAATTGTTCATGCTATTATTTTTATTCATATTATTTTTATTTAATTGTTCATGTTGTTCATGTTGTTCATATTGTTCATCTTCTTCTATTATTATTATTATTATTATTACCATGTGGTTATGTGATTGTCCATGTTATTATTGATATTATTATTATCATGCATGTTTAATTTGATTGTTCATATTCTTTGGATTTATTATTATTTTTATTTATTATTATTTTTATTTTTATTTATTATTATTATTATTATTATTATTATTATTATTATTATTATTTATTATCATTCCATGCATGTTTAATATGATTGTTCATCTTCTTTTATTGTTGTTGTTGTTATTATTATTATTATTATTATTATTATTATTATTATTATTATTATTATTATTTTATGTGTTTTTATGCATGTTAAATTCTATCATCATTATTTTATGCTTGTTTTTGCATGTTGAATTTTATTATTATCATGTTTTTTTTTATGCATGTTGATTTTGCTAATTTGTTATATTGCATATTTATTATGTCATTTTAATTGGCTTATCATAAATGATGCAATTTTGTTTGCCTTAATTCAATTATTTTCAAGTTATATGTTTAATTATTTTTTATACTAACTTCATTTTATTGGTTTTTTCTTTTATTTTTGCAATACTTATTTTTCATATGTGAGTTTTTGTCAAGTGGGAGCCCATGGAGATTTGAAAATCCATTTGGGAGTTGTCTATTATTTTTGTTGCTTTTTATTATTTTCGTTTAATTGATTATTATGTAATTTGTAATAATAAATTTATTTTCATGCACGTTAATTAAGAAAATCACAAAAATATTTCTATTAAACTAAATTGGATTTTATTTAATAAAAATGGGACCAATGTCCTAGATTTTTCATCTAAAGTAAATTATCACTTTAAAATTATTTTCTTAAATTATGCATGAGAGGACCAACGTTCTTATTTTTAAAAAATAGCCTGATTTATATATGATTTGCATTTTATTTACAAATGGGGGTTGTATTCTGCCCCTAGTTTTATTGTAATTTATTTTACTTTATTTATTGCTTTTATTATATGATTGATATGCGTTTAATTAAATTACATTAAAATTGAATGAGAAAAGGCATGAAATACTAAATTCAAAACTCGATTATAAACTTAACCAAGGTATGAATAAATGGGGAGTCCCGAACTTTCTCTAGTCTTTGGGCTTAAAGAGGCGAGAGGTTTACCCTCCAAGACACCTCTTGTGTTACGAAACTTGGCGTTAGTCCTAGGCTCCTTAGGGCGAGAGGTTTACCTTCCAAGACCCCTTTAGCTGGCCCAAAATGGATAATAAGCGCAGTCTTAGGCTCTCTGAGGCGAGAGAAACTTTCCCAATGTTCTATTGGGTGGCGACTCCATGAAACCTCCTTGTTGCCCAACATAGATGCACTTGCGATTTCTTGCAAGCTATTAACGGACCCTCAAGTGCCCGATCGCCCTCAAGTGGGCGGTCATAGGGGCGGCCGAGTGGACATCCGGCGCGCGTCACAAGATCATTATCCATAATATAGCCCAGCTTACCTAGATGCTCAATATACCCATACATCTTTAATGCATGAGCACCAACTGAAGTGTCCTCCACCATTTTGCACCCAAAAAGAGCTATAGCAACATGATATCGCTCAATTTTTGCCTGAGAAGCATATAGCTCCTCTAAGTGAAAAATCATGGTCTTAGCATCCATCTTTTCATGTTGAATCTGAAGCTCTGTGGATATAGCAATAAGCATGATCACAGTCGTTGCCTCACTAGCCTTCATGTATTTTTTATAAATGCACTTGATCTCATCAGTGGCATCTTCAAATAAAAGTGCTGGTGAATTTTGATCTAAGATATATTGGATTTTCTCAGCTCTAAGAATAATTCTCACTTGCCAAATCCAATCAGAGTAGTTGGTGCCATCCAACTTATTGTCCAATATTGAAAGTAGGTTAATTTGTGGAGTGCTCGTGATGCAATCCTAGATGTGAAGAAAGAAAAATTATTAGAGTGTAACACCCTATACCCGTAAATGGTACATATATCGAATGTCACAATACTACATTAAAATACATTGTAATGTACTTATCAGATTTAGTGAATTTTTTTTTCGACAATAACATTCATAAAAATACAATAATATAACGACATACCGATGCACAATTCATATACCTATCTTGTACAATTTCGTGTTCGTCCATTGCAGTCGTATACATGCCATGCCTATACCTTTATCCTTGTTGTCGAATATTCTTTCAATCATCCTTTTTATTTCTTTAACCTGTATGCAGTAACCACACTACGTACTGAGCATTAAAAATGCCCAGTAGTTTATACATATCCTAAAATTTCCACTACTCAAAGTTTCACATGCATATTCAAAAATATATAAAATATCTATAACTAACATTTATTCCATTTAAATATGTACATGCATCCATATTCGTTGTCACCATTAATCTGTCCATTTAAGTCATATACGCAAAAAGTACACGTAAAATTCCATATTTACTCTTTGGTCCTACAATTATGGCATAATTACAATTAGGTCCATAAAATTTTGCTAAATTACAATTTTACCCCTAACTTTCTCATATTTACCAAATTGCCACCAATTTATCTTATTTACTTATTTAATCCATTAATTAACATGCAAATTTATGTTTAGTCCTCAAATTACCATTATCATGCCAAATTACACTTGTGTCCCTAAAAAGTAATTAATTTGCATAATTAATCATTTAATGATATTTTGCTCCTTAATGATCATTATTAAACTATTTATGGCCAAATTACCATTTTACCCCTAAACTTTTTATTTCTTTCATCTAGGTCCTTTTTCATTTTAACTTCCCTTTTAACTCCGGTTTCTTCATTTTACTGTCATTTTTACCATATTGTTATCTCAATCTTTTACATAATTACCATTTATCCTTAAAATTACTATTTCAAACTAAATTACACTTTAATCCTTATCTTATTTTATCTAATCTTATCTAATCTTATCTCATCTTATCTTATCGCGTCTTATCTATATAATCACTTAAGTAATTATTTTTTCATTATTAACCTTTTCACTATATTTCTCAAACAATCTCAGTTTAATCCATTTTTTCTTAATTTGCCCCTAGTATTACCTAGTAGAAATCGTTAGACTATATGTGCGAAACAGGGCTCCAAATCCCTAAACCTACTGAAGTGGCCACTTAGGGGCCAAATTGCGCTTCGATAGTGTCGGAGTGACCACTTAGGGGCTATATTACGCTCTGACGGTAATGCATTTGCATTTTAACATTTAACATTAAACATTTAATATTACAATGTGACACTCTACTGAAGTGGCCACTTAGGGGCCAGATTACGCTTCGATAGTGTTAGAGTGCTCATAAGTACTCATAAGTACCACAATCAGTTCGTATTCGAAGATACACACTCGCAATCAGTACCCGTAGGTACAAACTCAATCAACATAAAAATATGCATAAATGAACCCAATAAGGACTCAATAGATTAAATATTCCCGAAGAAATCTGATGCTATCGGCCGCAGTATTTAGACCTTATAGGCATGCCTACCTATCCACTGTTTGACTCGTAGGCTAATTATTAATCCAGTTATTACTCACAATTTCAATAAAGGATATCATTGTCTTAGCATTACAATAGAATCAACATTGCACTATGGCTCACTTCACAACTCACCATCATGGCTAGCATATTCACATATACATATAAATATATTCATAACATATTTGTCCATAGTGCATCACAATTTATAATGCTCATACTCATTTTCATAATATCTCAATAAACAACATCACATCAGTTATTCACACTATGGCTTACTTCACCATTCATACATCTTTGTAAATATATATATATATAAATACTTACATGTGTGCTCACATGATAAAACCCATTAATAATTTATTATGTAAGCATAATCATTCATTAATGAAACATATTGTAGCGCCCCAATACCCCCTAGAAGGATATCGGAGTCGCTATGCACTCATACACATACAACCACTCATGCGGAGCCAGAATAGGAAACATACGCATATACACACGCAGCGGAATATCATTTAAACACAAGCTACAAACATGCTTAATAACAAATCTCTTATAGCCATTTACATTGCAAAATATAGCTATTCTTTATACATTACAAAACATTCTCTTTACACTTACATTTCGTTTACATATCTTATACAAAATTGCTTTACATTTCATATGCCAAGCTATACAAAAACTTCTATATCATGTATACAAAAGCTATGCCATATACAAAAAGACTTTAACTTATACTCCTAGTGGCCACGACCTTGCAGATGTGCAACCTTTCGGACCTGTAAACCTACACGGGAAAACACTCGTGCTAAGCGATAACGCTTAGTGGGGATATCACAATAAAAACTTCTAACGAAGTCACAAATATAATCATCAAGCATATCAATAGTCGATATGCCGATCAATTAGGAGCATATAAAGTAATAAACATTTGCCATACTTGTAACATACCAAACATTTTATCAACATGCTTTATAACATATCTACTAATCTCATGTAACCTATATCATGTTCATATTCTTCTAACTCTAACTATCAACTCATATAACATATAATATCATGTCTATGCATATCATATCCATTTATATACATATAAGCGTAAAAGCCTTATAACATATCTAGTACAAATAGCAACTTCTCATTTACATGTATGCTCATATAAACATTTCTTGTATACTATAATCACATACTTTTATATGCTTCTCTAGCCATGTACTATAGCTCTTTAACATTTATACATCTCTTGTACACATAAACACCATTTCTTATACACATAACAGTATCATCTCTTGTACATTTACATATTATAATGAGCCCAAAGTCATGACATAAGTGGATACGAGTACATGTACATATGATGTAATGGTACCAAAACATCTAGAGACCGTAGTCTCAAATCATCTAGAGACCGGAGTCTCATAACATCTAGATACTTTAAAAGTATCAACATCTAGACATTCGTCAATGCCAAACATATAGACACCTGTCGGTGCCAAACATCTAGTAGCTACAAATCATCTAACCCTTTATAGGCATGCCTATTTATCCACTTGTATGAACATCTTAGGCTTATAACTATCATTCCATATTAAAGCATATATTGGTCATTTATATACATTTACTTATACCTATGCTATTCATGTAACTTACTTCATATCTTACTATACATACATACATGTCATCATAAACTCATTCACATACAACTCTATATGCATATTATTGTATGCTGCCTTGTATATGTTATACGCATAAGCACAATCATTATTATATGCATTAACACATTCATGGTTATACGCATTCGCATTCATGATTTATCATAATTATTTATACACATTCACACACTTGATTCATCATGCTTAAGATACTCATTTCTTATTGTTAAACATGAATTGGACAAGCTATAGAAACTCGTAGTGAAGTTCGAGTGCATTTCGAGAAGAAAAACACCCTAAATACACAAAACAGGGAAGGGTCACGGTGGCAACCATTTGGTTGTGACCGTGAGGTCCAATTACATGAAATTCTACCTTCTTCAGACATTGGTCATGGTGGCAACCATTTTGGTTGTGACCGTAACATACTAAAATCAAACAAAATAGAAGCAGAATCTCAGAACTGCTTCACACCTCAATTTTGTACAGCCTATACTGATGTCTAAAACTCATTTTTAGGCCAAGGTTTTTTCTTAACATTTGTTCCTTGGGATGTGAAATTTCAAATGGGACAAGTTTCAGGTCAATTAGATTTAAAACGAAGGAGTTATGGCTAAAGGAACACAACTAGTTCTAGAAGCCCTCGTACAAAATTTTAACTACGGTTATGGTCAATTTTGAAGACCATAGAGTCCTCAATTCAACAGAGCTATTTCTACAACATTTAAAGCCACGGATCTTATGGTTGTAATCCAATTAGTCTCACCCCTTTTAGAGTTGCAAAACGCATTATACACTATAAACAGTTCACGTGGGTCAATATAGACCTCAAAGACAATTTTGACACCATCAAACTTGTCAAGCTTGAAATCAGCCATTTTGGCCAAACCAAGACACCAAATTCAAAACACGGACCTTATACACATATATGAACATTATGGCATAATCAAATTCACAATTTAAGCCATTATCTATAATTTACACAACCAATAGTTAGAGCTGATTCACTTATTATGCTAATTCCATGGTTCATTACTCATCACATATCAATACACATTCAAATACACTTCCATCAAAAGTACATAATCATGCTCAATTCCAGAAATCACATATTCAATATCAATAACACATTTATGCTAAAGTAGCTATCACATACACTTGAGCAAAATTAACACACATATATATCCCAAACCTCAAAAGTAGGTTGTTGACCACTCTCTCACTATCTATAGCTTCTCCTTGCCTCTAGCTTTCTTCTTGTCCAAATCTTACACAATCAAACACATGCTCTCTTAGTCCATTACTCAAAATCCACATCCAAATCAAACTCAAAGAAAAGGGAGTTGAAGAAGAGATACTCATAATATATCAACTCACTTACCTTCTTAATTCAACTTTTCAACCAAACCAATGCAAATTTCCAGATTCATTTGATCAGAAATGAAACTCAAACTTAAAAGATAGAGGAATATAGAATTTGAGGGAAACAAAGAATAGATAATTTGCAATAAACTTCCACTACAAATTTGCCTCTAATCCACTTTACCTTTGCATGCAAGAAGCTGGCAGGCAAAAGGGAAGAGCCACACATGGATTCCACTTCCTAGCCACACCAAAGTTGCACCTCAATCCATGGTAAAGTACCATTCAGTCCCTCACTCAATTTCTGTCTTTTAAATGCTACTTTCACTCTTTCAATTACACCCTTGCATGCTTAATTACTCATTTAATCTTATACTTATTCCAATCTCATTTGCACCCTAACATGCAATTGACACTCCAATCCGACTAGGGTACACTTTGGGGTATTACACATATTAGATCAATCAATGAAGGTCATTTATATAAGCTTTCAACATCTCACATTGTCGCGCTCGCGACCCATGTCACGCTCCCGACAGACTCGACAATTTGCTTCTTTCGAGATCGCGATGAAAGTCGTGTCCGCGATGGAATCCAGCCCTCGCCTCTGTCGCACTTGCTCGCGCCCACGACAGAGACTAACCTCCGCCTAAAAGAACATTCTGTCATGCTCACGATAGAACTGAATTTTCCATTCTAATCTCCACAACTTATACCTCATGTTCATGCATTCTCCCCTCTCACACTTATGACCTCTAGAACCTTTTCTAACATAACTCTCTGCCTTTAAGCCTTCTAAACACTTTCTTATCTACATGTTAAGAGTATACTAGTCCAATTCTCATTATTCATAGTCTTGTAATCAAGGAGTTGTGGCCAATGGAACCTTACAAGCTCCGAAAGCCCTCCTACCAATTTAACCAATTTAGACACACATATTTAAAGACCATACAGCCCCCAAATCAACATAGCTTCTTCTACACTTTTGTAAACACATTCTTTAAGAATTTATTACCTTATATCTTGTCCAAATTAGAGTTATACTATTTAAGTTATAGCCCTTACAAAGCCATAAGGTCAATTGCCCTACCAATTCAGTTTTTCCCACTTCAAGCTAGTCAAGCTTGAACTCAATCCAATTGATCCATTCCCACGCTCAAACTCACACTACACCACCCCAACGTGCACACATATACTCTAGCATACTCAACTTTACGTTAGACCACAATTTCAACATTTAGATAGTAGTATCACAATTTATCTAAAACAGAGCAATATATATATATATGCCAAACAATACTTCATGGCCATTAGCTACTTTATCAACACATCATTCTAATTCAATTCATGGTATCTCATATTCACACATTTTGTATACAATATAAACACGTAAGATGATCATACATCACAAATTCATACCACCTCAAATTAACATACAAAAGCAATGTTTCCCAAACCTTTCTATCCTTTGCTCCAATAGTTACTTTGCACTTGACTCTCCAATTTTAGCTTTTCCCTTATCCTTCCTTTGCTCAATCACTACAACCATACCAAATCAAGAATTAGGAGCAAAAGATTACTACTGAACCAATACGCAAGAAGAAGAAGGAGAAGAAGAAGAGCAAAGAAATCTAAATTACACTTACCCGAAAACTCAATTCAATAACCTACTAATTAACCATCCAATTGAAGATCTAAGTCTAAGATTTGAGAGCAAAAACACAAAAATGGAGATGAAGGAGCCGAAGATAACAAGTGCAAAAATGAATTTTCTCTCACCTCAATCCAATTTATTGCATGAAAAGAGTAAGGTGGCACAACCTCCTCAAGCCACTCGGAAATCCATTAAGTTACCATTACTCTCAATTAACAAAATCTGGTTTCATTAGTGCTAATCAACCTCAATTAATCCAAATCATGCACTTTTATAACTTGGCCACTTAAAGTTATTTTGTTAATCAATTAATTCCTCATTTCATCCATACTTTAGTCCAGAATTTTACCAGTTCCAAATTAAACTTACCCAATTACCACTAATAGTCCAACTTATTACTAGGTTATAATTCAGGTTGTTACAACTCTCTCCTCCTAATAAGAATTTCTTTCGCGATATTCATACCTAAATTAAATAGCTGAGAAAACTGCTCTCGCATAATTGCTTCCGATTCCCAAGTAGCTTCTTCAATCCCACGATGTTACCAAACCAAGTGGAACCTGATGTTCCGCTTTCACTTATTGATAGATTAAACACTTTGAACATAATTCATAACATCTCTTTTCATTCCAAACCACCAGTAGGACTTTTCTAAGTCCTAATACATCTTATTACCATTTGGGTCCGTAGTGAAACTGTATTTTGCGTCTCATGAAACAGTCTTTTCCTCAACTCTTTATCACTGACAATACATAACCAATCTCGAAAGTACTGCACCCCCTCTTTATTCACTGAATAGTCAGTCCTGTCTCCATTTCTGACTGACAACAGAATCTGTTGCAGCTTGGAATCACTTTTTTGCGTATTAATCAACTCATCTCTCAAAACCGGCCTTGCTATAAGCCGTGCCACTATTGTACCATCAGAAGCAAACCTCCTTTTAACTATCTATAATCACAAGGATGGAACTGATTTCCTACTCAACGCATCTACTGCCACATTAGCCTTACTCGGATGGTAATCCACAATACAATTGTAATCTTTGAACAATTCCAGCCACCTTTTCTGCCTCAAGTTCAACTCTTTATGAGTGAGTAAGTACTTAAGGCTCTCGTGATTAATAAAGATCTTACACTTCTCACCAAGCAGATAGTGTCACCAAATCTTTACAGCAAATACTATTGCAGCCAATTCTAAATCATGAGTCAGACAATTCTGCTCATGAGGCTTCAATTGCCTTGAAGCATGAGCTACAACTTTCCCATCTTGCATCGACACACATCCTAATGCAACTCTGGAGGCATTGCTATATATAGCTTACTCCCTACCTGTGACGCGTGCCGGATCCCGATGCGCCGCCCTTTCGGACCGCCCGCACGTGGGCGATCGGGGCATTTGCGGGTCCGTTGACATCTTGCAATAAATCGCAAGTGCGTCTATGTTGGGCAACAAGGAGGTATCATGGAGTCGCCACCCAATAGAACATTGGGAAAGTTACTCTCGCCTCGGAGAGCCTAAGACTTGCGCATTTTATCCATGTTGGGCCATGAGGCCTAGGATTAGCGCTAAAGTCTCGTGACCCAAGAAGTATTTTGGAGGATAACCTCTAACCTCTTGAGCCCAAAGACCAGAGCTGGGTCCGGGATTTCTCATCTATTTCTACCTCAATTAGTTTATGATCAAATTTTAATGTCATTAATTCGCTCTCTCCCCACACTATGCAGTTTAATTGAAAAGCGCATATATTCACATACGGAACGCAGTAAATGGGCAGAATAAATATCAAAGCGATAAATTACAATAATACAAGGAGCGGAATACAACTCCCTTTATAAATGTGCGATTCATACACAAATCGGGGCATTGTTTATTCTGAGGACTTTGGTCCTCTCATGCATCATTATTAAAAATGGGATATTTAATATGTGATGATTTTTATTGGATGAAAATAGGGCGTTGGACCCTTTTTGCATTTTATACAAAACTCAATTTTATTTAAGTACAAATCGTTAATCTATTCTTACATTTGACGGGATAAAAAGAGCTTATTCATATACATACAATATTCAATGAATGAAAGAGCGAGAGAAATAAATCAAGAGGTTTAAGAAACCTAAACCGGACGAAATCCACCATGCATGGTAGGCAACCGCTCAAGCTCGAAATTATCCAAGAGGACCAATATACACTCACAAAAAGTTAAGAGATGTTAACATTCATAAAATTAACACATAAGAAATCGAAGAGACTGAATAGAGATGGAAAATGATCAAAAAAACGGAGGCAGAACCCACCGACGGCCTTTCCTGGTTGACCGACGGGCGTCGGTTTGGTTAGTCGCTATGCCCGTTTGTCACTCAAGAATGGGCGTCTGTAGGTGGGTGACCGACGGGCGTCGGTCAAAAAGATGACCCGTCGGTCACCTCTGTCTCCGGAAAATAGAAAGGAGGAAAGGGCCTTTCGAGATAAAAAAAAAAACAAGTTTTATCCAAGAAGGAGATGAGGGAGTCAAAATGAAGAAAAGTAATAACACGTATTCAAAATTTTCACGGGATGAATAAATAAATGATGAATAATTAAATATGAGATGAAAATGGAGAGAGAATCCGGAATATTTACCCTCAGATAGTTGCCTTGGGTAGAATTTTGATGTCGGTTAGATCCCCGCGCGTTCCACGAGAAAGTAAGAGAATGAAAGATTAGAGAGAGAAAATGAGCTATTTCACCTCCGATCCTTCAGAAAGTCGATTTAGGAGCCCAAATCTAAAGAAAACTAATTAGCTTTTAGTTCCTTTGATCGATTTGATCCTTGATTAAGTAAAGTTCTTTGGAAAATGTGTGTTTTTGGAAGAGAGAGAAAATGTGCTCGAATTTTGGCAGAGTTTCCCCTTCTGAAAAATTTTCCAACCCTTTTGAAGTGAAAATCCGGACCTTATATAGCCAGACACGACCGACGGGCGTCGGTGCATAGGGGCGGGCGTCGGAAGAATCCTACTGACACAAGGACACTTCCGACGGCCCTGCCACATCCACCGACGGGCGTCGGAACGGTTGCGTGCTCCGGGAAACCAGGCGGCTCCTGACAGGGGCGGTGACTTTCCGACGGGCGTCGGAAAAAACCCTGAGCCGTCGGTGACTCGGAGCGATGGGCTATCTTCACAGACGGGCTGGCCGTCTGTGGAGGACAAAAAAACTTTTTTACTCAGAAAACTCCCGTTTTCTCCCCCTCTGCCCCTGAAGTGTAGAAAAACCTCATTTCTCATGGAACGCGGGACTAAAACCTCCAACTTCAGCCTCCTGTACAGGCCTTGAACATTGATTTCATCATAGGGTAATCTCCGATCCGGACCGCTCCAGGACACGGTGCTTACAGTTGCCCCCAGTTTTGGGGAAACTAGCGTACAAGCGCCTAGATAAGCCAAAACTCAGAGAAAGGTTGGAAAGAAAGCGTACCTTCGGCGGCTTTTCACCTTCCATGCCTTTTTGCCGGTTAGACCTCATCTCGATCCGTAGGGCTTGGTGAGATGCAGCAAGCTTCGGCTTCAATCTCGATCTGGTGAAGAGCGGCGTTTCCTCAACCGCAGCTCCGGGGTGAAGAGCAGTGTTTCTTCAACTGCAGCTTCGATCTGATGAAGAGCGGTGTTTCTTCAACCGCAGCTTCGGGGTGAAGAGCAGTGTTTCTTTAACTGCAGCTTCGATCTGATGAAGAGCGGTGTTTCTTCAACCGCAGCTTCGGGGTGAAGAACAGTGTTTCTTTAACTGCAGCTTCGATCTGATGAAGAGCGGTGTTTCTTCAACCGCAGCTTCGGGGTGAAGAGCAGTGTTTCTTTAACTGCAGCTTCGATCTTGGAGTGTGAAAACTCCGCTGGTTTCTTTGTTTCGAAGGAGACCTCCTTAATCGATGTCCGTGCTTAGGTTGGTATTCCTTTGTACCTGTGAGATAAAAGATATTGTTAATTCATGTTTGAAAGGTCATCTTTTGACCTGTTATTGATTATTATTCTTTTGTTGTTTGTCTTCGTTTCATGTTATTATTATTTTTTTCATTGTCATTTTTATCGACACATGAGTAAGTAGGAGAATATACACTTCCTGTGGTGTTATTTAAGCAATTAATCGAAAAGAAAAAAGAAAAAAGAAAAAAAAGCATGCAAATAATAGAGCAAAAGTTTTTCCACTAAAAATATCATTTTTGTACAATGCATATACAAAATACAAGATATACAAAAAATAACTCCCTGAAGCTCAGAGAGGTGTGTAGTCTGAAGGCTCATCAGGATCCTCATCATCCGAAATATGCACGGTCCCTGGCGGAGGTGGACGGGCCTGAGGGGGTGGCGGAGCTGTAGAGGGTCCTGCCTCGTGATCATGGGCTCGCCTGAACTGTACCTGAGCATAGCCGTCTAAGAAGGGCTGGGTACAAGTGCCCAGAAACCCTAAGGTCTCAGAGATCTTGTCCCCCAACTTCTTGAAGGCTTGGCTCAGCTGAGTGGTCTGCTCAACGGCGGCCGCTCTCCTACGCTCTAAGCTCTTCTCCGTCTGCTCCCTGAACTCTCTCATGGTCTGGGAAAGAGGAGGGAGAATCCCCTCTATCGCCTGGACGCGGGATCTCAGAGAGTCCAGTGACTCGTCAATCATCTAAAGGGTCATGTCAACCCTCTGAGACGCCTGGTCCTGCGACGTCCTCACATCATGAGCGAGCTGCTGCCTCAACTCTCTCTGCCCCTGAGCAATCTGCTCAACTAGCCTCATCTGCTCTCCCCTGAAGGCCTCCAGAACTCGAATCTGCTCATCTCTAAGGGCATCCATGGTCCGAGTCTGCTCCCTCGCTGCATGCTCCATGCAGCCTGCCTGCTCTCGGGATAGGCGCTCCACTGCCTGAGACTGCTCCTGGATAGCAGTCTGCTGGCGATCCAACCTCTCATGAATGGCCCTATCCCTCTCATCCTGTCGCCGCTCAAAGGCCGTAAACATGGAGGAGAGGAGCTGGAAATAGTCCGGCTGAGCTGGCTGATGTGGCGCTGGCTCTGGTGGTGGTGCCGAAGAAGTGGATGCCCCAGGATCGCCTCGGGAGTACGGATGGTATCTCTCGAAGGGCTCGCGGGCAGGCCTCTGTACCCTGGTACCCGGTGACGGGGCCGGAGTCGGGACCCTAGATGCCGGTGAAGAGCCGAAGAGCTCGTCCATCGTGACCTCAAAATCAAAATCCATGGGGGTTCTAGGAGGCTCCTGGTGCTGTGGCGGAGGCACTGCCTGGGACTGAGGAGGTGGAGGAGGCTGGTGCTCCGGCTGAGGCTCAGTCTGTGGAGGCTGCGGCTGTACCTGCGGAGGCTGAAGCTGTGGCTCGGGCTGTGGAGGCTGCTCCTCCTGGTGCTCTGGGTGATCAGGATCTGCCCCCAAGGGTGGAAGCGAGAACAGCCGCCGGGTCTCATGGATAGTCAACACCCTGTAGGCCTCTGCCTGGCCAGAAATCGGGGAGATCATCCCCATCTGAACCGCTGCTGCAGCATCTACATGGATCCCCTCCGGTAGAGGTCCTCTCAGTCTCTCGGGTGTGAACCCCAATCCCAACAGTAATCGGGTGACGACTCCTCCTACCATCACCACCGGTGTCGACCCTCTGCCCACTCTGGTCAGGTTGGCCAAGATCTCGTGGCTAATGTTGAGACGCTGGCCTGCCACCATAGCCCAGAGGCTCCAGATCTCGGCCGCGTTAAGCGACCCTGGATTACCAGCTCGACCGAGGTACGAGCTGGAAAGCACTCTGTGCAGATACCGGAGTGCCTGAGACACCAGTACGGTGCTCTTCGCTGTATCGTGATCATACAGCACTCCTGGTATACCAATAGCCGCCCAATGGGCGCGTCTCACCGCTCGCCGCGGGATCTCAACCTCCTCCCCCGAAGGAAGCCCCATAGCCTGAGCAAACCTCTGCCTGGTGATGCTGACATGGTCGCCATCAAACCAAAACTGTATCACCCCCGGGTCAGTATCTGCGCTCTGAAAGCCTGCGTAACGGAGAGTGGCCAAGACCTGGCGAGTAGCCTCTGGAAATGTCTGGAAGGCAGGCTCAAGAAACTCTGTCCAACCCGCTCCCTCGGCAAGTAAATCGAACTCCGGGGCCAACCCGAGGGCCTCTAGAAAAGGGCGAGATACAAAGCGGCTGGCCCGAAACTCTACCTGAGCCAACGCCCTGTACCTCTGGGCGGACTCATCATCCATCCAAGCCGGGGCCTCAAGCTCGGGCTGGGCCTGTGGTGCTCTGCGTCTGGGAGGCATCCTGTAAAAAGGAGAGAGTCAGATAGCGAAAACTTAGCAAAACGAGCACTATCAGGTTTATTTTCCAAAATCTAAGGTGCATCTAGGCCTTAACAGGGCAACGGCGGCCCAACATGAGATAAAAAAGTAATAACGGATAAAAAAAACAAACATCCTGTCTACGGAAGTATCCTAACATGCTTTGCACGCATCATGGCAAAGGAACATGTAATCCCTACGGAGATAATTAAAGCGAATAAAGATGGGTTTTCTAAGTCCTAAGGCATGCATCATACCGGGAAAGTAAATAAATATTCAATTCTAGAATAAAAGATAAAAATTTGGGCAGCACCCCGGCAGGGATGTGCCCCACCTCCTGCATGAAAAAGCAAGACAACAGGCCTCAGGCCCCAGCAATATTAAATGCTTGCAAATGGGGCGCACCCCGGCAAGAGTGTGCCCCCAACAAAACAAAATAATTGCCTCAGGCCATAAAAGCACAGATATGCACGAAATGGTGCGCTAAAAAGGGTGTAATTCTACAGCATCAAGGTTATAGAAAAACTCTATTTCTATGTGATCATGCAAAAAAGTTCGGATTTAATTACAGAATAATATAGAAAAATGGGCAGCATTTCCCCCTTGAATTCTAAAATTATTTAAAATTCCTTAGAGTTAAAAGAAGAAAGAATGTAGAAATGAATTAAATAAATAGATAAATAAATAATAAAGAAGTAATTATTTACTTACTTGCAATCCGGAGAAGTGTAGAAATTAGGGAAATACAAGTATCCGAGCACCGGGTGAGTATATAATGCGAAAAAACGAAGAAATCGCGAAAAAATAAGAAGAAAAGACTCAAAAAACGCTAAAAACTATTTAGAAACCGCTTGAGAGAGGAAGGAGAAAGGGACAGCAATGTTTGCGCCGTCTGTCACTCGCCCTTATATAGAATTTTGTGACCGACGGGCAGGGCGTCTGTAAAAGCGACCGACGGGCTGGCCGTCTGTCGCGAAATGAATGCAATTTAATTTCGTGACGAATGCGATGATGACGCGTGTTTCTGCCCAGTGGACTTCCGACGGGCAGGCCGCCTCTATGGAGGGGCGGTCAGGCCGTCTCCGTAGAGAGGCGGGCAGACCGTCTCTGTAGAGGGGCGGGTAGGCCGTCGGTGACCTTCTCCTATAAAATCTGCAAGATTTTCTTGTCTCTTCATTTTCCAGCACTTTGGGCTTTCATTCTTCTCAAAATGTTCTCCCCTCCTGCTCAAAGGATGCACCATATTTTAGATGACAAACACACTTGGGGAGAAGGCGCCCTTTCCTCTCTGGCTGGGCTGAAATATCTGTGTCGGGTGAAAATCAACCAGAACCTCCTCCTGGCGGCGACCCACTTCTGGAACCCTCGATTTCACGTCTTCCAGTTCACCTATCAGGAACTATGCCCTCTTTCCGAAGAATTGGCTTCCATTCTGGGAGCCCAGTTCCCTCCTGGCGCCTTGCCTTGCATCCCCCGCTGCGGCCTACTTCAGACCCGGGACGTAGCCCTAGCCCTGGGCATATCCCCCTCGGCGGCCAACCGGCTGATCCCTCTGAGTTCCTCCTTTTCTCTGGAGCCACTGATCGAGGCCCTAGATCAGTTCACTGACATCCCCACCTATCGGGTAAGTATCACGTTCCTATTCTGCATGTTGAACTTCCTTACCGTTGTTCCAGGAGGCTTGACAGGCGACTTTCGTCTGCTTGGAGTTCTGAGCGACTTTCATCTGGGATTGTCCCCTCTACCACTTGTCTTGGCCGAAACCATCTTAGGTCTGGACGCTGTGAGTTCTGGGTCCACTACAACATTTACCGGTAGCCCCTTATTACTCCAGGTACGTCATTATTTTAAAGGTAGTGCGTCCCTTATGGATTTTCACACTAGCTTTTCTTTGCGGGAGGTGCGTCCTTTCGGATTTTCACACAACCCTGTGCCTTATTTTTGCCTGAAGCAAACCCTACTTACTCCAGCGGCTTTTTTTTTTTTTTTTTTTTTTTTTTTTTTTTTTTTTTTTTTTTTTTTTTTCAGATCTGGCTACAGGAAAAACTGAAGATGCTGTCTGAACCACCCCCCCGAGTCATTCCGCGGTACATGCCGAGCCATTTCTTGCCTCGTCGGCGACTGTATGGGTGTGCCACGACTGGTGAAGGCATTACCAGATTTAGTGAGCTGTCAGATGACGATATCAGTTTTACATCCGCCTGGCTCCCGCTGTCTCATGCGGTCACCGATGGGTCATCAGGTTGCGTCCCCCTCTGCGGCCTCCGCCAGGCTACCTTCTGCATTACCTCGCGATGTTCACGGCAGCTTGGGATGACCCAGGATATAGTGAGGGTTCCCCTTTCTTTCCGAGGGGGGGATCTCTCGGTCGCATTTGCCTCCCGGTATCATGAGCTATGGGGCAGATTACCTGTGAAGACTGTCATCCCGAGGTTTGGCAATCATTCTGCCTCCTCAACCAGCGGGTACAAGAAGTGGATCCTCAGCCCAACCTCCGATAATAGGACTCGAGGGCTCAAGCATCTGATCGGCGAGAGCAGCAGCAAGACCTAGTTTAGCTTACATGTGTATTTTTTTTTGCTACATTTCTTTTTAATGCAGAACTAGAAAATGACAAAAGTGAAAAGAATAATATTCATCCCTTTCACAAGTTTCGTGTGCACTTCTAGATGATTTCAGCATACATGATCAGTTTTGGCATTTACTCAGCTGCTTATGCCCTATCAATACATGAAACCAAATTTTAACAGCATCAACTCCTGTTACCGATCGGCCCTCTCGGGTTTTCATGATCGGACATTTTCTCTCATGCC
Source organism: Excoecaria cochinchinensis (assembly GCA_947683425.1). NCBI lineage: Eukaryota > Viridiplantae > Streptophyta > Magnoliopsida > Malpighiales > Euphorbiaceae > Excoecaria > Excoecaria cochinchinensis. The sequence goes on along the minus strand of CANTUQ010000146.1, from coordinate 32,125,169 downwards.
TCTAATTTTTGCACAGGATGCCTTTTTTTCGGTTTTCACCCTGTCGAGGCGCCCAATTTTAGCACAGCCGCCTTTTTTCGGTTTTCGACTTGCAGGGCATTTTATTCTCTTCTTTTTATTTTGGTCTTTAGCAGTGGAACCTTTTGAGTCTGTCGACATTGACTGGCTCTTTGAACTCGTTCCCATCGCTGTCTGATAAGATTGCAGCCCCTCTGGACAATAGCTTCTTAAGGATGTACGGCCCTTCCCAGGTAGGTCTGAATTTCCCCCTGATATCTGGTATTCCTGGCCTCATCTGCTTGAACACCAAGTCCCCCTCTTTCAGCGGGTGCTTCCTCACCTTCTTTCCGAAAGTTCTCGCTAATCTCTTCTGATATATCTGATTATGATAATAAGCTTTCAGCCTACTCTCATCCAGCAAGTTCAAGTGCTGCAATCTCTGCTGCGCCCATTCGGCTTCCGGGATTTGGGCCTCCATGACCACCCTTAATGATTTAAGCTCTATCTCTACCGGCAATACTGCTTCTGTTCCGTATACCAGAGAAAATGGTGTAGCGCCCGTAGATGATCTTACTGTCGTTCTGTATCCCCACAGGGCGAAGGGCAACTTTTCAGCCCAGTCTTTGTAGGTTTGGACCATCTTGGACAAGATCTTCTTCACATTCTTATTGGCAGCTTCCACTGCTCCATTCGCTTGCGGTCGGTAGGGAGAGGATTTATGATGCTCAACACCGTACTTCTCAAGAAGTTTTCTGGTTTCTCCCATAAACTGCACTCCATTATCAGACACTATGTGATGAGGGAGACCATATCTGCAGATCAAGTTCCTCTCTATGAACCTGGCCATATCCCTTGCGTCAATTTTCTTGAAAGATTCTGCCTCGACCCATTTGGTGAAGTAGTCGATCGCGACTATGATGTACCTGTGCCCATTAGACGCCGTAGGGCGAATCTCCCCAATGATATCTATCCCCCAGGCGGCAAACGGCCAAGGAGATGTTAAGTTATGTAGCTCTGATACCGGCAGGTGCCTCAGATCCGCGTACTGTTGGCACAACTGACATTGCTTGACATATTTTGAACAATCAGTGTCCATCGTAAGCCAATAAAAGCCTTGCCTCATTATCTTTTTGGCCAAGGTCAAACCATTCATGTGGGCCCCGCAGACCCCTGCATGGGTTTCCTCCATTATCTTGCGCGCTTCTCTCTCATTCAAACATCTGAGCTGGATCCCATCTGACCGTCTCTTATACAGCACCCCTTCCAAGGATATGAACTGAGTAGATAACTTACGTATCATCCTCTGATCTTTTTCAGTGGCTTCTTCTGGAAATCTATCGCTTTCCAGGTAATTCATGATATCAAAGTACCACGGCCTCCCATCTGATGCCTCTACCTCCATTACAGGCACGGTTTCAAAGCTGGGCCTATCAGAGCTCGAAATCAGCACCGGCTTCATGGCCACTCCCTCAGGGTTATCCCATATTGACACTAAGGTTGCCAACGCATCAGCCAAACGGTTCTCATCTCTTGGCACGAAGTGGAAGGTGCAAATCTCAAACTGCCCACACATCCCTTTCAGATATTGAACATAGGGGACCAGTCGCTCTTCCTTAACAGCCCACTCACCTCGGATCTGGTTTATTACCAAGGACGAGTCACCAAATACCTCTACATTTCTTGCCCCCAACACGGCCAAAGCTTCTAACCCGAAAGTGCATGCTTCATACTCAGCTTCATTGTTGGTTGCTTTGTATCTCAGTTTCTTAGCAAGAGGAAGTTTCTCATTATCTGGGGTTGTCAGGATGACTCCGACTCCGGCCCCTTTGTTGTTTACCGCCCCGTCGAAATGCAACTGCCATCCTTGAACAGAAATCGTGCCTATGCTCTCGTTAGGAAAGGTAAATTCGAGGGCATCCCCTTGGATAGGATGCTCAGCAAGAAATTCGGCTACAGCTCGCCCTTAATAGTCTTGCGGGTGACGTATTGCACATCAAACTCTTGTAGCAAGAGCAACCACCTCCCCATCTTTCCAAGCAAAGATGGCGCCTCCTGCAAATATCTTAAAGGATTCTGCTTGGCTACAGCCTGAACCTTGTACGAGTGGAAGTAATGCCTTAGCTTCTTCGATGCCCAAATCACTGCAAGGCAGATCTTCTCTACTTCAGCATATTTTATTTCGTAAGCCAGAAACTTCTTGCTGAGGTAATAAACTGCGAACTCCACCCCAAATTCATCCTCTTGAGCCATCATGGCGCCCACTGAACCGTCTTCTACTGCCAGGTACAGAATAAGCGGTCTGACAGGTTGCGGAGGTCTTAGTACTGGCGAATTTAACAGGTACTCCCTGATATTATCAAAGGCTCTCTGGCAGTCTTCATTCCAGACTACGGGCTGATTCTTCCTAAGCAGCTTAAAAATAGGTTCACATATCGAAGTGAGCTTGGCAATAAACCGGCTAACATACTGCAACTTGCCCAGAAAACTCCTTACATCTTTTTCCTTTTGTGGCACAGGCATCTCTCTGATAGCTTTCACCTTATCGGGGTCAATTTCTATCCCCCTCTGACTGACGACATGTCCCAACAGCTTTCCTGAAGTCACCCCAAAAATGCACTTCTTGGGGTTAAGTCGCAGATTATACCTGTCGATCCGGGTGAAGAACTTCTCTAGAGCTTCAAAGTGTCCCTCTCGGGTGGCTGATTTGACCATCATATCATCAACATACACCTCCACTTCTTTGTGAATCAGGTCGCTTAGGATCTTGGTCGCCATCCTCTGGTACATGGCCCCCGCATTCTTCAAGCCGAAAGGCATAACCCGATAGGCATAAGTACCCCACTCTGTGATGAAGGCAGTCTTGACCCGGTCAGCTATCTTGTTCAGGATCTGATTGTAGCCCACATATCCATCCCCAAAGCTGTACATCGCGCAATTGGCGGCACTGTCTATCAATACATCAATATGGGGCAGTGGAAAATCATCTTTAGGACAGGCTTTGTTAAGATCTTGATAATCCACGCACACCCTGACCTTTCCGTTCTTCTTAGCCACAGGAACCACATTCGCCAGCCAAGTAGGGTACTGGACTTCCACCAGAAACTTAGCTTCGATCTGCTGTCGAATTTCCTCCTTAACCTTATCAGCCCATTCTGGCCTTAGCCTTCTCAACTTCTGCTTCACAGGCCTGCAATCTGGGTAAGTGGGGATGGCATGCTCCGCCACGGCTCGGTCAATCCCCGGCATATCCTCGTAGGTCCAGGCGAAGACTTTTTCATGTTTTGTTATTATTCTCTCAAAATTTTTTCTCTCCTCAGGAGTTATGTTTGATGCTATTAGAATTTCTCTCGGATTTTCCGAAGTTCCAAGATTGAAAGGCGTTGTGCCAGTAGAGTCAATGTCAAAAATTGATGGAATATGATCATGTTCATGCATGTTGAAATCATCAGAAACATCGCACAAATAAGTGAAATTGTTCATCTTATTGATAATATTATTGTTATCATTTACATCATAAAAGAGTTCTGGAATAAAAAGACAATCTAGGCTAGAGTCTTCCTCTGCCGCTCCCGAGGTTGACGCTATTGCAGCTTGCTTACTAACTTTCTGATCTAGCAGAGGCCCTTCAGGCACGTCGGAAGAGATCTTCAAATCCTCCATTTCCATCTCTAAATCTGCTATCTTCCCTTTTCCTTTCAGCCTGGCAGCTACCATTTTCTCAGTAACGATCTCCTCAAGCTCGCACTTGTCCCAAGTGACCCCCTGAGTCATGACTTCTTCATCCCAAAAGCCTTCAGCGGTCTTGACAAATCCGATGTGCCAATCATACACATCATTAAAATTCTCAAAGCCAGGGACAATCCTCCCATCTACCCACTGCGGTTCATCTTCACCAGTATACGCACATACTGAGGATGCGGGGACAAAGCTTTCTGAAATGTGGGGAATCCTGTCTGTTACCCTCTTCTTGCCAAAACCACCTCTGTACCCCAGACCTTTACGGTTTTTTTGCCCTCGAGTGGTGATCGCGGTCTGCAGCCCTTGGGAGCTTCTACCCAAACCAGCGCCAGGAAGATAGTGCATCTTCTTCATCATATTAACTACAGCCAGGCTACCTCCTGATCCGTGCTCTTCCTTTATCATAGATACATGAAAACCACTGAATGGCTGATTGGCAATTTCTAGCGCTGAGACCTGGTTTTCCCTGGCCGCCTTGATAGTCACCACCTCCCCTTCGTGCGGGAATTTTATCATCTGATGCAGTGTGGATGGCACTCCTCCTAGTTTATGAAACCAGGGTCTCCCTAGCAAAGCCGAGAAATTAGCAGGAATGGGCAGAACCACAAATTCAACTTCCACTTCGATAGGTCCTGTCTTGACCAAGGTCTTGAAGGTTCCCGAGGCTTGCCTCCTTGAGTTATCGTAGACCGTGATAGTCAGGTCGGATTCGCTGAGCATGTCCTTGCTTAAGCCAAAAGCTTGTAAAGCTATCAAAGGGCATACGTTGATAGAAGACCCATCGTCCACCATAACGCAAGCAGTGTGCTTGCCGCTAATCTGTGCCTTAATGTATAAGGGTCGGTTATGATTACGGCCTTCTGCCGGTAAGTCAGCATCGGAAAAGATCAACCTCTCCTCGGATCCTCCCTTGATTAGACCCAAAAGCTCTGATGGGGAAATAGTGGTGGCAACTGTGGCCTCAACCAAAGCCTCTACTACTTTCTGCCTATGAGAGGGGGACTGCCTTAACAAATCCCAAATGGATATCTGAGCCGTGGTTTTCTTCAATTGCTTTATAATCTGTTCCTCCTCTGGCTCTTTCTCTGCCACTGGCTGTACTGGCCCAGGTAGCTTTGCAATCTTGGGGATCACCCTTCCGCTTCTAGTGACAGCACTTATCTCCCCCTCTTCTCCATCGGAGCCCCACAGATCAAGGTTCAATCCTTCTTCATCATCGGCTTCTCCACCGCTCTCACTGCTAGACCAGCAATCAAGAGTCGCCACAACTGCCTTCTCCTTCTCATTCTCGAAACTACCGACAGCAGATTCCTCATTCCCATATAGATCTTGTAGCACGTACCACTCTGGCAGGCTAGATTGGATCATAAACACAGGTGGGGGTACGGCATTATAACCAGGCTTCTTCTCAGCTTCCCTCCTCTCAGGGTCAGAGATCTGTTTGCTATCGATCAAATCTTGAATGGAGTGCCGAAGTGCTTTGCATTTATCAGTGATATGGCCCGAGTGCTGGTGGAATGCACAGAATTCGTTGTCCTTATGTCCCGGCTTCCCTTGTGTCAAAGCCGGCCTAGGAGTTAGAGGACGTAATTTTCCCTCCTTCATCAGTCTCTTCAAGACCCAGGATAATGGTCTCCCTAAGTTCGAAAATTTCCTCGGGGTGGCTACCTCAGTAGCAGACACTTCACCCATTCTTCTATTGTTATTACTGGGACCTGCCGGCCTGCTGGTTCCTTGCCCAGGGTTAGCCCTTTTGGCAAAATTATCACTGTTAGCTTTTCGGGTCAAGAACTCCCCTTCTGCTTCGATGGCTATATCCTTGAGAGACTCCCAGTCCTTCAACCCCTTCATCCTCAGTCCCTCCTTCAAGTATGGGCTCGCGTTCTTAATGAAAAGATGAATCTGATCTTGGGTATCAGGCTTTCGGCGCATCTCCATTACTCGGTTCCGCCATCGGGTAAGGTACTCATGGAAGGATTCTCCGGCCTTCTGTTGGAGCAGCTCAAGATCTTTCAGAGTCACCTCCATTCTGGTATTACAATCGTACTGCTTCAGAAACTCCTCAGTGAGCAGATCCCAATCTTCTTTAGTGCGGCGGTCAAGGCCGTGATACCAATCTATGGCATGAGAGGTCAAACTCAGACAAAAGTATTCCACTTTCTGCTTCTTCGACAATGTGGTCCCCTTCATGACCAGAGAATATTGCTTCACATGTGCAGTAGGATCAGAAGTACCATCGAACTTCGGTACATCCGGCATCTTGAAGTTATAAGGGATCGGGTCCTCCCCGTCCAGCTCCCTATCCTCAGGATTCATCCCGTGAGCTCTACCTATCATACGAGCCATGGCCTCGAACCTCTCTTCCATCTTTTTCAAAATAAAATCATCAGCCTGAGGTGCCTTCCCCTTTTCGGATGCCATGCTCAACCTATCATCCTCGATATCCCTATCGTCATCAATTCTCAGCACTGGCCTTCTTCTCAGCTCTCCCGAAGCCACTGATCTCAACTCTACCGGTGGCGGCCTAACGGGCTCCTCTCGCCTTTCAACCCTTTCTTCTTCAGGCTCATTCAGTCTTACTGGAGGAGGAGGAGGAGGATTCTGGGGAACATTCGGCTGAGCGTTCTGCTGCGTCAAGGCGGCCAACATATTCATCATCCTTCCCTCGAATTCTTCAAATCGACGACCCACTTCTTCGGCAATCATGGCCCTGGTGGCATCTTCCCCCCTGGGTGAGTTTGCCATCTGAGATACTGTGCCACTTACTTCTGATAAAATCTCCGGCAGACCTTCTCTATCTGACAGCTCAGGAGTAAGAACTCGGATCAGTCGCCCGGTCGGTGATCTAGTCCACCTGGGCAGATCTATGATAGCTGCAGGGACAAAAGTTAGAATGATGCATGAAATGTAGGAATAATGCATGATCGTGATATGCAACATTTACAGAGCACAAGCAAGCAAGTAAGTCCTTCCACCCTTATTTCTCCCACACACGTGGTCGTGCAGTCTCTTTCCTAGGTGGGATTAGCCCAAGGGTCAACGAGGAACCCAATGGACGCGTATGGTGCGCGGCGAAAAACCGACAGCATAACACTCCTATGCTAATGTACAAGCAGATGGATAATGATCGTCACGTATTCGGACGGTCCATAAATTTCGACATGGCCCTACCGGGGCATGATAACCTTTGGCTAGGTTACCAAGCGAGATATTTGGATTCATCCAATATGTGAGGATCCATACAGCAAGCATGAGATTATGGTTCATTTCACCTGTGGAGAGTGACTACAGTCATTACATGAGCTTTGGACGAGGGAGATGTTTCTTTGAGGCTACCCAAGCATGATCCCTGCCGACGGGTCTAGCTCGTCACGAGCATAGCGACCGATCGGGTCATCATTTTGATATACCATTGAGGTACCTGGCTTGGGCTGGTGATTATCCTTAACACTTCCCCAAATTGAGTGAAAATGAGGAGGTGCTTCAGGAACGCACCGGGGCTAGAAGAGGGACCAAACTAGCTTATTCTAAGGCTCTAATGATATGCAAATGCAAATTTGAGAGAAAGCGAATTTATGAATTAAATTTTGATCATAAATGTTAAAAGAGGTATTTTCAAATCGAAATCTCGAACCATAAATGTCCCCAGCGGAGTCGCCACTGTGACGCGCGCCGGATCCCGATGCGCCGCCCTTTCGGACCGCCCGCACGTGGGCGATCGGGGCATTTGCGGGTCCGTTGACATCTTGCAATAAATCGCAAGTGCGTCTATGTTGGGCAACAAGGAGGTATCATGGAGTCGCCACCCAATAGAACATTGGGAAAGTTACTCTCGCCTCGGAGAGCCTAAGACTTGCGCATTTTATCCATGTTGGGCCATGAGGCCTAGGATTAGCGCTAAAGTCTCGTGACCCAAGAAGTATTTTGGAGGATAACCTCTAACCTCTTGAGCCCAAAGACCAGAGCTGGGTTCGGGATTTCTCATCTATTTCTACCTCAATTAGTTTATGATCAAATTTTAATGTCATTAATTCGCTCTCTCCCCACACTATGCAGTTTAATTGAAAAGCGAATATATTCACATACGGAACGCAGTAAATGGGCAGAATAAATATCAAAGCGATAAATTACAATAATACAAGGAGCGGAATACAACTCCCTTTATAAATGTGCGATTCATACACAAATCGGGGCATTGTTTATTCTGAGGACTTTGGTCCTCTCATGCATCATTATTAAAAATGGGATATTTAATATGTGATGATTTTTATTGGATGAAAATAGGGCGTTGGACCCTTTTTGCATTTTATACAAAACTCAATTTTATTTAAGTACAAATCGTTAATCTATTCTTACATTTGACGGGATAAAAAGAGCTTATTCATATACATACAATATTCAATGAATGAAAGAGCGAGAGAAATAAATCAAGAGGTTTAAGAAAACTAAACCGGACGAAATCCACCATGCATGGTAGGCAACCGCTCAAGCTCGAAATTATCCAAGAGGACCAATATACACTCACAAAAAGTTAAGAGATGTTAACATTCATAAAATTAACACATAAGAAATCGAAGAGACTGAATAGAGATGGAAAATGATCAAAAAAACGGAGGCAGAACCCACCGACGGCCTTTCCTGGTTGACCGACGGGCGTCGGTTTGGTTAGTCGCTATGCCCGTTTGTCACTCAAGAATGGGCGTCTGTAGGTGGGTGACCGACGGGCGTCGGTCAAAAAGATGACCCGTCGGTCACCTCTGTCTCCGGAAAACAGAAAGGAGGAAAGGGCCTTTCGAGATAAAAAAAAACAAGTTTTATCCAAGAAGGAGATGAGGGAGTCAAAATGAAGAAAAGTAATAACACGTATTCAAAATTTTCACGGGATGAATAAATAAATGATGAATAATTAAATATGAGATGAAAATGGAGAGAGAATCCGGAATATTTACCCTCAGATAGTTGCCTTGGGTAGAATTTTGATGTCGGTTAGATCCCCGCGCGTTCCACGAGAAAGTAAGAGAATGAAAGATTAGAGAGAGAAAATGAGCTATTTCACCTCCGATCCTTCAGAAAGTCGATTTAGGAGCCCAAATCTAAAGAAAACTAATTAGCTTTTAGTTCCTTTGATCGATTTGATCCTTGATTAAGTAAAGTTCTTTGGAAAATGTGTGTTTTTGGAAGAGAGAGAAAATGTGCTCGAATTTTGGCAGAGTTTCCCCTTCTGAAAAATTTTCCAACCCTTTTGAAGTGAAAATCCGGACCTTATATAGCCAGACACGACCGACGGGCGTCGGTGCGTAGGGGCGGGCGTCGGAAGAATCCTACTGACACAAGGACACTTCCGACGGCCCTGCCACATCCACCGACGGGCGTCGGAACGGTTGCGTGCTCCGGGAAACCAGGCGGCTCCTGACAGGGGCGGTGACTTTCCGACGGGCGTCGGAAAAAACCCTGAGCCGTCGGTGACTCGGAGCGACGGGCTATCTTCACAGACGGGCTGGCCGTCTGTGGAGGACAAAAAAACTTTTTTACTCAGAAAACTCCCGTTTTCTCCCCCTCTGCCCCTGAAGTGTAGAAAAACCTCATTTCTCATGGAACGCGGGACTAAAACCTCCAACATCAGCCTCCTGTACAGGCCTTGAACATTGATTTCATCATAGGGTAATCTCCGATCCGGACCGCTCCAGGACACGGTGCTTACACTACCCGAAGTAGGTTGAGTTAGGATTAGTGCTCTACTAGCATCCTCTTCAACTACTCAAAACTGGCTTGGCACTTGTCCGACCACTCAAACTTAACTCCCTTCCAAAGCAATCTAGTGAGTGGAGACGCCATTACTAAAAACTCTTTTTTTTACAAGCGACGGTAATATCCTTTTAAACCCAAGAAATTTCGTACCTCCGGTGCATTTCTGTGCAGATTCCAATTCACTACTGTTTCAATCTTAGAAGAATCCACTTTGATACCCTCAGAAGCATTAAAATGTCCCAGAAGAGACACTACTTTCAACCAAAATTCACATTTACTTAGTTTAGCATACAATTAGTGCTCCCTCAGAATTTGAAGTATAGTTTTCAAATGCTACTCAAGCTCCATATCACTCTTTGAATATTCCCAGATATCATCAATAAACACAACCACAACTTATTTAAGTATGGCCTAATCACTCTATTCATTAGATCCCTAAATGCTGATGGCACATTCGTCAACCTGAATGGCATTACTAGGAATTCGTAATGGCCATACTGAATCATAAATGCAATCTTAGACACAGGTGCTGTACTTGGCACTTTATCAACTAATAACTTTACTTCGCTTACTAGTGGTACACCAACTAATTCTTCGGAAAATACATCAAGAAATTCTCTTACTACAGGAATATCCTGAATTCTCACTTGTTCTCTATTAGAATCCATCACCAAGGCTAAGACAGCCTCACCCCTTATCCCAAACATCTATTGGCTTGCATGGTAGAAATCACGTCTGCTACGGATTAAAACATATACCTCTCACATTTGCTTTTTTTTTCAGCACTACAAAGCACATCTATTTTCTTCCTACAATTAACTATAACTTGGTGCTTACTCGACCAATTTGTACTCACAATTAAATCAGACTCATCAAAAGATAACTCAGTCAAATTTATTGGAAAAGTTGACCTGGAACCATTAAAGGACACTCTTTAAATACTTTGTTCACATTCATTTTATTCCACAATGGAATAAATACACATATGTCATAATTTAAATGATCACAATAAACATCTTATCACATAATTTCTTTGAGCAAACATGTGAATGCGTCAACTTAGAGTCAATCAATGCAAACATTTCTATATTAAAAAGTAGAAATGTACCCGCAATGACCTCTGGCGCATCCTGCTCCTCACGAGCCTTCATTGCATATGCCCTTGCTAAAGCTGTTGGAGGTCTATCTATCGATTTTGACACTACTCCACCTTTGGACTGGCCACCTCTACCATGTCCTCTACCTCTTCCTCTATTAACCGGATGCAAATTGGATCCACCTCTACTCACTTCCTGCTGATTACCTACCGCCTCAAAAGACTTAGGACAGCTAGCTAGAAAGTATTCTGTGCTGCCACATCAGAAACATGCCCCCGTCAACTTCCAACATTCACTTCTATGACGTTTACCACAATGGGGACATTCAGGCACTTCACTCTTATTTTCAGATACAGCCCTTCCTGTACCAGATACATAGGAAAATCCCTGCCTTCTGCCTCTTGTAGCCGGATTACTAGCTGATTCAGCTAGAGGAGCCACATGAGAATCCCTTGATCTCCCGCCTGAATGTGACCCACCTCTTTTAGGATTCTTTCTTTGTATTCTCTCTTTCTAAATCTCCAATGACCTCTCAGCTCTCATAGCGGCTTGTACGATCTGGTAGTAACTCACAATCTAAGATGTGGTCATTGAGATCAGCAATGCCTTAATTGGCTCATTCAAACCTTCTTCAAACTGCTGACAGCGAAACTCCTCAGTAAGTACTCCCTCAAGTGCATACTTGTTGAGCCTACAGAATTCCTTTTCATAGTCAGCTACTGACATCGCTTTCTGCCTTAGATTCAAAAACTGTTTCCAATTAGCTTTTCGATATGCCTTTGTGATATACTTATTACGAAACTCCTATACGAAGAATTCCTATGCAATTGGGTTTGGAAGCATCTGATGCCTTAATACTAGTTTCCACTAGTCATAGGCAGACCCTTGAAGTAGTGATACTACACTCTACCATCTATTCAAAAGGGCATTTTATCTCATCTAATACCCTTTGAACCTTTTCAATTTAATACTCAGCCTTATCTGACTCGTCTAGACTTATTCAGTGGAATTATTTTGCCCCATGTTTTCTCAATGATTCCAATTGAGCTTTTGGTACTATCATTCGATCAAACACTCTCACCATGTCTTGTGACATTTTGAGTACAGCTTCCAATGGAACCATGGGCACCTTACGACCCACACTAGCTAGTGCAGACTGACAAGACTTAGACATTTTGACTTCCCGAGGATTTACACTTCCAGCGATCTCTTCTCTAGCGTCTTGAGAAGGATCCATCACTCTGAGATATAAACAAGGACGTCTGCATTAGGTCAACACAACTATACGCATCCTAATCTACACTATGCCTAGAAAAGACTAAACCTAGGCTCTGATACCACTACTTGTTACACCCCTTTCCCATCCGCCCGCACAACTCCGCTGTGGCAAATGAGAACAGTCGTCACAACACACACAACTTCATCATGCGAACTCCTGAACTAATAAATTTCTCTCACATGCAGAGAAAGACTTCCGATATGCTTACATATACACATACATTTATCTAATAATACACCTCATGCTCTTAGAAAAAAATACTTTAATAATTACAGGCCCAAAAGTTACAATTTCACAATACAAAAGACAAAACCTACAATAAGCCAAGCTGTCCTAGAGTGTTAACCAACCAAAATGTGGGGACATCCTTCGAATCACTTCACTTCAGAACCTACACGGATTGAAAACCTGTGCTAAGCGATAACGCTTAGTGGGGAAATATTATACAACTAACCCATATATATATATATATATATATATATATATATATATATATATATATATATATATATATATATATATATATATACACACACACACACACACACATACATATACATATTATCAAGCAGTTATCAGTTAATAATGAGCACATACCTTATATTCATGTTTCATTTCTAACAGTATAATATCAATGTTCACTATGGCATATAAGTACATTATAAACAAATGTTACTTTATTGGACTATAATCCACAACATTTCATATTCATATACACTTTGCACATTAAAGCTCAATCAGTTATTATTACCTTGCCTGCAACTCAAAGACGCAGATAATGGGTAATGTTATCAGTACTCGTAAGTACCATAATCATTTCATATCCGAAGATACACACTCGCAATCAGTACCCATGGGTACAAACTCAATCAGCATAAAAATATGCATAAATGAACCCAATAAGGACTCAATAGATTAAAGATTCTCGAAGAAATCTGACGCTATCGGCCGCAATATTTAATCCTATAGGCATGCCTACCTATCCACTGTTTGACTCGCAGGCTACTTATTAATCCAGTTATTACTCGCAATTTCAATAAAGGATATCATCGTCTTAGCATTACAATAGAATCAACATTGCACTATGGCTTACTTCACAACTCACCATCATGGCTAGCATATTCGCATATACATATAAATATATTCATAACATATCTGTCCATAGTGCATCACAATTTATAATGCTCATACTCATTTTCATAATATCTCAATAAACAATATCACATCAGTTATTGACACTATGGCTTACTTCACCATTCATACATCTTTGTAAATATATATATAAATACTTACATGTATGCTCACATGATAAAACCCATTAATAATTTATTGTGTAAGCATAATCATTCATTAATGAAACAAATTAGATCAATCAATGAAGATCATTTATAAAAGCTTTTCAACACCCCACATTGTTGCACTCGCGACAGACTCGACAATTTTCTTCTGTCACAATAACGACGAAAGTCGTATCCTCGATGGAATCCAGCACTCGCCTCTGTCGTGCTCGCGCACTTGCATGCACCCACGACAGAGACCAACCTCCACCTAAAAGAACATTCTATCGCGGTTGCGGCCCCTGTAGTGCTCGCGGCCCTGTCGCGCTCGCGATAGAACATAATTTCCCATTCTAATCTCCACAACTCATACCTCATGTTCATTCATTTCCCCCTCTCACACTTATGACTATTGTGCTCATGACAGAATGGAATTTCCCATTCTAATCTCCACAACTCATACCTCATGTTCATGCGTTTTCCTCTATCACAAATATGACCTCTAGAACCCTTTCCAACATAACTCTTTGCCCTTAAGCCTTCTAAACACTTTCTTATCTACATGTTAAGAGTATAATATTCCAATTCTCATTATTCATAGTCTTATAATCAAGGAGTTATGGCCAATGGAACCTTACAAGCTTCGAAAGCCCTCCTACCAATTTAACCAATTTAGACACACATATTTAAAGACCATACAACCCCCAAATCAACATAGCTTCTACCAAACTTTTGTAAGCTAATTCTTTAAGAACTTATTACCTTATATCTTATCTAAATTAGAGTTATACTATTTAAGTTATAGCCCTTACAAAGCCATAAGGTCAATTACCCTACCAATTCAGTTTTTCCCACTTCAAGCTAGTTAAGCTTGAACTCAATCTAATTGATAGATTCCCACGCTCAAACTCACACTACACCACCCCAACGTGCACACACATACTCTAGCATACTCAACTTTATGTTAGACCACAATTTCACCATTTAGATAGTAGTATCAGAATTTATCTAAAATAGAGCAATATATATATACACCAAATAATACTTCATGGCCATTAGCTACTTTACCAACACATCATTCTAATTCAATTCATGGTAGCTCAAATTCACACATTTTGTATACAATATAAACACGTAAGATGATCATACATCACAAATTCATACCACCTCAAATTAACATACAAAAGCAATGTTTCCCAAACCTTTCTATTCTTTGCTCCAATAGTTACTTTGCACTTGACTCTCCAATTTTAGCTTTTCCCTTATCCTTCCTTTGCTCAATCACTACAACCATACCAAATCAAGAATTAGAAGCAAAAGATTACTACTGAACCAATACGCAAGAAGAAGAAGGAGAAGAAGAAGAGCAAAGCAATCTAAATTACACTTACCCGAAAGCTCAATTCAATAACCTACTAATTAACCATCCAATTGAAGATCTAAGTCTAAGATTTGAGAGCAAAAACACAAAAATGGAGATGAAGGAGTCGAAGATAACAAGTGCAGAAACGAAGTTTCTCTCAACTCAATCAAATTTATTCTATGAAAAGAGTGAGGTGGCACAACCTCCTCAAGCCTCCCGAAAATCCACTAAGTTACCCTTACTCTCAATTAACAAAATCTGGTTTCATTAGTGCTAATCAACCTCAATTAATCCAAATCATGCACTTTTACAACTTGGCCACTTAAAGTTATTTTGTTAATCAATTAATTCCTCATTACATCCACACTTTAGTCCAGAATTTTACCAGTTCCAAATTAAACTTACCCAATTACCACCAATAGTCCAACTTACTACTAGGGTATAATTCGAGCTATTACACATACTTATTTATCATTAAAGATCCAAATACACCATGTTATACCTTACATAGCATTCGGCCTAACCATCATCTTTTCCTTCAATTTTATTTTTCACTCTTTTATCATTAGTTAAGTTAGGCTACACTTGAATTTACATGTTTATACCATTAATTTACATTTAATCACAAAATATACCTTAGTATACCCTAATATACCATTCGGCCTCCATGTTGTCCGTGTTATAAAGTTTATTTCTTTTCATTTTAATCATTCAAAATCTCATTTTTTAACATTCTTAAACATGACTATATGGTTTGATTCAATTAAACATACATATTTCACATACTTTATGTTTAAACATAATAAAAAAATCATACTTTTATTATGGAAAAAAAGGATATTGTATCCACTAACCTTATTTTCTTGTTCTCCACATCTTTAAAATTCTTCCATAGCTTTGGCTCCTTAAAACACCATCACTTTCCTTATATTCCTTAAGTGGCCAAATATAAACATCAAAGAAACCACCATAAAGTTACTTCCTTTTTGCAATATAATTTCATAAACATACTCTTGACATCCTAAAATACCTATCTAAACCTTTAAATCAATTTAAAAATATCAACTTCACATACGTCAATTTGACACATAAGCTTTTTGACTTATTTTTTCCCACTTCTTCCACTTCAAATGAGCTTTAGAGACCAAAATCATTGAAAAGAGAGGCTAGAAATTACCAGGGAAAGTTGGATTTGGTGGGAACCATGGAAAAGAAATGAAGAAAATCCGTGGAAGAGGAAGAGTTCAATTTGGCCAAGAACGAGAGGGAGGAGGATATTGGATTTCTAGGGATTTCTCTAGAGAAATCTGATGTTCCAACCTTTATATAGCCTCTCCTAATGGGCTAAACCATGGGCCAATCAATTGGGCAAAACCAAAAGCCCAATTAGGTAATTTAAGCCTATTTTGAAATCAAAAATGATTTATCTCACTTTCCAAGTTCAATTTCTCCCAAAATTAGTTCCTGAATTCTAAAAATATATAAAGTAGCCTCCTTGTAAAATTTCAACTCAATCGGAGATCATTTCCCAATCCGATAATTTCTTACCAGTCCGATAACTCAATTTTCTATTTCACCGTAAAATTTATTTTTCACTACTATATGATTCTCCATATGATTTATAGAAAATCCATACTTTTAAATAATTTTTCTGAGATCCATAGCTCTATTTAGAGTCCAGTCAAACTAATCAAACCACAGTCAACTGGTTCGATCAGTCCGGTTCACTGGTTGGACCAGTTCGGTTCACTTTTCATCCTTGACCTTATTCTTACTCTTTATAGCTCATTTAACCTTAATTTCATCTCAATTAGGGTTCCTATCCATTCCGGTTCACCAACTTTTCATTATCACCGAAAACTTCATTTTTCAATACCAAAAATTCATAAATATTATCTAGAGTCTATCTATGCCTTCAAAACAATTTTTAGAAGTTATTTACTATTTTTAAAAATTCAGTCAAAGTTCGTTCAAACGCTTGGTATAGAGAGTATTGAACTGAACTAGAGGCTATCTTCTGTTTCACTTTTAGGGAACTATTTGACCTTAGTTTTACTTCAAATTATACCATGGGACTCCTTATAACATGTACTTTTCAATGGTCCAATAAAATATTTTGCTCTCCAGGATTCTCAGGAGGTCACCCATCTCTATGCTTCCCCGGCTCGAGCACGTTTAACCTTATAACTCCACTAAATTTCAAGGTATGATTACAGGTATTTTCACACCAAAACCACACTATACACTTTACAGAATTCACTGATCGATACTATACTAGTATTCATGCCATTACATGCCAACTATAGCAAATTTGGGCCATTACATAGAGTATGTTCATGTATATGTAAGCATTAACTAGCTCTTTAGTTAATCCATTTTACTCCCACTATTTTATTGCGAATTAATAGCCCTCACTATATGATCCGAGAAAACCTGATGATTTTCCTAGTGGGCAAATATCTAATCCTTGATATGAAATTCGACCTTGACTTTGGTCAACAAATCAAATTCTATATCCTTAAAAGGTAGGTATATATATACCAATTGTATCAATATACTGTTAGTGGTTATGCACTAGGCCAAATATTTAGACCTTGATGTAATGACTATATTTTCATTTATAGAATGGTTTTCACCACATTAATATTATTAGCATGTTACATTATTATAATATTTATGAATAACTATTTAATGTTATTCTTATTATCCTTAGTCATTTATCACTAAAGGGAATAAAGATGAATTATGACTGGTATGGGTTTGATTGATAATTATGAGATGATTATATATGGTGATGTAATTCAAACTTATAGGTATTTATTAGAGAATAAGGTACTGGATAGACCTGCTATGAGGTGACTACATGAGTTAGTGTCATAAGTGATCTCATAGTAATTTTGTTATTGAATCATTAGACCTGAGATTATCATAGTTTCCTACATAAGGAACATTATGTCTTAACAAAATCAAATATTATTTTTAATCGGATAATCATAAAGGTTATGATTGGACATGATGAGAATTATGCAGAGGATAGTGAATAATCAAGATGGAATTTATCCCTCTCTTATGAGAGAGATATCTATTAGGCCCTTCAATAAGTACGACTAAGAATTGCATAGCCATGCTCAAATGAGTTGATAGTGTGATCAATGTCATTTGAATTTATCAGTCTACTTAGTTTGAACAATATAAGTTTGATATGGACCGTGACTTATATTCAGATAAGATATTGTGTGATAAAAGGATTGTAACATGTACTATTAGTTAGGTCAAAATCGGACTATCGATATTTATATTATTTGAGTAGTCATAATGTATTGCTAGAGGCCACTTAAGACTTGTGGGCTTATAATGGGATTGAGCCCACTTCCAACATAATATGAATTTATTGGGTCGTTGTGACGCGCGCCGAACCTAGCAAAGGTCCTCGCTAAACCCGCTTTTAGGATTCGAGGGATTGGTTCACATCTTTTTGATCTTGGGTGCCATGAGACATCTTGGATGCCTCCTTCCCAATAGAATATTAGAAAGGATCATCTAGCCTCATGGTACCTTTAGGCACCTTTGAGGTATTTTGGAGTCGCCACCTAATTTATGAGAAATTGGGAAAGGTCATCTAACCTCTACGGTCTAAACCAGAGATGGTGTTCAGAACTTCACTCTTATTTATGCTTTGGTTAATTATAAATGAGTTTTTAACCTCCTAAAATTCTATCTCTTATCTCACACGATCAATGCGTTTAATTAAAAGCGTATTACAAGCACCCAAAAGCAATAAAAGAAAGCAAGAAATAAAGCAATAAAGGAAAGCGATAAACACCCCAAGCACACAATTACAAGAGAAATAGGGGCGGAATACAACCCCAAATAAATGAAGATTGAAAAACATAGATTGGGACGGAATACAATCCCAAAAAGAAAACTAAATGATATTGCCCCAAAATTAATTACAAGGGCCCAAAATGTATGAACATGAATTTAAACACACAAACAAAAATAAATATAAGAAAAACGTACATAAATCGGGGCATTCGTTTGGTTTAGGAACATTAGTTCACTCGCGCTTATTTTGAAGAGGGATTGAAGAGTTAATTGATTGGTCCGGGATGAGTAATCCCATTTTGGAGAAAAAGAAACTCTTCGTTTTATCGTGATGTTTACATTCCTTGGCTAAAACGCGGGACACTTGTCCCAATTTTATTAGTGAAAATTCCAATTTAATTACAGAAATATTTTCGTGACTTTTTATCTCACGCGTGCATAAATAAAATATTTATTGTACAAGTAAACACAACACAAAGAGAAGGAATATGAAAGGTCTCACCAAACGACGCAGTCTCCTACGCATGGTGACCCATCCGGGAGGTCACAGGAATATCCACATAATGCAACTCAAAAAAAATCTCAGACAGAAAAATAACATTAAAATGTTAGTAATAATTCTAGATGATTAATCACTTAAAGGCAAAATAAATATAGAACATATTAATTTAATAGGTAAACAATTTACATGCAAAATGTGATATTAATGATAATAGTAATTGTACAGTGGCAAAAATAGTGAAAACAATAATGGTAGCAACAAAAATAATAATAATAGTAATAATAATAATGATATAAAACAAATAAAAATGAAGTATTAATGAATAAATAATATAATGATAACAACAATAGTAATAATAATAATAATAATAATAATAATAATAATAATAATAATAATAATAATAATAATAATAATAATAATAATCATAATAATAATAGTAATAATAGTGACCATGATAACAATAATAATAATGGCAACGGGAGTTCATAAGGAAAATCAAATTAAAACAAACAAATAATATATCAATAGTGATATTAACACATTGAAATGCTAAAAAAAATAAATGATAGACATGGCAATAAGAGCAAAAATAATAATATTAACAATAATAAATAATATAAAAAATAAATAAATGAGGACGGGTCCAAAAATGTTTACCCTCAGAATTTATAGATCGGAAAATAGGATGTCTTGATCCGTTTTTCTTGTCGAATTTATGGTAATAAATACAAAATATTTGAGAAAAAAATAGTTCAAGCTTTAAACAAATAAAATTCAAGAAACTATTTTTTGGAGGGATAATGTCAAACAAAGGAAATTGATTTTCCTTGCTTGAAATAAATCTCCGAATGGAAAATATTTTTGAAGAAGAAAGAAGAAGAAAAAGAAGAAGCTAGACTTGAGAAAAAACTGAATATATTTTTTTTGGGTTTTTTAAAAATCTTCAGCTGCTCCAACCTTGAGAGAAAACTCTCTCTTTTTCTTTGTGAAAAATGCAGCTCCCCCTCAAATGAAAACAAGGTTTTTCTTTTAATTTGCTGTCTTGCCCAAAAATGGGAAGAGACCAAAAGTGCTTTCATTTTTAGTTTATCAAAATAGCACAAAAATGTGAAAGAAACGGGAAAAAAATGGACTGGAAATTGCAGATGATACGGAGAAGAAAACGACCGCTTGCCAAAATGGCCGCGTGCGGAGGGAGGCTTGGGCGCGCCTCGTGGCGAGATGTGCCCCAATGGGGCGCGCGTGCCTCGACGAGATGCGACCCAATGGGGCGCGCGCACCTCGGCGAGACGCGACCCAATAGGGCGCGCGTGCCTCGGCGAGATGCGACCCAATGGGGCGCGCGCGCCTCTGCGAGACGCGCCCGTAGCTCCCGCGCAGGCACGACCCGCTCGCGTAGCATGCGAACAAAATGAAAAATAAATAAAAAATAAGAAACAAAATTAGAAATGAAAATAAAAATAAAAATAAAAAAGAATAAAAATAAGAGTAAAAATGCAAAATTTTTGAATTAAAATTTTTAGAGTAACCAAGGAGATTTTCGACAAGGAAAACATCATTATTGACACCTCTACTTATGGCAAGTATCATATTCATCATTGTGTAATCCTGATCTTGGACCGCCTCGAGACCCGGTGTCTACAATTGCCCCCAATTTTGGAGAACTTAGAACTTGGGTGCCTAAGTGAGCCAAAATTCAGAAAAGAAGGAAAGAGACACGTACTTAAGGCATTCGCTTTTCTGGACTGGAAAAGATTGTTGGCGTGTTATCTTTTCTGAGGTGGTGCCCCCTGAGAGGTCTTTGGTTGGCCGGTTTCCCCCTGAGAGGTCTTCGGTTAATCGCCCCCTGAGAAGTCTTCGGTTAGTTGGCTGCTCCTTGAGAAGTCTTCGGTTGATCGCCCCCTGAGAGGTCTTCGGTTTGCCGGCCCTTGAGAGGTCTTCTGATTGTTGGCTGCCCCTTGAGAAGTCTTCGGTTGATCGCCCCCTGAGAGTTCTTCGGTTAGTTGGCTGCTCCCTGAGAAGTCTTCGGTTGATTGCCCCCTGAGAGGTCTTCGGTTCGCCGCCCCCTGAGAGGTCTTCTGATGGTTTGCTGCTCCCTGAGAGGTCTTCGGTTGATCGCCCCCTTGAGAGGTCTTCGATTAGCTGGATTGATGTTTTGATCGATGTCGTCACTTGCCTTTTGTCGATTCTCTCTTTCTGCAAGACTTAGAAAGCCAAATATGCAGGAAAAATGGTGAGTATGCACGTGAGATGCATATGTATGCAGGGATGCAGGATAAGAATTCATCTGAGTGGATTTAGAGCCGACAGCCGGTTTGATTGCAATTTGCGGTAGGATCGATGCCCTCTGGAATTACTTTTGAATTTTATGCCTCTGGGGGATTATGAGGTTCTAATCTGAAACCTGTAGTCATTGTTTGAAGGTAGTGCGTCCCTTGTAGATTTTCACACTAGCTTTTCTTAGCGAAAAATGCGTCCTTTCCGGATTTTCACATAATCCTGTGCCTTATTTTTTGCCTGGAATGGACCTAACCCAATCCAATGGCTTTTATTTATTTCATTTTTTTGTAGGACAGGC
Organism: Excoecaria cochinchinensis; assembly: GCA_947683425.1. Lineage (NCBI taxonomy): Eukaryota > Viridiplantae > Streptophyta > Magnoliopsida > Malpighiales > Euphorbiaceae > Excoecaria > Excoecaria cochinchinensis. The sequence goes on along the minus strand of CANTUQ010000146.1, from coordinate 32,103,762 downwards.
TGCCTGTTCCCAGGTTTTCACCCTGGCCTTTGGCCTAATTTTTGCTTAGAGCGCCAATTACGGTTTTCATCTCTAACGGCCCTTTTTTTTTTTAGAAGAGTGGCTGAAATTGTTACCAAAGATCTTTCAGGTATGATTGGCATGTACTTATGCCTCAGATTGTGGTTATATAAGCATGGTTCTTATCATGATGATGCTACAAAATTGGCTTCACAGTGGATAGCAGGATGAGTCGACTGAAGTGCTCGAGTGGACAGAGCATTAGAGGGTAGATAGTACCCACACGCTGATTCTATGCCAGAACCAGACAACTTTGAGTATGCAAGATGAAATGCTCTGGTCACATTAATATATATTTACATAAATGCATATATTTCAACTTGATTTCACAACATATAATCACTATTTGGCATTAACTCGAAAAATACGAGACCTCGTCTAATCTCGGAATAGATCTTGAGAGCATCAAACTCCTGTTATCAATCAGCCCTCGCGGGTTTTCTTTATTGAATATTTTCTCTCTTTTTTATTTTTTTATTTTATTTTTAGCCTTTGCCATGAACCTTCCTTCAGTCCGTCAGTGTTGCTTGAATTCGCTTCCATCTTCGTTAGCCGGGAAAGCTGCTCCTTCTAAGAGTGGTTCTTTTTGTATCAAAGTCTTGTTCTTGGCCCTTGTGCAGATTGGTTGAGGTGATGGGTTCCTTATTTGGGGCTTGAATGTGAAATCTCACACTTTGCTTTTATGGCCTTTGGTGGTTCAAATTCTGAAATGGTTTTTCAACGGTTGAGATTGGGGACAAATTAGGCTCGGCGAATGGGGGCAGGTTAGGCTTGGATGACCTGGGGCAAAAATGTTGCGATTTTTTTTTTATGTTTTTTTCCTCTTCTCTTTTTTTTCTCTCTTTTTTTTTATTTTTTTTTTGCGCGTATGTTTTTCTCTCTTCTTTTCCTTTTTTTTCTCTCTTTTTTTTTGTTTTTGTTTTTTTTTTCTTTTTTTTTTCTTTTAAATGGTAAAAAGCTATCCTTTTAATTTAGGCTATAAGGGTTCCGGATGGTTAAAGGTCAATCTTAATTGGTTTTGGGGTGCACATTTCAAATGGTCAGGAGGAAATGGATCACACGGTTTGGTTCTAACGAATTTTATGTTTCTCGTGAAGGTCCTGAGTTTTATTTGTCCAACTTCTGATGTAACTCTCAGGGTTTGATTTTATTTGGCAGCACCATATGCAACCCAGATGTTGGGGGTGCAAAGGAATGGCTTTTAAAATTCGGTTCGTCGCCATGTTGGCACGTGAAAGTAGCATGTTCTCGAGAATGTCCTTGTCAATCTTCAGCATGTCATCCTGATCCGGGCAAAGGCTCTTTTTTTTATTGTTTATTATCTCTCAAAATTAACCTCTCTTCAGGAGTTATATCAGATGCTATCAAGATCTAGTTTAGATTCCCCAAAGTTCCGAGATCAGATGGAGTTGTATTAATTAGGTTAATGTCAAAAATGAATGGATGCATTGTGATCATAAGAAATGAAATTATTAGAAACATCATACAAATAAGCAAAAAGTTGTCCATCATATTGAAATAACTAAACTGTCATAAGGAGTTCTCGAATTAAAAAGAAATAAAGCATCTAAAAAAACATAGTCTTTATGTAGCTCTTCTAACGAGTGGAAGCAGCGTACTCATCTTATCAGAACCGATCAAACTCATGGCGGGGGAACTGCATTGTAGCTCGTCTTCTTCTTCTTCTTCTTCTTCTTCTTCTTCTTCTTCTTCTTCTTCTTCTTCTTCAGCTCTTCCGGGTTAGAGATCTGCTTACTATCAATGAGGTCTTGAATACAACGCCTCAAGGTCTTGCAGTCATCTGTGGTATGCCCTGTGTGCTGGTGGAAGGCACAATATTAATCCGTCTTGTGATCGGGATGTCCTTGGTTTTCGGCGGGCCTAGCTGGCAATGGCTGCAACATTTCCCCCTTCATTAGCTTCTCGAAGACTCATGACAAAGGTCTGCCTAGATCAGAATAGTGCCTTTGAGCTATCTCAGCCATTGGTACTTTCTCTGTCCGCTTAACATTGCCCTTACCGTTGTTGCAAATACCCGGGCTTTTATTTTTCAGAGCATGTATCCTCACTGGATCTCCACCCACTTTAGGCACAATATCACATTCTAGAGTAGATCCCATATCTCCTTTTTGCTCGATCGGTGAAACAAGTGAAACCTTGCCTCTAGGCTTCGAAGTAAAAGGAGACGCTGCAGTCGTCGCTGTATAGGCTTTCTCGACAGTGGCCGGTTCAACTTGGTTAAGGGTAGTCGCCATAAGTCGAGCTTGAAGAACTAGCACCATGGCATCTATTCGTTCCTTAATCATGGCTGACAACCTTTTTTTAAGCTCCTCGAACCTTTCATCCATCTCTTGGGCCATTAAGGCACGAGCCCCTTCAATCTGTCACGAAGGATCAGCCATTTCTAATGCCTGGTTAGACGCTAGATATCTGCCAACCAATTCGAACTCTGCTTGCTCCTTGGGCAACTACGGGGACCCCAAAACCTCCCAAGTAAATGGTCTGTAGTGTCCTCAGAATTTCGAACAGGCACTAATTATAGCAATTCAAAGGGCGAGTCTGTCCTCACTAGTCGATCGTCAGAACCTCTAGTCCACTTGGATGAATCTATGGTGGCTGAAAGATCAAGATTGTTAGAATGATGCATGGATAACATATACAATGCATGATCGTGCCATGCAAATGGTCTTTGATGAGTGCGAGATCAATGAATTACCACAATACGATGGGATGCATGGAAGAAATTACATGCAGGATGATATGTACATGTGAAAAAAATAATATGCAGATGAAAAGATATATACACGCATAGCATGAGAGAAAATATATTATTATTTATATACACACATATTTATTTTATTGACATGTATGAATGACATGCGATGCACGAGCATGTTATGCAGTATTCACAACCACATGCAAGTAGATAGATCCTTCCAACCTTATCACTCCCACACATGAGGTCGTGCGGTCTCTTTCCTAGGCAGGCTTCATCCGAGGGTTAATAGGGAACCCATCGGACACGTGTGGTGCACAGTGAAAAACCAGCAGCATAACACTCTCATCTAATGTACATACGTATGAGTTTTAGCCATTATGTATTTGGACAATTCAATCAAGTTAAGGTGGGCTTACGGGGCATGAAAGCCTTTGATAAAGAACCACTTAATTTGCTTGATTTTGTTTAATACGTGACGGCCCACATCACAAGCATCTTATTAAGGAGCATATCACCTAGTGGAAGTTTCTATTTGTCATTACATGGGCTTTGGTCAATGGTTATTTTTTAGGTCTACCCAAGCATGGTCCCTGCCAATGGGTTTAGCTCATCACAAGCATGACGATCGATCGGGTCTCCATTTGATATACCATTAATGGTACGAGGCTTGGGTTGGTGATCATCCTTAACACTTTCCTACAATGAGCGAAAGTAGGGTCGTGCTTTGAGAATGCACGGGGGTAAGATAGGGGACCAACTAACATAGTTCTAAGCCTCTAAAATGATGCAATGCAAATTTCGAAAAGTGATAGAATTTTAGGTTTTAAAGACTCAATTATACATTTTAACCAAAACACTTTTAGAGCAAAGTCTCAAACAAGTCCCCAATGGAGTCGCCACTGTGACGCACGCCGAACCTAGCGAAGACCCTCGTTGAACCCGCTTTTAGGATTCGAGTGATTGGTTCGCGTCTTTTTAATCTTGGGTGCCATGAGACATCTTGGATGCCTCCTTCCCAATAGAACATTGGAAATGATCATCTAGCCTCATGGTACCTTTAGGCACCTTTGAGATATTTTGGAGTCACTACCCAATTTACGAGAAATTGGAAAATGTCATCTAACCTCTATGGTCTAAACCAGAGATGGTGTTCGGAACTTCACTCTTATTTATGCTTTGGTTAATTATAAATGAGTTTTTAACCTCCTAAAATTCTATCTCTTATCTCACACGATCAATGCGTTTAATTAAAAGCGTATTGCAAGCACCAAAAAGCAATAAAAGAAAGCGAAAAATAAAGCAATAAAGGAAAGCGATAAACACCCAAAGCACACAATTACAAGAGAAATAGGGGCGAAATACAACCCCAAATAAAAGAAGATTGAAAAACATAGATTAGGACGGAATACAATCCCAAAAAGAAAACTAAATGATATTGCCCCAAAATTAATTACAAGGGCCAAAAATGTATGAACATGAATTTAAACACACAAACAAAAACAAACATAAGAAAAACATACGTAAATCGGGGCATTCGTTTGGTTTAGGAACATTAGTTTCCTCGCGCTTATTTTGAAAAGAGATCGAAGAGTTAATTGATTGCTAGTTTGAAAAACCGGGATGAGTGATCCCATTTTGGAGAAAAACAAACTCTTCGTTTTATTGTGATGTTTATATTCCTTGGCTAAAACGGGGGACATTGGTCCCAATTTTATTAGTGAAAATTTCAATTTAATTACAGAAATATTTTCGTGACTTTTTATCTCACGCGTGCATAAATAAAATATTTATTGTACAAGTAAACACAACACAAAGAGAAGGAATAGGAAAGGTCTCATCAAACGACGTGGTCTCCTACGCGTGGTGACCCATCCGGGAGGTCACAGGAATGCCCACATAATGCAACTCAAAAAAAATCTCAGACAGAAAAATAACATTAAAATGTTAGTAATAATTCTAGATGATTAATCACGTAAAGGCAAAATAAATATAGAACATATTAATTTAATAGGCAAACAATTTTTATGTAAAATGTGATATTAATCATAATAGTAATCGTACAGTGGCAAAAATAGTGAAAACAATAATGGTAGCAACAAAAATAATAATAATAGTAATAATAATAATGATATAAAACAAATAAACATGAAGTAATAATGAATAAATAATATAATGATAACAACAATAGTAATAATAATAATAATCATAATAATAATAGTAATAATAGTGACCATGATAACAATAATAATAATGGCAACGGGAAGTCATAAGGAAAATCAAATTAAAACAAACAAATAATATATCAACAGTAATATTAACAAATTGAAATGCTAAAAAAAATAAATGATAGACATGGTAATAAGAGCAAAAATAATAATATTAACAATAATAAATAATATACAAAAATAAATAAATGAAGACGGGTCCAAAAATGTTTACCCTCAAAATTTATATATCGAAAAATAGGATGTCTTGATCCGTTCTTCTTGTTGAATTTATGGTAATAAATACAAAATATTTGAGAAAAAAAAAGTTCAAGCTTTAAACAAATAAAATTCAAGAAACTATTTTTTGGAGGGATAATGTCAAACAAAGGAAATTGATTTTCCTTGTTTGAAATAAATCTCCGAATGGAAAATATTTTTGAAGAAGAGAGAAGAAGAAAAAGAAGAAGCTAGACTTAAGAAAAAACTGAATATATTTTTTTGGGTGTTTTTTGAAAATCTTCGGCTGCTCCAACCTTGAGAGAAAACTCTCTCTTTTTCTTTGTGAAAAATGTAGCTCCCCCTTAAATGAAAACAAAGTTTTTCTTTTAATTTACTGTCTTGCCCAAAAATGGGAAGAGACCAAAAGTGCTTTCATTTTTAATTTATCAAAATAGCACCAAAATGTGATAGAAACGGAAAAATACGGACTGAAAATTGCAGGTGACGCAGAGAAGAAAACGATCGCGGGCCAAAATGGGCGCTTGTAGAGGGAGGCGACGCAGCGCGCTCGCGCGAGGCACACCCCTCGCTGCGAGACGCACCCCAACAACGCTCGTGTGGGTGCACACTGCCTCCGCAGCCCGCGTGCCCGAAGCTCATGCGCAAGCGTGACCCGCCCGCGTGGCATGCGAACAAAATGAAAAATAAATAAAAAATAAAATAATAAATAAAAATAAAAAAAATAAAAATAAAAATAAGAGTGAAAATGCAAAATTTTTGAATTAAAATTTTTAGAGTAACCAAGAAGATTTTCGACAAGAAAAATATTATTATTGACATCTCTACTTGTGGCAAGTATCATATTCATCATTGAGTAATCCTAATTTTGAACCGCCTCGAGACCCGGAGACTACAGTCGTACACTAAGAACGTAATGAAAGGGCTAGGATTAATTCGAGCAATTTTGAATTTTAAATATTTCAAATGTGAAATTTGAAATAATTTTACACATAAAATATTATTTCTTATTATTTGAATAAGAAATAAATATCTATTATTTTGAATAAAAATATCCCTAAAGATCTCTTCACACGTTAGGGTTAACGTGACTATAAATAGATTTTTGTGATGCCCTAATTCATATCTCTCAACTTTATGCCGTTTTTGAAACATACAGAAAAGAGAACTACCACTTTTACAGAAAAGAGATAAAGAAATAGAAAAGAAACCCTAGCCATCATAAAGGAGCTAGCACCCTTGCATCCGTTCGTGATCGTTTGTGTGTGGATATTAATAAAGGGCGTTCGTTCCTTTGGATTAGCACCTGTGTTTGATTGTTCATTCGTGAGAAAGGGTCATGCAACCGATCAGATTAAAGTGTTTATTGATTGTTTCTGCACTTGAATGTGTCGATATGATCAATCCCTCCTTTTGAATCAATTGGATCGCATGGATCCTGAAGGGTTTTTATTTTAATTCGTTGCGTTTAATTTAATTTAATTTATTTTCACTCAAAACCCTACATACACTACCAAAAAAAACTCAAATTAGCGATAGACATATTTTCATCACTAATTAGCGACCATTTTCAGAATTAATCGTGAAAATCCATTTTTCAAATCTTGTGGCAAATTTAGTGACGGAAAAAAAATAGTTGCTAAATTTTGGCAGCAATTTATGGTGCATTTTTTGCGACTAATTTAGCGACGAAAAAATTTGTCGCTAAAATATCGACAACAATATTAGTCGCTAAATTTGAAGACAATTTTAGCACATTTGTTTGTAACAAATTCATGTTGTCACTAAACATACTTGAATTAGTGACGGAATGGCGACGGATTTTTCTGTTGCTAAAAAAAATTTAAATTTTTTTAATTATGAAAATAATTTTTGAAAATAAAAGTGATATTTCAGCGACGGCATAGCGACAAAATTATCAGTCACTGTTTATTTTTATTGCCATACATATTTTATTTAGCAACGATATTTTATGGTCGCTAAAAAGTTTTTATATTATATAAATTATTTATTTTGAATTTAATTTTTTTCAAAAATTTATAGCACATTTTCTCTTTCTTTTTCTTTTCTTCTTCCCCTCCCGATTTCCCTGTCGGTTCTAGCCGTTCTCCTCCGCCATCTCACCAATGTTGTCCCCTTCCACCACCGCTAGCCGCCGCTTCTTCCTCTCCCCTTTTCTTCCTCTTCGCGTGCGACGGCAGCCCCGTTCTCTCCTTCTTTTCTCTACATTTTTTCTTCGAATTGCAGCCCCTCATCCCGCCATTTCTGACGTCGTTGACCATCGAAAATGCCACCAAATCCCTCCTCTTCAACCGACGGTTGTAGGGTGAGTTATAATAGCTCTTCATTTGAAATTTTAGGGGAAATTTGATGGGGGGACATATTTGGGGGTGTTAGGGATTTGAACATCAAAATTGAGAATTTAGTGTTTAAAGCTTAGGATAAGTTAAATTTCTCATTTTAAGTTAGTATTAATCAATTTATTTTATATTATTATTGTGATTTGTTGAGTATATAGTTGAAATGGTGTGTGTATTGTGAAGAAGAAGAGGAGCCAGAAGCTTCTGCCCTGTTCGTGCGAGAGAGAGAAGCCAAAGGCCTCTCTTGCCCGTTCCGGCCACCTCCGATGGCTGGTGGTGTCACGGACAGTAGCGGATGACTCCTCACCTGACGATCGCTTGGACGGGTATCCGCCATGCCTCCCCACTCTCCTGCAGCAGGTAGATCAGAGAGAGAAGCGCCTAAGCTTGTGGTCACTGCAGGAAATTCAATCTGAAATCACTTCTTCAAGCCAAAAGAGAAGAAAGGTACCTTTCTTAGTTGTAAACTTTATCTTTTGCATAATGTATCAAGTTCTCATTTTGCAATCAAACAAAATATGCTCTAATGGATGTAATATTGTTTCTTCTGATATGTATTTTTGTTTTGGATTCTTAGAAGCTCGTGGTGCTAAAAGAAAGGCAAAGAGTTTCAAAGATGAGGAGTATTATATAAGTTTAGTACCAACAAATCATGTATGTTGCAGTGCATATTATATTCCCTACTATTCTTTTGAGTGGAGCTATTTTTTACTTAATATTCTTTATCTTGATTAATTAGCTGTCAAATGCATGTTCCTACAAGTATGGTTTATTCTGTTCTGTGCCCTATATTTCCTTGTCTTATTTCTATACAAGATTAAAGAAACATGGTTCCTCCTAGTATGTTTCTTCATATTCATTAGCTGTCAAATGCATGCCCCTACCAGTGTGGTTTATTCTATTATGTGCCATATTTTTCACTATCAAATGAAAGTTTTTCTTTATTGAATCAGGACCTGTATTTTGATCATGGTACTATTGTTAATTTGAGGGTATTCTGGATAGGATTTATTAATACTTTATTCGTTGAGGAATATATGTTACTTTGGAGAAAAAAGGTACCTTCAGCATTGGAAATGTTAGCTGACTGAGGTTATTTGCATTTATGCTATTCTTAGCTTACAGATGCAAGTCTTTTAGTGAGAGCCAATGAAGGCTTTGGTTCTAATAGGTAAGCATGATTTATTGTTGAGAGCTGTTGTGTACATGAGTTATTGTGGATCATCTTAGTTTAGTTTAAAATTTCAAGTTCTTGTCTTCTTATTAGTTGATGAAAATTAACTTCTTAAGTTGGAAGTTGCAGCCCTTGATCTGGTTGCAGATAGCAGTGGGGGCATGCAGAAACAAAAAGTTGTATACCATTGGGATAAGGTATTTTTTTAAAAAAGTAATGTTGTTACATAATCTTGTACAAATGGTTTTTCTATATAATTCATGGATCTATATTGTTGTAGAGGAGTAAAAAATACATAAAATTGAACAATGGTGAACGAGTTACAGCTAGTGGAAAGGTACTCTTGAACTCTTCCTATTTTGGCCTTAATAAGGAAATATTTGATCTTTTTATACAATGCATATTTCAAGAAATGAATTTATATGTGATTCTTGTAATTTTTGGTGGATCTTAAATTGTACTTCTATTTGTGAGCTTGGTCTTTTTCTTTAAATAAATATTTATAGTTCTTTTTTTCTATGCTTTAGATATTTATTTAGGCAAAAGTTACATTGTTCTCCATTGGAAGTTTTTAGAGTGTCAGCATATTAAAAAGTCAACAGCAACATATGTCCTGTCTGCCTTGTTCTTAATAAACTTCTCACATGTTGTATGCAAGCTAAAACTATAAAATTTCCACACATGCCATGGTTGAAATGATATCAGTGATCTGTCTTCTGTGTGTGCATTTAGATGGTGAACAACGTAATAGGCAAATGATATGGTTCAATAGATGTCTCAAGGTGCTACTCGATATCCTCTTTGCATATAAAAGTTGCCAGTTTGCAGATGGTTGCATGGCAGTTGGTTAATGTCTTTCTAATTTTTTTTTACTGTTCGATCACTCAAGGTGGGACGCAAAATCAGTCTGAGACCAATCAATCAATGAAATCAGATGCAACATCTAAAAATTTAAAGAGAAGCTATTAGACTAAGATCAGAGGACAATGAATATATTATTAATTAGAATTTATGTTGTATTTATTTTTAATGTATGTATTTTTAGTGTAATTTTGCTTAGTATTTATTAGGAACATAATCTGAAAAATTTATGTATGTTATTTTTTTTTATTATTTTAAATAGTTTTATTTTGTTGAATATAAGTTTGGTTTTCCGTCTAGTCAATTCGGTCCAAAATCGAACTGAATCGAATATTTACACACCCCTAATTGTACAATTTAATGTACTTCTATAATATTATATTTTTTAAAATTAATAGTATTGTTAATAATATTCCATAATTACTATTTATATAAATTAAATTTTGGATGTAATAATAATAAAAAAAATTAAATTGAAAATGATAATAAAAAATTAAAATAAAAATAATAATAAAAAATTTAATATTTTTAGCGAATGAATTTGTTGTCGCAAATAATTATTTAATATTTAATATTTACGACGACCAATATTAAGGGTTATTTAAGAATGGAATTTTTTATTTTTAGCGACAATTTTTGCCGTTGTTATTTTTAGCGACGGTTTATTGTTTTGATCGCAAAATTCCTTGAGATGGTGCAATTTGCGACTTTTAGTCATTTTATTGCTAAAAGTAATTAGCAACGGAATTTGACCCATTAGCAACGGAATTTGTCTTTGCTAAGTTTCTTTTTTTTTTATAGTGATATACAACTATTAGATCATTGGGTTATCAATTATTGATGCACGCATATCATATATGCAATACCCAATCTTGCCTTTAGGTTCATTAGGCTTGTATTTGGTCAATAAACTAATAGGTTAGCTAAGATGGTTCATTAATTGGACTTGAACATATTCGTTATAATGTGGGCTTGACTTTGGTCAACAACCCATACTGTAAAGAACTCTAGTTCTCATTCAATTAATGGAAAGTTCATTTATCTTAGTATTTATTTAAGGGATTTTGTAAATTAAGTCTCATAATACATGGTTGGCCTATATTAATATGCATCCTATATCTATTGCATAAATATAAAGCGTACAAATATGGTATAGTTATAGACTTTCTACATTGACCTCCCTAGGCCAAAAGGGAGATCAAAAGGTCAAACATAGGTATTATGCATGATTTACAAAGATAGAAAATAATACAAAATTTTCTTCTTCATGGATCTTCATTCGGCCGATCTTGCTCCTTGCTTGTGGTTTTCTTTTACTATTCTAACATATGTAATCTAATTACATATTATAATTGAAAAATACAAACCAAAAGAAGTTGGGTGGGACACGAAAGTCCTTATGGGCGAAAATGAATATACTCAATCATATTGGGCTTAGTCCATAACTATCTACCATGCCAAATATACACTCTTTATTGCAATTCTAATGCCTAAAATCAAAGCCATTTAATGATATATCTTTCTTGTTTTAACTCTTAAAACATGTTATGAATTATTGTCTTAGTGTGATTAAATTAGAAAACTATCCAAATTAGAAAATTCTTTCCATTTCAAATAACTTTTGCATGCATGTGTTCTTGTAATACTCCAAATTGCACCATAGTAGTTTTGGACATGTTTGGGGGATCTATATATGTATATTGGGATAAATGGGTAAAATTATGATTATGAGTTAATGCATAATTTGTAAGGCCTCGACTTGTACCTGTGACGCACGTCGAACCAGAAAGGCTCTCATCGAACCCGCTTTTAGGGATCGAGTGATTGGTTCGCGTCTTTTATGATTTTGGGTATTATGAGTCATTTTGGATGCCTCCGTCCCAATAGAACATTGGAAAGGATCATCTAGTCTCACGACGCCTTAGGCACCTTAAGGTATTTTGGAGTCACCACTCAATTTACGAGAAATTGGAAAAGATCTCTCACCACTATCGGTCTAAACCAGAGATGGTATTCAGAACTTCACTCTTATTAATGACTTAAATTTATAAGTGAGTTTTTAAGAAATCAAAATTTCATCTCTCATCTCACGCGATAATACATTAAATTTAAAGCGCATTTGTAAGCATATTAGAAAGCGATTAAATAAAGCGGTAAAGAAATAAATAAATTACGAAATAAAAATAAAAAATGGGACAGAACAATCCCCCAATAAATAAATAATAAATAAATAAATGGGACAGAATAATTCCTCAAAATAAAATAAGACAACATGAATAAATAAAATTTGCCCCAAAATTAAATACAAGGGCCCAAAAAATAAATAAATAAACACATATCAAATAATTAAAAATGCGTCATACATAAATCAGGTCATTTATTATATAGGAACATTGGTTCCATTTTTATTAACTTAAAAAAATAGAGAACTATTTTTGGGCATTGATTGGAAAAAACTGGGAAGAGTGATCCCATTTTATGAAAATTAGTTCTCTATTTGAAAGTGAGATTTTATTGGTTAAAATAGGACATTGGTCCAATTTATTAAGAAAAGTCTCAAGTTATTAATTATTAAAAAATGTGACTTTTTATAATACGGGCAATTAATAAAATATATTTTTACATACAACACATAAAAATAATAATAAAAAAATAACGATTAAAATGCAAACTCTCAATTTGATGGTCTCTAATCTCCCGATCTACTATCCTGAGTCGGAATGAAACTTGCGAAGATAAATAATTTTTTAGACCATAAAACAAAATAAATAAACAAATGTTAGCAAAGTAAATTTAATAATTGATGAATAAATAAATTAATTGAATAAAATAATTAATTAAAACAATTAATAGATCAATCAAATAAATAATTAATTAAACTAATTTAATATGAACAAATAAATAAAGATAAAGAACAATGAAGCAAAATGCAGAAAATGAAGGGAAATAAAAGAAAACGGGACAGTGAAGAAAACACAGCTGTGTTTCCTCAGCAAGGCGCCGGGCAGTGTAGAAACACAGCTGTGTTTTTGCTTTATCAAGCAAAAACTCACCATCCCACCGGAAAACACACAGGTTTTGATTTTAAAAATCTAAAAACCACAAATTCAAACCACATAGCATGCATTACTAACGGTAAAACAACTTAAATAAGTCAGCAAAGATCATTAAATTTTGACAAACAATACATAGCATTACTAATTAAGACAAAAATTAAAATAGAGAATATTATATACAAAACAGAAAAGAGAAGGAACGAACAGGGGAGAAAGGGCGGCGCACGACTTGTGCATCCTTGCACGAGTCGTGCAAGGAGAGCACGACTAGTGCAAGAGGTGCACGAGTCGTGCACACCTCTCACGACTCGGACAGAGGGACAGGGGAGCACGAATCGATCGGATAACCAAAAAAAAATAAACATAGCAGGGACACGACTCGGACGAAAAGACACGACTTGGACAGATGAAGAGACGATCAGAAGAACGTAAAAACAGGGACGAACAGAGCATCTTTAACAGATTAACAAATTTGACAAAATGCCATCAAAACGTGCATAATAAAGCCACAAACATGTTTGTTTAATCATAATAGCTACTTATGATCTATGTCTGATAACAAACAATAACAAACATGCAAATAACATATTAACAAAATCAAATGAAAAAATAAACAGAGTATGTACAAATGAAGAACACTGTAGAACCAAAGCAAGAAAACGAAAGAAAAAGGAAAAGAGGAAGGTTTCCCAGTATTTATCCTCAGATATTAACGTTAGATTTGTAGATGAAGCTCTAGATTTCCTCTTTGGTTTGCTTGAGAAGAAAAGTTCATAATGCCTTAAAAACCAAAATCGTTTTTCTGGGCTCTCAAAACTCATCTCTCTGTGTTTTTTTTCTTTTTTTTTTTCAGTTTAGCTCTAAAAAAATCCTCCCTTAGTTTCTTTTACTTTTTCTTTTTATATCAGATAGTATTAGGTGGTTCCTCACCTAATCCACCATCAACCCATGCCTTTCAAACCAACTCCCCTGAAAAACGGGAGAAGGGACGTGCTGGAGGGAAGAGACAAGTGATACTTTCGTCTCACCTGTGAGATGGGCCTCACGCTCATCTCACGTTAGTGAGATGGGCCTCACTACCCAGGCCCCCAGGAAACGTTCCACTATTTTTTTTTTAAATAAAAGCAAAAAATATATTTTTCGAGGAAACCATCACTTTCATCTGTCTTTTGCCTGCGAACAGGTATCATTTTCATCATTGGGTAACTTCGGTCTGGGCTGCCTCAGGACCCGGTGTCTACAGTACCCTAGTCGTTTTGCATTTCTTTGGGGATATGAGAGTAGCCTAAGTAAGTATTTAGCTAAGTATATGTGCTTGGGATATAAAAGACATTAAGTGAATTGTTAGAATTAAGATTGCCACTGAACCTTATGGACTAAATTGCACCAAGTGAATTAACTAGTATGCTAAGGTATAAATTAAGTTGAGTAAGAGTTTAATGCATGATTTATAATAGATTAAAGGACTTAAAGAACAATTAGGAAGGATAGCCAATCATTGAGTGGCAAATGTGTGGTGTGGACTTAAAGTTGGAAAAGGTGGATAAACATGGCTTTATTAGCCATATCGGGGTGGTGGATAAGGAGCCAACACACGTTCCTTTTCCTATTTCCTCCTCTTTCCATTTCTCCTTTCCTTAAACTCTTAAATCCTCCATTAGTGGATGCATGATTTGTCACTCAAATTGGCAAGTGGAGTTTTAGTGGTTGTGTAAGCTTAAGAGATAAGTAATTCTCCTCCTATCTGTGGAATTTTTATAAGGTAAGAATTTAGAGTTTAGTATGTTAATGGTGGTTTTGATAGATTTGTAGTGGATAAGCCAAGTAGAGCTAAAAGCAAAGAGAAAGTGGGAGAAGAATGAGCAAATTGAGCTTGAAGCAAGGCAAGAAGAACGTTTGGAAATTTTATTGAATTTCATGCGAATTTTATTTGTTCACTTTAATTAAGATACTTTTGATGTTATTGGGTTGATTTGGGTTGAGTATGATTAGGAATTGTGATAATTAAGTTGATTTGGTTATGATTATGAATGAAGAAGAAATTCTTGTTTAGGAGTAAAATGACCTTTGAGGACTATTTTTGCTATAAATCAAGTTATAGATATCTAAATGACTTGATTCTAATTGGGTTCGAATTGAGACTTCTATGTCTACAAATGTTCCAGAAATAGTTATAATTTATTTTGGACTCTAAGGCCTTGAAAATTACACAAAATAGTAGCTAAATTCTGGAATAGGGTCTTTGGAGTAGTTTGGGTTTCTAAGGCCATATATCCTTTCTTTATTAACTCCAAATGACCTGAAATTTATACCATTAGAAAGTTAAGATATGGGGGAGTAATTGTCATAAAGACAACTTTGGCTAAAAATGAGCTTAATCTAGTGTTTTAGGCTGTGCAAGTTAGTCTTGCATTCTTTTTATGGGGGGTGAATGTGTGTTTAAGAAGGAGAAGAGAACGGCGTTCTGTTTCGTTAGCATTTCTGTGTAAGTGGCGAGCATCTGTCACTACTGACAGCTATCCCTCGAGCGAAACTTTGCTACTGATGAACGTGCGGGATAAGGCGTGGCCGTCCCTCAAGGGCCTCCTTCTGAGGGACAGGCGCACACGTTGACCGACTACCGTACCTCAGGCACAGAGCGCCAGGGATGGGCCGAAGTGAAGTGGCAGTTGTCCCTCTAGCGTGGCTAGCCAGGGACGGGGTTGAGTGAGTGACCGACAGCCGTCAGTCATGAGGCACGATTGTCGCTCATTTGTATTTTGATTATTTTTATTATATTATCTATTTAATGCATAATTAAATGCTATGAATCCTCTTGTATGGTTTATATACCGTTACTAAGGCCTAATTGCTAGATTTTAAACATGAAAAATGATTATGTACTAATTATAATTGACTTTCAATAAATGAATGAAATAAATGACTAGCCTGCACTAAACGGGTGGTGGATAGATAGGCGTGCCTATAAGGTCATTTGTTGCTGCAGCTTTTTGTTAGGATTTCGGTTGTGGATCCCCCTTTGTATTTGAATTTCGGTTGTGGACCCCTAAGTGTTTTGTTAGATCTCGAGTGGGATCCCTTTGTTCAATAGTACCCTCGGGTACCTATACGTTCTAACCCATTATCCACCTCTTTGAAAAGGGCAAGCTCTACATGATTAAAAGACTATATGTGATCAAATGAACATGATTTAATATGAAGAATTTTAATGAATACCATGTAATGATTATTTGTGATGCTTATTATATAGGTTATTATTCTGTTACAAGGATGCCTCATGCGCATCATAATATGCATCAGAGTTCCAGCTTTAAAGATTTTAAGCGCAAGGTTGCCCTAGCCGCCAGCCATTCTCCAACAGACTTTTTAGGGATATTTAAACTTTATTTTAGTAGATAAAAAACAATATTTTAGTAGAATAATATTACATTTAATATTTTTAATTTATTTTCCAAGTTTGGATAGGAATCAACTACATTCCTAACTTATCTAGGTTTACTCTTTTATAGCAAGGAGGAAAAATGTGAATAGTATCATCTCATCTATATTTTCTTCATCTGCATTTTTTCCAAGGCTGTAACAAGGAGT